>JASPKZ010001237.1:77500-677500 GCA_030220185.1 Diploptera punctata | reverse complement strand
GAAAGTTTAGGTGCTGCTTGTCTGGTAGAAGTCTGTATCTTTGCCAGCTCCTTTGTGTCTGTGTCTTTTTTTCAATTAGTAAGTTGCTTGCCCAGGTATGTTGCGATTGGTCTGTCTTTTGACAATTGTTATAGTTGTACAGTTGATGTACGTCTTATAGTGTATGTCTTGGTAGGTCTTGTTCACTATGTCTAGGTCACGTGGTCTCTCTATTGTTATGTTCGGTGCGATTGAGTTATTTAGGGTCTGTATAGCCCAGTTTGTCGTGTTATTAATGTAGGTGCTTGTTTCAATTCTACAGGGTTCAAGTACTATTTCCATGATCACTGGGTTATGTAAGGAGTTCAGGACTATCAACTTGATATCACACTCTGCAAAGATTCTCCTACGAATACTGAATCGACATTTACGTTCTATGATGGAAATTGAATTGGAAGAAGAACAGTTTGCCTTCAGGAAGGGAAAGGATATGAGAGATGCAATTGTATTGATACAAACAATTGGAGAAAGAAATATAGAAAAAGATAAAGAAGTTTATGCAGTATTTATTGACCTAGAAAAGGCCTTTGACAGAGTGGATTGGAATAAACTTATGGGGATCTTGAAGATTGGCATGAACTGGAAGGAGAGGAGGCTCATAAGAAAATCCTTATATGTTACAGCGAATAAAAGTGATTATAACAAACTAACTCACTCATTGACACTATCAAAATCATAGATTCATGGCCATGCTGACATAAGCTACTAATATTTTCCAATCATTCACTGTATAATCTACTTCCCTCAAATCATAGTTAATGTTATTCTCCCACCTCATTCTTGGTCTACCAACTGGGCATTTTCCCTCTGGTTTTCCTACAAGAAGCATCTATGCACGTCTTTCATTCCCCATTTTGTGCCACATGTCCTGCCCATTGCAGTCTATGAGACTTAACTTTTCTTATTATATCTGGCTTCCTATAAAACCATGTAGTTGACTGTTATGTAGTCTTCTCCATTCATCCGTCTGTTCATCTCTCTTTGGTCCAAAAATTTTCCTAAGAACTTTATTCTGAAATACCTGCAATCTCCTTTTCTCTCTTAAAGTAAAAGTCCATGTTTCGCAACCATATAATATAACTGGCAGAATAATAGTTTTATATACTTTCAGTTTAACATTTTTTGAAAGGAGTTGGGACATCAAGAGTCTCTGTAATGCATAATAGCGCGATTTCCAGAATTGAGCCTATGTTTAATTTCTTTGTGCTTCTCATTCCTATTTGTGATTGTTTGTTCCTAGGTATTTGGAATTCAGCCACTTCCTCAAAATTTCCTTCATCATTTTCATTAGCTGTCAATTTCCATTATAAAATGTATTTCTACATGTAACCATATATTTAGTTTTATTGGTATTTACTTCCAGTCCCAATTTCCTAGTGTTACTCAATAATGTGTGCTTGTTGGTCTTTAGTATCTCCTTGTTATCACCAATAGTTCTACATCATCAGCATAAACTATCAACTTATTAATACCATTGAGTTGAGTTGTAGGCCTTCTTCATCCCCTAAATATTTGATTGCATGCTCTAGTTCAAAACTGAATAGTAGAGGAGAAAGTGTATTTCCTTACTTTCAACCCATTCTTGATTTCAAAAGTATCCGAAAATTGTTTGCTGACATGCAACCTACTCTTTGTGCCATTTAGACACATTATATAAATCTAACTTTATATGAGAAGAAATGTCAGAGGGAAGAGAAATTGGAAGGGGGTACTGCAATGATGTGCTCTATCACCTGCTCTTTTCAACGTCTACCTGGAAGACCTAATGAAGAACTGCTTCAGGAATACAAGTGGCGTAAACATAGGAGGAAGAAGAATTAACCCTTTAGATGTCATGAGCCGATTAGATCGGCTCTGGTGCTCCTGTCCATTACCTGCCAGGCAATATACTTAAACTACTTGCAAAGCCGATCACATCGGCGGGTGCGATTTAAATCTCTGACACACGAGATTGTATCAGTGGCATGCAGAGGGTTAAGTGCACAAGATATGGTGATGATATGGCTTTGCTAGCAGAAGATACAATGACACTGAGGAACTTGCTGATGGAGCTAAATGCGAGGATTATGGGATGAAGGTAAATATAAATAAGTTAAATAAGATGAAGGCCATGATTATAGGAAGGAAACCAAGGAAAATAGACATGAGAATTAAAGATAGGTCATTGAGCAAGTGGAGAGCTTCAAACACTTAGGTGTACTGTCAGTAGTAACATGAACTGCTGTCAAGAAGTAAAAAAGAGGATATCATTGGCAAAAGAAGCTTTTAACAAGAAGAGAAACATTTTCTGCAGACCTTTGGCAATAGAATTATGGAAGAGGCTAGTGAAGTGCTTTGTGTGGCGTCTAACATTATATGGACATTACTATGGAATGAGGAAAAGACTGGAAACTTTCGAGATGTAGATATGGAGAAGGATGGAGTGTATAAAATGGGCAGAAAAAATATGAATAAAGATGTGCTAGACAGAGAGAGCGAAGGAAGAACAATGCTGGAACTCGTAAAGAAGAGGAAAAGAAATTGGATTGGCCACTGGCTAAGTAGAAACTGCCTGCTCATGGATAGCCTAGAATGAATGTTTAATCGAAAGAAGGTTAGAGGCAGAAAAATACATCACATTATAAGAAAATATTAAAATAAGTGATCAGTTGAGTTGGTGTTTACTTGATGAAAATCCATATGTATTAATTAAATAAAAATAAAACGTAGTTTTATTTGATTTTCATATTTATTATATAATTCAGTGACGGCCGTTTCAGTACACTGTATCTTCTTCAGGCATGTTAACAAATTATGTATTGTGTTTCAACTGATCTAAGCAACAATACAACAATATTTATTTAAATTTAACAAAGGGGATTCATTCAAATCAAGTTGAGAATTTAAGTTTTTTACTACTTTTAAATTTATTAATTTCTACAGCCTCCAAAAGATCTAACTTCTTACCCTTATCACAAATATGTAAAATTTCAAAATTTGGATCGAAACAATGATTAAATTGGAATAGGTGGTTAGCATATTTTGAATTTTCTAAAAAAGTGGAAAAAAAAAAAAAAATTATACAGATGGATAAGTCCAATTTCTAAGTTTTAAAATAATTTCCTCTATGGATGGAACTAGTATTTTAGCCATTTTAAAAGTAAGTTTTAGCTACTTTTTCTCATTGGGTATTGGCATCCCTGGTTTGATGCAATAACTGTCATAGAGAGCGAACGATAACTGTGAGGTGACGCATACTTTATTAAATGGTGACGGGAGATCGTGGTTGTAGTGAAACTAAGTTAGAAAAGCTTGAGTAAAGTGTAAAGAATATTAAGAATAATTCTAACGGGTCCAGAAAGATGTTTCGTAAAGAACTGACTGTGGTGAATAAAACCCAATTCGGAGAAACTTCAAGGTATGTAAAAATTTTAGAAAACATGATGTCGGTGTTAGGTAATGAATCAACTGGAAAAATATATATATGTTACATGAAATCTTTTGTGGTAATGTTGTACTACATAGTATTATAATATATTGGTTCCCCGAACTAAATGTTGCATTTTATGCAGCGACGCTATCTAAATTTGACTGGCGAAGCATTTAAAAATGGACGTAAATCAACTTCCCATTCCTAACCTAACAAAACAATTTACATGCGTACTATATAATAAACTATAAACAAATTTTACGTACACTAACACTAAATATGGTTTGAAACTATTTTCAAATGGTGGCAACGTTGGAACGCCATGGGAAAGTAGTGTTACAAGTGTTTAGTGCATCAATGGTATAAGAATGTAAGTGTAGAATTGTGACCGGCATATAACCTACCTCACCCGGAAAAAGTCGGTTATGTGTTAAGTTCCACAGAATCGCAGTGCGCATGCACGAGTTGCGGGTTTTGCCGTAATATTTAATATAGCCTCCGGTAGATGGCTCTGCAGTCGGCGTTACCAACTTTGGGGATAAATTTCCAATTGCAAAAAAAAAAATGGACGTTAACTAACTTGCCATTTTCTAACTAAAGAAAATTTACATTCATATTATTTATTCCCAAATGCTTAAAAAAATGGATGTAAACCTATTTCCCATTTCCTAACGTAACAAAGCAATTTACATGCATAGTATTTAATGAACTATAAACTAATTTTACGTACACTAACACTAAATATGGTTTGACATTATTTTCAAATGGTGGCAACGTTGGAACAACATGGAAAAGTAGCAATTCCACGATCATGTTTTACGTAAATATATAAATATAAAATATTGTAAAGAAAGCTTGAAGATCATTTACAAAACGTGTTTACTAGTGTTTAGTGCATCAGTGGCATAAGAGTGTAAGTGTAGAATTGTGAGAGACATAAAACCTACCACATCCCGAATAAATAAAATGCATGTAAATAGTTTTCTTTTGTTAGAAAATGGTAAGTTATCCATCTACTGGAGGCTATATTAACCATTATAGCAACTTGTGCATGCGCGCTGCGATTCTGTGGAACTTAGAAGATTTCGTCTCCGGCATAAACCCGACTTTTTCTGGTGTCCCTACTAACTTGTCCAAATTGTACCTAACAAAATCAAGTTGGTGAACATCCATTTATAAAATATTGGCTCAACTATAGAAAGCTCTCTCTATGCTACACCATGCACCATTCCTATGACACTATTTCACTATTTACTTTTTCCATTTCTACTAACAAATCCTACTATTTTAATATTTTCTAACGATTCTCAAAATATTATTTACAATTGGTATGTTATGTGGCTCAACAGTAGATTAACATTCTCTTGATTTTCTGTAGTATATTCTTGTAGGCCTAATACTGTTGCTCTACATACTTCTTCTGTCTACTAATATTTTGGGAAAAAGTCCAGTATTTGGCAGACACAAATTCTTCTAAGTTCCACAGAATCACAGTGTGCATTCGAGATTTGCTGTAATGGTTAATGTAGCCTTCGGTAGATGACTCTGCAGTCGGCATTACCAACTTTGGGAATAAATTCTCAAATGCTAAAAAAATGGACGTAAACTACCTAGCCATTTCCTAACCAAAGAAAACAATTTACATAGGGAGGTAGAGTCGCACGAACTCAGATAAATAAAAATGAAATTAAACTTAGTTTCAAATAAAATTATTCCCAAATGCTAAAAAAACAGACGTAAACTATAAACTAATTTTACGTACACTAACACTGAATAAGGTTTGAAATTATTTTCAAATATTGGTAACTCCAATTTGAGAGCCAGCTAGCGGATGTTACATGAAGCATTTCTGAATCTCTAGAACCTGGTGCACAAATATCGCGTAATTTATAAATATTTAAAAATTGTAAGAAATGTTTATAAAATGGTTCCAAAATTTTTAAAATAGCACGAAACGTGTTTTCAAGTGTTTAGTGCATCAGTGGCATAAGAATGTAAGTGTAGAATTGTATCTGCCAAATAATGGACCTTAGCCATATTTTGTAATATGTCAAATTTTTTTCAGTGATACTTATAACATTATTTTACAATTTTTATATATATATATATATATATATATTTTGTGCATAGCACGGTAACATTACAATATTCTCAGTCAATATTATAATATTCACTTGCTATTTTTCCTACTCTTCTAGCATTGCCACTATCAACAACTCATTTACACTATTCTTGTTAGGTTAGAATTAGTGTTAGTGTACATCGGATTAGTGTACACTTCAGTAAATAATATGCATGTAATTTATTTTGTTAGGTTAGGAAGGGAGAAGTTAGTGTACATCCATTTTTAATAAACATTTGGGAATTTGGAAAAACTGCAATTAAACTAGCGTGAAATATTTTCAAAGTCCTATAGAACAAAAATTCGCATACGCCAGAGTTTATAGAGCCAGCAATAACCCACAAACGAACCGCATATTCATTATCATCCTTGATTTCAATCCGCCGCTACGAAATTTAAATTACCAATATTTGCAATAAATCCCAAAATCTATGTTAAAAATTATATTAAAAATATTGAAATTAGTAAACATTTATTAAAAATGGGTGTACATATACTTACTTATCACTTCCTAACGCTGATCCAACCAGCAATACTGGTAACCCAAAACAGCGATAGAAAAATCATAGATTAAGTAATATACTCTGTGGAGAATATAGCAGTTAGCATCACAATATTGTCTAACAGTGCCATAATATTGTGATTTGCATATTTAAATAAAATATACGGCTGTACTTTCCTTTAGGTCCGAAAAATTTTCCAATTTTATATCTTATTCCACTGATGCACTAAACACTCTTAAACACTTTCAAAACATTTTGCAACACTTTTTAACACATTTTAAACATATTCCAATGTTCCAACGAGTTTTTTTCCATATTTATATATTTGCGTAAAACATGGTTGTGCTAAATTTCTCACTTCCTGCTCTTTGTCTTTTTCCCTCCACTTCCTATGTTGTTCCAGCGTTGCCACCATCAACACCCGAACTTGCTTTTTAAATGTGATTCCACGTTCCCTGGATTTCACCTACGTTAGAGTAATTGATTTGTATTACAGTAATTGATTTAGGTTTGGTTAGCTTTTAGGTTCCTTGCTTTTTAAAAGTGATTTGATACGTAAAATAAATTATACATTTTTAGACAAGTTCTGGGAATTTTGTGTCAATGTTGGTCATACTGATTTCACATATATACACCGCCAACTGCTGGAGGCTGCATTTATCTACCTGGCATAATTGGAGCACTAGCGCATGCGCACTGCGATTCTATAGAACTTAGAAAAATTTTCTCCGGACCTAAAGGAAAGTATATCCAAATATACTTCTATAAACTCACGTATATGCACACTGTTATTTTGTAGGACTAAACAAATGTATTGGAAAAGCTAAACTACTATTTTTCCATCTTTACTAACAATTCATACTATTTTAAACGTTTTGCAATGATACTTATAACATTTTTGGTTAGACTAGTATTTGTCGCTCATGATTTTCTATACATTCTTATGCCACTGTTGCACTACTATAATATTTCATACTATTTTAAACATTTTGCAACAATTCTTTAAACATTTCTTACAACTTTTAAATATTTATTTAATTATGCAAATATTGTGAATCAAGTTCTGCAGTGCACGAGACACACAAATGCTTAATGTAATTTCTGCTAGAAAGCAGTAAACTCGGTGTTACCATCATTCACAATTAATTCCAAACCATATAACAAGAAATTTACTTCATTTTGTTAGGTTACGATGGAACAAGTGATGGAAAAACTGCACTTAAACTAGTATGAAATATTTTCTAAGTCATATAGAACAGCAGTGCGCATGCACCAGAGATTATAGAGCCAGCGATAACCCACAATTGAACCACATATCGATTATTATCCTCGATTACTATCCGTCGCTGAAATTTAAATGACCAATATTTGGTATAAATCCCGAAATCTATGTTAAAAGAATATATGAATAATATTAAAATTACCAAACGTTTATTAAAAATGGTTGTACACTTACTTATCACTCCCTAACACTGATCCAACCAGCGATAACGCAAAACAGCGATAGAAAAATCATAGACTAAGTAATATACTCTGTGAAGAAAATAGCAGTTAGCATCACAATATTGTCTGACAGTGTCATAATATTGTGATTTGCATATTTAAATAAATACCTCAAAATTGTCTAATAATGTTATAAAAATTGTTTGGAAAAGTTTAAAATATTAATTGATGTTAGTAAACACAGAAGTAGAGCTATAGTTTACAACAATTTAATTGAAAAATCAAGCGCTAGTAGAAGTGCAGTTCAGCCCAAGTTACTGTACACAAGATTAGTTTATACTTACTTACTCACTGGCACTATCGAACCCATAGGTTCATGGCCGCACGGACATAAGCTCTCCATACATCCCTATCTTGAGCTAATGCTTTCCAATTTTTCCCAGTATAATCTACTTTCCCTAAATCATAATAAATGTTATTCTCCCACCTCCTTCTTTGTCTACCAACTGGGCGTTTTCCCCTTTGGTTTTGTACAAGAAGATTCCATGTACCTCTTTCATTCCCCATTTGTGCCACATGTCCTGCCCATCGCAGTCTATGAGACTTAGGGTCGAATGTTTGAATGCATTAGAGAGTAAAATGCCTTCTCTGCTGAGCAAGTTGTATGCTAATACGATTTTGCTTACTCAGAAAATCTGTTCATGCGATAATAATTGGTTAAATTTGTAAGCTACCTGCGGAGGTAGCTTACATGAGCAACTCAAATTAAAATCCCGAAGGGAACCGATGGTAATCGATGTACTTTGCTGCTTTATCCAACATTTATCCAAGATGTCGGACCTTGAAGACTTCGATCATGTTTTTGGTATACGCGGAGAAGAGGAATTTGATAGAGTCTACCAAAGAATTCAACTGGAAGAACAGGAGAATCGGCGTAATATTGCGCGTCGCAGACGTGTTTGTATACGGTATTATTTGCGGGATGCAAGCATAAATGCATTCCTCTATAGCAGACGAAAATAAAGGAAGTGGTTTTATCGCTGAGAATTCTGGGTAATTCGTTGCCAATATTACGAAAACGTCGACTCTCATGCATTACCGATAAGTCGGCCGTTAATTCGTTCTCAGCAATTGCTCACGGTGAATCAGCTCACTAGTGATTGGAAGTAATTTGAGTAGAGAGTAATGTTCTAACATACGACCCTTAACTGTTCTTATTATATCTGGCTTCCTATAAAGACCATGTAGTTCACTGTTATGTAGTCTTCTCCATTCACCTGTCTGTTCATCTCTCTTTGGTCCAAAAATTTTCCTAAGTACTTTATTCTCAAATACTCATAATCCCCTTTCCTAACTTAAAGTAAAAGTCCATGTTTCGGATCCATATAATATAACTGGTAGAATAATAGTTTTATACATTTTCAGTTTAACATTTTTTGAAAGGAGTTGGGACATCAAAAGTCTTTGCAATGCATAATAGCACGCATTTCCAGAATTTGAGCCTATGTTTAATTTCCTTGTGCATCTCATTCATGTTTGTGATTATAGTTCCTAAGTATTTGAATTCAGCCACTTTCTCAAAATTTCCCTCATTTGTCATTAGCTGTCCATTTACATTATATATAATGAATTTCTACGTGTGACCATATATTTAGTTTTATTGATATTTACTTCCAGTCCTAATTTCTTAGTGTTACTAAATACTGTGTGCATGTTGTCCCTTAGTATATCCTTGCTATCGGCCAATAGAACTACATCATCAGCATTAACTAACAGTTTATTAATACCATTGAGTTGTTGGCCTTCTTTATCCTCTAGAGATTTAATGGCATGCTTTAGTACAAAATTAAATAGTAGAGGAGATAGTGCAACTCCTTGCTTCAACCCAATGTGGATTTCAAAAGTGTCCGAAAACAGTTTGCCTACATGCACCCTACTCTTTGTGCCATTTAGACACGTACGTTTAAGTCTAACTTTTTAGGAATTCCAACCTCCAGCAGGATATTATATAACTTCTCCCTCTTAATTGAGTCATATGCCTTTTTGATGTCTACGTATAGTTGGTTTACAGTACCATTATATTCCCATTTATTTTCTAAAATCTGTTTTATACTAAAAATCTAATCTGTTATAGGCCAGTTTCTTCTAAATCTGCGATGATGATCTCCTAGAATGTCATCAATATAGGGAGTAAGTCTGCTTACCAATGTATTTATTAGAATTTTGAACGAAGTTGAAAGTAATGATCTGCCCCTATAGATGTTGCAATCAGTTTTATCTCCTTTCTTATAAATTGGTATAATAATTGATTATTTCCATTCATCTGGAAGAGCTTCATTTTTCCCAAATCATACTAAGCAACCAGCGTATCTTGTCCATCAATTTTTCTCCCCCTGATTTTATCAGTTCTGCTTGGATCTCATCTGTACCTGACGCTTTATACGTCTTCAATTTTTCTATTCCCATTTCAACCTCTAATGCACTTGGTTCTGTGACTAGGATTTCTGTAAATTATACTCCTCAATGTCCTGTTCCTTATATACACTTAGCGACAAAAATAATTGGCCGACACTTGATCTTGAATATTTCAAGTTCTAACACGCGATTCACAAGAGTAAACTAATTGTGCATTAGAGCTACAATACGTTTCCCTTCTTCCTTTGAAGAGTATTCTTTCTAAACACAAGTGCATAGTAGCTCGATTTGTATGCAAGAGGTCACAGGTTCGATTCCCGGTGACGGTTACTTTTTTAATTGTTAAAGTACTCTTCTATTCTATTCAGTTATTCATTTTTTATTCTTTAAGAAAAAACGTATACCCCTCTATTTGGAAGTATTACGGTTCTTATTATTATTATTATTAATATCTATTCATATTATTATTAATATTATTAGTACTTATTTATTTATGTCTTTATTTGTAAACAGGTTTACAGTGTAATAAAACATCTTTCTATGCCCAAAGCTTTTTAAATTTTTATCTTCTTTCTATATTCTTCTCTATCTTCTCATTTCAATTCTTCCAGACCTAGCTCCCTTATACCTCTTCTTACATCATCCATCCATTTAAATCTAGGTCAACCTCTCTTTCCATTTCCAGGTGGAATCCATTCTAAAGCTTGTCTGGGTAATCTTTTTTCTGGCATCCTACGTATATGACCATACCATTGTCGTTGTGTGTATCTGACAAAATTCTAATATTGAATTTTGGACAATTAATTTGTTGTATGATGATTGTATTTCTGATTTTTTTTTTTTTTTTCCCCCCCCCCCCCCCCATTACAATGTGTAGTTGAGATTCTGGAAATAATGAATCTTCAGTAGGACATACGCTTTAAATTCAAATTTTTAATCAGATGCAAATTTTCTGCACTGTATGTTAGCGTACTTCGAATTATGAGATTTTAAATTTTCTAATTTGGTATCTATTCTTATGTTGTTTTTTGTATCCACAAACTTCTTTTAACATTGTTACCGTTATTACTGATCTGCCTTTTTTGATCTCTATATTTGAAGAGAAGTAATTATCTTCATGCCCGAGATGGTAGTTAACATTTTGAAGAAGGATTTATTAAAAAAACAAAGGAATTATTGGGTTCCGCTGTTGGGTTTAATTTTCGTGGTAGAGCGGGGTTATTCTCTCTAGGGGTCCAGAAGTTGGTACACGCGATAGGAAAAACAATTCAAAAATCACTTAAAAAATGTTTCTTGGTAAAGAAACAATTGTAAATCTTATTCACTTCTTAATTTGCCAGAAGATTAAGTGAATGCAGGTGCTATTTATCTTCCACCGTCATTAAAATTTAATTATTTTCTTTTCTTGAATCAATTAAGTTTCTCGTCTTTGTATTAATTATTACATTTTATCAGGCGCACGCTCTATTGCTTCTATCCCCCTCTTGTTGAAAGTTGTATGCAGATGAGGACTAGTGGAATTCTTTTATAATTTTAAGACCATGATTACATCACATGAGGTTATTTTTAAATTCCCTATTGGTTTTAATAGTCCTTTAAATATAAGGTTTAAACGTGATTTGTTAAATAAGAAAGTTAGTTGATTTGACACCTCAATCAGAGTTTAGCTTACTTTTCACCTTCCAAGAATATGAGGTGAGCACCAATGTTCTTATTACTGTTATAGTAGAAGGCTTTATAATTTTGACAACAATGACTTAAAACAATTTTTAAAAGTATTCTTTACAAAGACTTATTTAATAACAATTCTTTAATTGTATATTGAGACATTTTTATTCAACATAAACTAACAAGGAATTATTTAAGTGATTCACGACTTATTTAAGTTATAAATTTATAACTATTAAAAGATTCTTTTAAAGTCACAAATCATATTAACTTTAACTTTTATATTCAGTGTACCCATATTTTAAAATCCTGCTATAATTTTATGTCATTTTCTTGGGGACATTTTGAGTTAATTTTGATCTACATGTAATTACATTTCTTCACATCAATTGATACATTCAAATATTATTATATTATTGTGTTATTATTTTTATTATAATAAATGACAGATAATAATAATAATTATTAGTATGGAGGCATGCCGTAGCGCAGTGGTTACCCAGGCATGGATACACAACGCCTGACCGGGTTGCGGGCGTCAAGTCCCATTGCGGTCAGGATTTTTAAACTGACCCAAACCCTCTGGTGGCACTATGGCCCTGGGGTCGACTCAGCCTCTAACGGAAATGAGTACCAGACACTTGTTCTGGGGGTAAAGGCGGCCGTCACGCAGGGCTGACAACCCGGCTGACATAAAGTGTCGATTGTCTAGAAAAAGTGGGAGCCCTAACCTCCTACTACCCCAAGGGCCTCCGGGTCTGTTGTGGGATCACTTTTCTTACTTTACTTTAATAATAATAATAATTATTATTATTTTTTACACGCTTTATATTAGCTTGACCTGTATCTACCTGTGAGACAGAATCTTTGAACGTAATTTTCACCCACTTAAAATCATTGGATCGACTTGAAACTTTGTATACTTGTAAAGGACCCGTGACAATACAATAATTTCATTATTTTTTCTAAAATCCTGGCCAGAATCATCAGAAAATCAAAAAAGTGTGTTTATATCTATGTAACAGAATCTTTGAACACGATTTTCACCCACTTAGAAACATTGGATCGACTTGAAACTTTGTATACTTGTAAAGGACCCATTACAATAATTTCATATTTTATTTCTAAAATCCTGGCCAGATTCATCAGAAAATAAAAAAAATTGAAAATGGTATAATAGGTTGCAGACTTGTCGACTTCGTAGTCAATCGCCGTTAGAGCTCAGTTGGTAGAGCGGTGAACTGTAGTGGTATATAATTTCAGAAATCCATAGGTCACTGGTTCAAATCTGGGTGGGAGGATTTTTTTAGAAGAGTATTACTTTTAGCTCATACTACAATAGTATCGAATTTAAAGATATTTACATTTTTATCTTATTCTGTAAAATATTAAAACTAAAAAATAAATAATAGTTTTAAAAAACTAAAACAGCACTTTATTGGAATACCGAACTAAAAAATGAAAAATAATTTTAATTTCCAACACACTTGGGATAAAATTAAAGTGGTCAACAATAAAATCATCTGCAACACAAATAGAATAAAACTAGAGTTATCAACAAAAAGAAAATACTTTTACCATCAAAAGCGTGCGGTGCTTTTTATGATATTTACATTTTCTTCTTAGAGACTTTACTTTCACCAATATCTGTTTATTATCAAATATATTAATTGATATAGAGCACCCCACGCTTTTGATGGTAAAATTATTTTCTTTTTGTTGATAACTCCAGTTTTATTCTGTGTGTGTTGGAGATGAATTTTTGTTGACCACTTTAATTTTATCCCAAGCGTGTTGGAATTTAAAATTATTTTTCATTTTTTAGTTTGGTTGTCTAAAAAAGCATGTTGTTTTAGTTTTTTAAAACTATTATTTATTATTATTGTCCATCATCTATGAGCTATTATTATGATGGACTTGACATCATCAACATCAAGGCTTAGGCCCTCTGGCCCGTTCTGACTTCAAGAGATTTGGTATGGACTTGACATACGAGGGTCATACTGAAAGTCGTGAGCAACCCATTGTTAAAATTCAAATTTCAACAATGTAACAAAAGCAACTGCAGGATCGTAATCTACAGACTGTATACCACAACATTGCCGTTTTGTGGCATCAGAGCTTCTATCATATGACCACACGCAGTGTTTCCAAAATGGCACACATCAATGTTTCGTTTTGACAGCGCGCTGTCATTGAATTCCTTGTTAAAGAGGAACAATCTGCTGTTGATATTCACCAAAGACTTCAATGTGCTTACGGAGATGCCTGCATGGGTGCCAGCAGTGTTAGGAGATGGGTGAAACATTTTAAAGATGGGAACACGAGTATCAAAGATGAGCCTCGTAGCGGTCGCCCACGCTCTACCTCCACGGATTGCAACAAGGAAAGAGTTGATGCGCTCATTAGAGACGACAGGCGTATCACAGTGAATGAAATCGCTACAAAACTTACAGTAGGACACAGTGCAGTGCAAGAAATGATTCACAGCTTAGGTTACCGAAAAGTTAGTGCCCGTTGGGTTCCATGTTTATTAAGTGAACACCACAAACTTCAGAGAAGAACCATCACCCATAACCTTCTTCAGAGATTTCGAAATGAAGGTGATGATTTTTTGACGAGTGTTGTGACAGATGACAAAAGCTGGTTTCATCGCTATGAGCCTGAAACAAAACGCCAGAGTATGGAATGGCACCACTTGAATTTGCCATCAAAGAAAAAAGCGAAGACAGTGAAATCTGTTTGGAAAGTTATGGGCAGCGTCTTCTGGGATGTGGAAGGTTGGATTCTGGTTGAATTTCTTGAACCTGTACAAACCATAAATGCTGCCCACTATATCCAGACACTTGTGAAACTCCGTCGTGCATTGCCAGGCAAATGCCCTGGAAAGAAGATCTTTCTGCAACACAATGACATGCGTCCTCACACTGCTCGTGCCACTGTGGAGAAGATCAGGACATTTGGGTGGGAAACTCTTCCACATCCTCCCTATAGTCCCGATTTGGCACCATCTGACTATCTTTTCGGTTCTGTGAAGGAGCAGATGAGAGGCCAACGCTACGAGACGCTGGAGGATATTCGGAAAGCAGTGCGTAGGTGTCTTCAAGCAGCTGGAACAGACTTCTATCATAAGGGAATTTTCAAGCTTGTAGAACGCTGGACAAAATGTGTGCAAAGAAGTGGATACTATGTTGAAAAGTAACACAAATGTCTGTAGATTAACATGGTGTACTTGGTTTCTCTAAAATAAATATTATGATTGTTTAAAAAAATGTTTTTTATGACTTTCAGTATGACCCTCGTATTTCAAGTTTTTAAATTAACAACAAAACTGTTCTGATAATATTTTATAATTTGTTGTAATGAATATGCATTATGTACAGTTGGCCAAGAAAGTATTTACACACTTGGTACTTCCTTAAAACTTTGAAGAAAAAGAATGATTTTATTAGAAACTAGCTAATACCCTGCGTGTGCTGCTATACCTAAATAAATGAAAATTAATGTGTTTTTATGTTGTGTTGAATAAGTGTAAGGAAAAATTTATAAAGTAATTATTTTTAGATACCCCATGCTGTTTACCTGGCATTGTGCGGGAATCTACTCATCCTGATCTTGGCATATATGAGCTGAAAGACGAGAATTAATGTACTTCTTATAATCAGTTGAATAAGTTAAATGAAAAATAATTATAAATGTATATCATTATTACTCTAAGATTCCCCATGCTGATTATCCGGTGTTGATCTTCTTGGCATAAATGAGCTAAAAGACAAAATTCGTTATTGTGAGTTATCCGTAAAAGAATACCAGCCATGTGCTGCTATTCTTGCACAGGAATCTACATACTTGTCTCGACCTTCTTGGAATCAATGAAAGACAAAAATGGTTATTGTGAGTTATCTGTAAGAAATGAACATACGCTGTCATGGATTTGTTTGTAGAGGTTCTTGAGACATTCAATTCTGTGTACATTAATTTTGTGTATTTGTTACGGTTTAGGCAGCAAAAGGCATTTAAGCGTCCAAAGAGCTACTTTTTTCATGTTTTCCGCTACGAATGGCAATTTTAAAAATTGAGTGTAGGAGTTGATTATCACAACTCTCTTATAGCCTATGTTCATCCCAAGAATCTCCTGAACATTTTTCAAAAAGCCCCATCACAATCGGATCAATGGTATGGCCACACATAAAGTATGATCAAACAAAGAAACATTCATTTTTATATATTGGATTATTTTCATTTATAGCTTGTTGCAAGTATACAAACATTAACCTTTTACAAGTCATGAAAAATGATACCAAGTTTGTCGTTTTTATATATGTCTGTATTAGGTTGTGAATTGGCCTGATAAGAAAGTTTAGGTGCTGCTTGTCTGGTAGAAGTCTGTATCCTTGCCAGCTCCTTTGTGTCTGTGTCTTTTTTTCAATTAGCAAGTTGCCGAGCCGTAGCCGTAGCCGAGCGGTTAAGGTAGGAAGCCTTGGCGCAGAGCTACGGGACTTGTGCTGGTTCGAGTCTCCATGGGGGAAGAAATTTTCTCATGGTATTTCGTCCAGTATGGGACCGGTGCCCACCCAACATCGTGAGGCAATTGGGTAGCTACAATAAGTAGCGGCTCCAGGTTGAGGAACCAGCTATAACGGCTGGGGGACTCGACATGCTAACCACATGTCACCCCTACACTGGCTGTTGATCATCTACCTCTGTGATCGACACATGTGGATGTGAAGGGCCAGCAGCCGGCTGGTAAAAGGGCAACCGCTGAAAAGTGGAAAGACCCTCAATCGGAAGTTGCTTGCCCAGGTATGTTGCAGGTCTGTCTTTTGGCAATTGTTATATTTGTACAGTTCATGTATGTCTTATAGTGTGTGTCTTGGTAGGTCTTGTTCACTATGTCTAGGGTCTGTCTAGCCCAGTTTGTTGTGTTATTAATGTAGGTGCTTGTTTCAATTCTACGGGATTCAAGTACTATTTCCATGATCACTGGGTTATATAAGGAGTTCAGGACTATCAACTTGATATCACACTCTGCAAAGATTCTCCTACGAATACTGAATCGACGTTTATGTTCTACGATGGAAATTGAATTGGAAGAAGAACAGTTTGCCTTCAGGAAGGGAAAGGATATGAGAGATGCAATTGTATTGATACAAACAATTGGAGAAAGAAATATAGAAAAAGATAAAGAAGTTTATGCAGTATTTATTGACCTAGAAAAGGCCTTTGACAGAGTGGATTGGAATAAACTTATGAGGATCTTGAAGATTGGCATTAACTGGAAGGAGAGGAGGCTCATAAGAAATCCTTATATGTTACAGCGAATAAAAGTGATTATAAAAAACTAACTCACTCATTGACACTATCAAAATCATAGATTCATGGCCATGCTGACATAAGCTACTAATATTTTCCAATCATTCACTGTATAATCTACTTCCCTCCAATCATAGTTAATGTTATTCTCCCACCTCATTCTTGGTCTACCAACTGGGCATTTTCCCTCTGGTTTTCCTACAAGAATCTTCTACGCACGTCTCTCATTCCCCATTTGTGCCACATGTCCTGCCCATTGCAGTCTATGAGACTTAACTATTCTTATTATATCTGGCTTCCTATAAAACCATGTAGTTGACTGTTATGTAGTCTTCTCCATTCACCTGTCTGTTCATCTCTCTTTGGTCCAAAAATTTTCCTAAGAACTTTATTCTGAAATACCTGCAATCTCCTTTTCTCTCTTAAAGTAAAAGTCCATGTTTTGCATCCATATAATATAACTGGCAGAATAATAGTTTTATATACTTTCAGTTTAACATTTTTTGAAAGGAGTTGGGACATCAAGAGTCTCTGTAATGCATAATAGCGCGATTTCCAGAATTGATCCTATGTTTAATTTCTTTGTGCTTCTCATTCCTATTTGTGATTGTTTGTTCCTAGGTATTTGAATTCAGCCACTTCCTCAAAATTTCCCTCATTTGTCATTAGCTGTCAATTTCCATTATAAAATGTATTTCTACATATAACCATATATTTAGTTTTATTGATATTTACTTCCAGTCCCAATTTCCTAGTGTTACTCAATAATGTGTGCTTGTTGGTCTTTAGTATCTCCTTGTTATCACCAATAGTTCTACATCATCAGCATAAACTATCAACTTATTAATACCATTGAGTTGAGTTGTAAGGCCTTCTTCATCCTCTAAATATTTGATTGCATGCTCTAGTTCAAAACTGAATAGTAGAGGAGAAAGTGTATTTCCTTGCTTTCAATCCATTCTTGATTTCAAAAGTATCTGAAAATTGTTTGCTTGCAAGCAACCTACTCTTTGTGCCATTTAGATACATTCATATAAATCTAACTTTATATGAGAAGAAATGTCAGAGGGAAGAGAAATTGGAAGGGGGTACTGCAAGGATGTGCTCTATCACCTACTCTTTTCAACGTCTACCTGGAAGACCTAAAGAAGAACTACTTCAAGAATACAAGTGGCATAAACATAGGAGGAAGAATAATTAACCCTTTAGATGTCATGAGCCGATTAGATCGGCTCTGGTGCTCCTGTCCATTACCTGCCAGACAATATACTTAAACTACTTGCAAAGCCGATCACATCGGCGGGTGTGATTTAAATCTCTGACACACGAGATTGTATCAGTGGCATGCAGAGGGTTAAGTGCACAAGATTTGGTAATGATATGGCTTTGCTAGCAGAAGATACAATGACACTGAGGAACTTGCTGATGGAGCTAAATGCGAGGATTATGGGATGAAGGTAAATATAAATAAGTTAAATAAGATGAAGGCCATGATTATAGGAAGGTAACCAAGGAAAATAGACATGAGAATTAAAGATGAGGTCATTGAGCAAGTGTAGAGCTTCAAACACTTGGGTGTACTGTCAGTAGTAACATGAACTGCTGTCAAGAAGTAAAAAAGAGGATATCATGGCAAAAGAAGCTTTTAACAAGAAGAGAAACATTTTCTGCAGACCTTTGGCAATAGAATTATGGAAGAGGCTAGTGAAGTGCTTTGTGTGGCGTCTACCATTATATGGACATTACTATGGAATGAGGAAAAGACTGGAAACTTTCGAGATGTAGATATGGAGTAGGATGGAGTGTATAAAATGGGCAGAAAAAATATAAATAAAGATGTGCTAGACAGAGAGAGCGAAGGAAGAACAATGCTGGAACTCGTAAAGAAGAGGAAAAGAAATTGGATTGGCCACTGTCTAATTAGAAACTGCCTGCTCATGGATGGCCTAGAATGAATGTTCAATCAAAAGAAGGTTAGAGGCAGAAAAATACATCACATTATAAGACAATATTAAAATAAGTGATCAATTGAGTTGGTGTTTACTTGATGAAAATCCATATTTATTAATTAAATAAAAATAAAACATAGTTTTATTTGATTTTCATATTTATTATATAATTCAGTGACAGCTGTTTCGGTAACCCTGTACCTTCTTTAGACATTTTACCAAATATGAATTGTGTTCCATCTGATCTAAGCAACAATACAACAATATTTATTTAAATTTAACAAAGGGGATTCATTCAAATCAAGTTGAGAATTTAACAGTTTTTTACTACTTTTAAATTTATTAATTTCTACAGCCTCCAAAAGATCTAACTTCTTACCCTTATCACAAATATGTAAAATTTCAAAATTTGGATCGAAACAATGATTAAATTGGAATAGGTGGTTAGCATATTTTGAATTTCTAAATTTCTGTTATATGCTCTCATGTGTTCCTTTATCCGAGAGATAAAAGGTCTACCAGTTTGTCCTATATAGACATTGTCACATGTGCCACACTTCAATTTATATACACCTGATAATTTTTCTTTTTTTGTTTTGGTTTTATTATTTTTTATTATATTTTGTAGAGTTTTATTAGTTTTAAATGCCACATTAATGTTCAACTTTTTAAAGTGTTTAGATATTTTATTTGAAAGTGGACCTATGTATGACATTATGACATATTTCTTTATGTTTTCTTTGGGTAAAGGAAAAACTTTAATTGTTTTTTGTAATGAACCTTCTTAATTAAACATTCTGTAATTTCAGGGTCGTAGCCATTATTAACAGCCAATTGTTTAATAATATTTGATTCATTATTATATTCCAAGGGTGAAAGAGGGATATTTAAAAGTCTATGAATGTAACTATTAAAGGATGGCATCTTATGATTATATGGGTGAAGAGAAGAACTATGGATAGTGGTATCAGTATGAGATGGTTTGTGAAAGATTCCAAACTCAAACTTATTATCAAGTGGTTTGTATGCAGATACAGAAAGGAAGGCTCGGTTAAGGAAAGTGTGGTGAATGCTGAGTTGCAGTGACCTGATCTTGGATAGAAAACTATTTGTGTGTGCATGGGTTATGCTTGGAATTTAGTTTGTGAAGTACATCAATGAAGTTGATTTGAGGTCTTGGTTTTGTGATAAATATGTTGAGTACATCTGGGAAGTGTCCTTTGTAGTGGCAGTGAGTCGGTTAATTTGGTCATATGATGTCATATTGTTCGTCCATGGAGTGATTTATTGGAGTCTGACCCCTTGCATTTGTGGTACGAGGATTCCATGTTGGATTTTTGGCACGAAGATGTCTGAGTGTGTCTAGGTCCTGCATTTGAAGATTGATTCCTGGCTTTATATAGACAGCACATATTGTAGTTGTCAGGTGAGTTGTGTAAAGTTTTATGGTAGTCAGTTGGATGTCATCAGGACCTTGCATTTTTAGGGGGGAATGATGGATGGAAAGTATATTTCCTTGCTTGATTGTGTGTTGACATATTTTTACCAAGGTTTCGTCAGAATTCTCTCCAAGTTGGACAGGTGTGTCATTATAGGTCTACTTTTGGGGTCTCTTTGTCCTGATTGGTCTGGGCCTAATCAATGCACAGGGTCGTTTTTTTTACTTTGCATGTACTTTCTATGTATGTTTGTTTTTTGCATCCAGTGTTCTTGTGGTCATTCATTTTCATTATCAAGTGTGTCAGAACTTAAGTCAGATGATAATGACATTGATAGTGTCTTCCATTGTGTCACTTGTTAATATGAGTATGGTTGATAAAAGTTTTGAGATGTCAATATCTAGTATGAAAATCATTTGTTGGCCATTGTCAAAATGGTATAGTCTATGGTTTGTCATTTCTCCTGTGTGTGGTTTTATGTGATAGTTAAAATTCATCGGAGAACATTTTGTTTAAACAACTCACCTCATAGGATTCATGCTTCCATGATACCGCGGTTTTAAACACAGTCATGTTCATCCTCAGCCATAACTCCGACTGAAGAAATTCTTCGGCCGTCAACTGTTCTATTGTTGCCATCTATGGTTGAATTTATGAACTTCGAAATCAAAGTAATTTCGTTAGGGATATCAAAATTCATTGATCTATCTTTATTTTTCTAAATGTATATCTTCTCCCAGACTGTCAATTCCAAAGGCTTCTCTACTTTTTTAAAAGTTTAGCTTCTCTTCCAATTTTATGATGTTCTAATAAACTATGTGCAGCAATTGCAGATTTTTCAATTTGACAATTTTTAATATTTTTGAAATGTTCTTTTGTACGAGTTTCTAAATTCCTTTTTGTTTTTCCTATATAAACTTTGTTGCAATCTTCACAACTTATTAGATAAATTCCAGATTTCTTACTGTCTGGGACATCGACTTTTTTATTGGTACTTAGAAGATTACCCAGACTAAATTTATTTATTGGTGCCAAAGAAATATTGTATTTGTCAATTTTTTTTTAAATTTTCTATGAATTTCAGGGTGGTAAGTCATTTTCTTGTATTTTTTTTTCTTTTCTTTGCAATTTTGTAGAGTAGTATATTCATTAAGTCTTTTTTTGTGTTTGAATTTCTTTGACTTATTTACAATTAACTCTTTAACAAAACCATTTAATCTAGCGGTGTTTAAGATATGTTTATACTCTTTGTTGAAATTTTCTTCATTTAATGGTACATTTGTCAATCTATAGATTAAGCTATTGAATATTGCATGCTTTTGAGCAATGTGATTGAAGCCTGATAATTTAATGTAATTATCTGTATGACTTCCTTTCCTATATATATCAAATTCAATTTTCAGTGTTTGATCTTTCCTAATTAAACATAAATCCAAAAATGGAATCATAAAATTGGAAGAGAAATTAAACTTTTAAAACAAGTAGAGAAGCCTTTGTAATTGACAGTTTAGGAGAAGATATACATTCAGAAAAATAAAGATAGATCAATGAATTTTGATATCCGTAATGAAATTACTTTGATTTCGAAGTTCATAAATTCAACCATAGATGGCAGCACTGAATATGGTGACAATAGAACAGTTGACTGCCAAAGAATTTCGTCAGTCGGAGTTATAGCTGAGGATGAACACGACTGTGTTTGTAACCGCGGTAATATGGAAGCATGAATCCTACGAGGTGAGTTGTTTAAACAAAATGTTCTCCGATGAATCTTAATGATTATACCTCATAATGTTTACTTCCCAACATTAATTTAATGTAATTATGTGATAGTATTTAGTGTCTGATTTTTGCAGTAATTTGATATGGGCTGAGACCCACCTGATGAATCCGGTAGTTTGAAAGCATGGTGATTTTGTTTTATAGAGTTTAATGATGTCTTCAAGGATAATTGGGATCTTGTAGTCTTTGTTTTTGAGCCTGAGTCTTTATTTTGTGAATTTACTGTCAAGTTAGGAGCTTTAGAGCTTCCTGGTTCTATGGGAAGAGTCTCCCAAGTCATGCCGCTTCTCTGTTGGTCAGTGGGAAGAGTCTGCCCAATCAGGCCTCTACTCTCTTCGTCAGCAGTCATCAACAGTTGGTTGGTCATTTATCTAATTGGTCAGCAGTTAGAGGGTATATGGATGCTTATATTAATAATGTGCACTGATAAAATTAATGTGTTTACATCTGGTGCTATAAATAATTATTTGTTGAAAATTAAAAATTTAATGATAGAGATAAAAAAAATTTGTTATACCTTTTTTTATAACATCGTCCTCAACTACAATAATTCATGTCACAATCTTCGTTACATCATTAAATTCCTAAGCTTTTCGAAGTCATGGCTTCATCTTCAGGAATCTTCCTGATATTGAAATTATTTATATATTTTATATAGTGGGCTTTGGTTGCTAAGTGAATCATTGACAATAATACACAAAGAAAACAGCAAACAAATGATTAATATTTTGAAAGAAATTAAAATCATGAAAGAAACAGAGAATAAAAATGTATTAAATGAAAATACACCTAGCAACCAAAGCCCACTATGTAAAATATATAAATAAATTCAATATCAAGAAGATTCCTTAAGATGAAGCCAAGACTTCAAAAACAGAAATTGAATGATATAATGAAGATTGTGACATGAATTATTGTAGTTGAGGACGATGGTGTAAAAAAGTATAAACAGGTTTTATAATTAAAATAATTTTACCCTCAACAGTGTGAGAAAAAAAATGAATATTAAAAGTATAGAGATCAAAAGACAACCTGATATGAACAGAAAAGTCACCACCCTATGTAGTGGAATAATAGAACTATGTGGAATCTGTGATGGTGCTTGTAAAATTCAAAATAGCAACACTAAATATTAATGGAGTAATATCTGTTTAAATGAATGTACAGGAAATTATTTATCAGGAGGATGTGGATATTTTATTAACATAAGAAAGTAGGAAATCAATATGGTTTGATTGGCGCATACCTGGATATAAAATCATACTTCAGGTCCAAATCCAGCACTTGGGGGCACTGCGGAGGACATTTGCGCAACAATTGGCCATGTTGAGGTGTCTCTGCTACAACTGAAGAACTTGCAAGCTACTGCAATCATTCTTGAGACGTCAAGGAGGAAACCTTGATATGCTTGACATACCAGCCTCCAAGTAAACAAATTTGAGAAGACGACTTAAACAAAATTACATGGGTTAGGATACATTTATTATAGATGGAGATTTAAATGCCAAAGATGTGTTTTGGAATTCGAGGTTGGTATCCCTGATGGGCAGGGTCCTCCATCAGCATGCAGAGACTAATGAATATGATGTTTTAGGGCCAATTGAACCGACTTATTTGTGCCATTTAGACACATTCGTATAATTGTAACTAACTTTTTAGGATACTATATAACTTCTCTCTCTTAATTGAATCATATGCTTTTTTGAAGTCTACATATAGTTGATGTACAATAACATTATATTCCCATTTCTTTTCTAAAATTTGTCTTATACTAAAAATCTGATCTGTTGTAGACCTGTTTCTTCTAAATGCACATTGATGATCTCCTAGAATGTCGTCAATATAGGGAGTAAGTCTGCTTACTAATATATTTGTTAGAATTTTGTATGAAGTTGAAAGTAATGAGATGCCCCTGTAGTTGTGGCAATAAGTATTATCTCCTTTCTTATAAATTGGTACGATAATCAATTCTTTCCATTCATCTGGAAGAGCTTCTTTTTCCCAAATCATACTAAGCAACCAGCGTATCTTGTCCATAAATTTTTCTCCTCCTGATTTTATCAGTTCTGCTGGGATCTCATCTGAACCTGATGCTTTATACATCTTCAATTTTCCTATCGTCATTTCAACCTCTAATGTACTTGGTTCTGCGACTAGCATTTCTGCTGTCTGTAAATTATCCTCTTCAATGTCCTGTTCTGTATGTACATTTAATAGCTGATTGAAATAACTTCTACATCTATTTAATAAACTCCTGGAATCTGCAATCATTTCCCCATTTTCATTCCGAATTATGTTTATTCTAGCCTGAAATCCTTTCTTCTCTATCCTAATTCCATGATATAATTCTCTAATGTTCCTTTTTTTTGCATTTATTTCAAGATCATTAATCTTCTCTCTCAGATATTCCCTCTTTTTACTCTGTATTAGTCTGGTGGTTTCCAGTCTAATATTACCGAATTGCTCTAAATTTACCTCATTTGGCTCGTGTAACAGTTTCATTTTTGCTAGCTTTCTTTTCTTTACATTGTCGGCACATTCCTCATCAAACGATTTCTTGTTTTTCCTCTTTTTTAAATAACCAATGCATTCTGATGCAGACAATTTAATAGTATCTCTAATAGCCTCCCATTCTTTATTTATATCAGTTTCTTCTTTGTTTGCCACATTGTTATCTGAAGATTCCAGTACTTCAAATCTATTAGCAATTTTGATTTGGTATTCTCGCCGCATTTCATTATTTTTCAAGTTTTTTAATTCAAATTTTTCAGAATCATCTTTAGCGTTTGTTCCTCTCATAAGCGATAGATGTTGTGTGATTTTCACCCTGATCAGATGATGATACGAATTGCAGTCTGTCCCTCTAACTGATCTAACATCGATGATGCTACTGTGCCAGCGTTTGTCCACTAATATGTGATCTATCTGGTTTCAAGTTTTGCCATCTGGAGACGTCCAGGTGTATTTATGAATATCCTTATGCTGAAATGTCGTGCTCTTAACAATGAGATTCTTTGATGTGGCAAATGTGACTAATCTAACCCCATTGTCGTTACTATCTTCATGAAGACTGAATTTGCCTATTGTTGGTTTGAATATATCTTCCTGCCCCACTTTTACATTAAAATCTCCTAAGACAATTTTCATATGATATCGTGAAAGGCTATCAAATAAGCATTCTAATTCTTCATAGAACTCATCATTGATCTTGTCATCTTTATCTTCTGTGGGAGCATGTACATTTACAATTATAAAATCATGTCGTTTACCCTTTAGAATTATGTATGATATCCTGTCACTGACAAACTTAGTATCTTGGAATAGCGGACAGGATCCTCCTTCTGACTAAAAAGACCATTCCAAATTCAGGTCTTTCAGCACCCTTGTAGTATAATGTAAAGCGACTATATCCAAGGGTGATTTATCTAATTCCCGCGTTAATATATCTGGTGCCCCGCTATTGTATAAAGTCCTAACATTCCATGTTCCTAGAAACATGTCCCTGTTTTTGAGCCTTTGGCATGGGTTCCCTGAAGTAGTCCCTGCCCAGAGAACCGAATGGGGGACTATTTGACCTCCGGAAAATTTTACCCCAGTTGTACCCATGTCCGCATTTCTTGACAGTTGTATTTTTTACGGTGAAAGATGGTCAATCTTTCGACCAAGGTACTTTTTTCATCTGGCTTATCACCTTCGACTATTCTGGCATGGGTAACCCTATTGGCAGCAATGCTACTGCCGGCATAGCTCACAAGATTATTTAAGCATGCAAGCCACTCCACCACGACAAGGTAAAGATACCATGGAGGGGTGGGATATCCCTGGCTCTATAAACTCCGGCACATGCGCACTGTTGGTCTTTAGGACAAAATATTTCACGCTAGTTTAAATGCAGTTTTTCCCCTTGTAGTAGGTGGTTAAGGCTCCCACTTTTTTAGACAATCGGCACTTTGTCAACCGTGCATGATGGCCGCTTTACCCCAAAACTAATTTTGAAAAAACTTCACTTAAACTAGCATGAAATATTTTCAAAGCTAGTAGAAGTGCAGTTGAGCCCTCATTTCAGTTAAAGGCTGAATCGATCCCAGGGCCAAGTGCCACCAGAAATTTTGGGTCAGTTTTAAAATACTGACCCTGCCGGAACTCGACCTGCGGATTTGTAACGTATTGTCTTAACCATCTATGCCACAGCGTGCCCCCCTCCCGATACGACCATCACTCAGTGAAAGTATGTTATAAACAAAGAATATCCCACTAAAATGAAATTTCTGATGAGAAGAGAATTAAAACACAACATGGGCAAATTTAATGTGAAAGAAATTAAAGAAAACTTTATAAAAATTCAGAATTGTAGAATCTTTCATTGTAAGAATATATTTATTTTTGTAAATATACTTTGTATTCATAGTTTAGTTACTATTATTATAAAGTTAAGTGATCCCACAACAGGCCCGGAGGCCCTTGTGGTAGTAGGAGGTTAGGACTCCCACTTTTTCTAGACAATTGGCACTTTATGTCAGCCGGGTTTTCAGCCCTGCGTAACGGCCGCCTTTACCCCCAGAACAAGCGTCTGGTACTCATTTCCGTTAGAGGCTGAGTCGACCCCAGGACCATAGTGCCGCCAGAAGGTTTGGGTCAGTTTAAAAATTCTGACCCCAACGGGACTTTAACCTCGACCCTCCGGCTTGTAGTTCAATGCCTTAACCACTATGCTACGGCGTGCCCCCAGTCACTATATTATAATTGCAGAAATTCCAATAGTAAAAGGAAAAAAAAATTATAAAATTATACAGATGGATAAGTCCAATTTCTAAGTTTTAAAATAATTTCCTCTATGGATGGAACTAGTATTTTAGCCATTTTAAAAGTAAGTTTTAGCTACTTTTTCTCATTGGGTATTGGCATCCCTGGTTGATGCAATAACTGTCATAGAGAGCGAACGATAACTGTGAGGTGACGCATACTTTATTAAATGGTGACGGGAGATCGTGGTTGTAGTGAAACTAAGTTAGAAAAGCTTGAGTAAAGTGTAAAGAATATTAAGAATAATTCTAACGGGTCCAGAAAGATGTTTCGTAAAGAACTGACTGTGGTGAATAAAACCCAATTCGGAGAAACTTCAAGGTATGTAAAATTTTAGAAAACATGATGTCGGTGTTAGGTAATGAATCAACTGGAAAAATATATATATGTTACATGAAATCTTTTGTGGTAATGTTGTACTACATAGTATTATAATATATTGGTTCCCCGAACTAAATGTTGCATTTTATGCAGCGACGTTATCTAAATTTGACTGGCGAAGCATTTAAAAATGGACGTAAATCAACTTCCCATTCCTAACCTAACAAAACAATTTACATGCGTACTATATAATAAACTATAAACAAATTTTACGTACACTAACACTAAATATGGTTTGAAACTATTTTCAAATGGTGGCAACGTTGGAACACCATGGGAAAGTAGTGTTACAAGTGTTTAGTGCATCAGTGGTATAAGAATGTAAGTGTAGAATTGTGACCGGCATATAACCTACCTCACCCGGAAAAAGTCGGTTATGTGTTTAGTTCCACAGAATCGCAGTGCGCATGCACGAGTTGCGGGTTTTGCCGTAATATTTAATATAGCCTCCGGTAGATGGCTCTGCAGTCGGCGTTACCAACTTTGGGGATAAATTTCCAATTGCAAAAAAAAAAATGGACGTTAACTAACTTGCCATTTTCTAACTAAAGAAAATTTACATTCATATTATTTATTCCCAAATGCTTAAAAAAATGGATGTAAACCTATTTCCCATTTCCTAACGTAACAAAGCAATTTACATGCATAGTATTTAATGAACTATAAACTAATTTTACGTACACTAACACTAAATATGGTTTGACATTATTTTCAAATGGTGGCAACGTTGGAACAACATGGAAAAGTAGCAATTCCACGATCATGTTTTACGTAAATATATAAATATAAAATATTGTAAAGAAAGCTTGAAGATCATTTACAAAACGTGTTTACTAGTGTTTAGTGCATCAGTGGCATAAGAGTGTAAGTGTAGAATTGTGAGAGACATAAAACCTACCACATCCCGAATAAATAAAATGCATGTAAATAGTTTTCTTTTGTTAGAAAATGGTAAGTTATCCATCTACTGGAGGCTATATTAACCATTATAGCAACTTGTGCATGCGCGCTGCGATTCTGTGGAACTTAGAAGATTTCGTCTCCGGCATAAACCCGACTTTTTCTGGTGTCCCTACTAACTTGTCCAAATTGTACCTAACAAAATCAAGTTGGTGAACATCCATTTATAAAATATTGGCTCAACTATAGAAAGCTCTCTCTATGCTACACCATGCACCATTCCTATGACACTATTTCACTATTTACTTTTTCCATTTCTACTAACATATCCTACTATTTTAATATTTTCTAACGATTCTCAAAATATTATTTACAATTGGTATTTTATGTGGCTCAACAGTAGATTAACATTCTCTTGATTTTCCGTAGTATATTCTTGTAGGCCTAATACTGTTGCTCTACATACTTCTTCTGTCTTTACTAATATTTTGGGAAAAAGTCCAGTATTTGGCAGACACAAATTCTTCTAAGTTCCACAGAATCACAGTGTGCATTCGAGATTTGCTGTAATGGTTAATGTAGCCTTCGGTAGATGGCTCTGCAGTCGGCATCACCAACTTTGGGAATAAATTCTCAAATGCTAAAAAAATGGACGTAAACTACCTACCATTTCCTAACCAAAGAAAACAATTTACATAGGGAGGTAGAGTCGCACGAACTCAGATAAATAAAAATGAAATTAAACTTAGTTTCAAATAAAATTATTCCCAAATGCTAAAAAAAAACAGACGTAAACTATAAACTAATTTTACGTACACTAACACTGAATAAGGTTTGAAATTATTTTCAAATGTTGGTAACTCCAATTTGAGAGCCACCTAGCGGATGTTACATGAAGCATTTCTGCATCTCTACAACCTGGTGCACAAATATCGCGTAATTTATAAATATTTAAAAATTGTAAGAAATGTTTATAAAATGATTCCAAAATGTTTAAAATAGCACGAAACGTGTTTTCAAGTGTTTAGTGCATCAGTGGCATAAGAATGTAAGTGTAGAATTGTGTCTGCCAAATAATGGACCTCAGCCATATTTTGTAATATGTCAAATGTTTTTCAGTGATACTTATAACATTATTTTACAATTTTTACATATATATATATATATTTTTTTTTTTTTGCATAGCACGGTAACATTACAATATTCTCAGTCAATATTATAATATTCACTTGCTATTTTTCCTACTCTTCTAGTATTGCCACTATCAACAACTCATTTACACTATTCTTGTTAGGTTAGAATTAGTGTTAATGTACATCGGATTAGTGTACACTTCAGTAAATAATATGCATAATTTATTTTGTTAGGTTAGGAAGGGAGCAGTAAGCGTACATCCATTTTTAATAAACATTTGGGAATTTGGATAAACTGCACTTAAACTAGCATGAAATATTTTCAAAGTCCTATAGAATAACAATGCGCATGCGCCAGAGTTTATAGAGCCAGCAATAACCCACAAACGAACCGCATATCCATTATCATCCTTGATTTCAATCCGCCGCTACGAAATTTAAATTACCAATATTTGCAATAAATCCCAAAATCTATGTTAAAAATTATATTAATAATATTGAAATTAGTAAACATTTATTAAAAATGGGTGTACATATACTTACTTATCACTTCCTAACGCTGATCCAACCAGCGATAACCCAAAACAGTGATAGAAAAATCATAGATTAAGTAATATACTCTGTGGAGAAAATAGCAGTTAGCATCACAATATTGTCTAACAGTGTCATAATATTGTGGTTTGCATATTTAAATAAATACTTCAAAATGTTCTAATAATGTTAAAAAATTGTTTGAAAAAGTTTAAAATATTAAATAATGTTAGTAAATACAGAAGAGGAGCTATAGTTTACAACAATATAACTAAAAAATCAAGCGCTAGTAGAAGTGCAGTTTAGCCAGGAATTTATTGCAAGTGTTGGTGATTTTGATTTCACAGCTAAATGCTGTCATCTAGCGACAGCTGTATAAACTTTCTGTATTACTTCAAAGACGTATGGTTCCACCTAGCAACAGCTCTATAAACTCACCTATATGCACACTGTTATTCTGTAGGACTAAACAAATGTATTGGAAAAGCTAAACTACTATTTTTCCATCTTTACTATCAATTCATGCTATTTTAAACATTTTCAAATGATAGTTATAACATTTTTGGTTAGACTAGTATTTGTCGCTCATGATTTTCTATACATTCTTATGCCACTGTTGCACTACTATAATATTTCGTACTATTTTAAACATTTTGCAACAATTGTTGAATGCAGGCTTTCACGGCCGGTAATCATGATGTTGAGTGATTCCGGGTTCTGTGGCCGTGGTCCATAGTTGGTGTTGATACCAGACGTTTCGCCCTCAACTGCGGAGGGCATCTTCAGTGGCGAGTGCTTCTAGGCGTGTTTCCTGGTCGGAAGCTCTACTTAGGGTCACTCTAAGTAGAGCTTCCGACCAGGAAACACGCCTAGAAGCACTCGCCACTGAAGATGCCCTCCGCAGTTGAGGGCGAAACGTCTGGTATCAACACCAACTATGGACCACGGCCACAGAACCCGGAATCACTCAACATCATTTTGCAACAATTCTTTAAAAATTTCTTACAACTTTTAAATATTTATATAATTATGCAAATATTGTGAATCAAGTTCTGCAGTGCACGAGATGCACAAATGCTTAACGTAATTTCTGCTAGAAAGCAGTAAACTCGGTGTTACCATCATTCACAATTAATTCCAAACCATATAACAAGAAATTAACTTCATTTTGTTAGGTTACGATGGAACAAGTGAGGGAAAAACTACACTTAAACTAGTATGAAATATTTTCTAAGTCCTATAGAACAACAGTGCGCATGCAGCAGAGTTTATAGAGCGAGCGATAACCCACAATCGAACCACATATCGATTATTATCCTCGATTACTCTCCGTCGCTGAAATGACCATTATTTGGAATAAATCCCGAAATCTATGTCAAAAGAATATATGAATAATATTAAAATTACCAAAAGTTTATTAAAAATGGTTGTACACTTACCTATCACTCCCTGATGCTGATCCAACCAGCGATAACCCAAAACAGCGATAGAAAAATCATACTTACTTACTCACTGGCACTATAAAAACCTGTAGGTACATGGTCGCTCGGACATACACTCTCCATATATCCCTATCCTGAGCTAATGCTTTCCAATCATTTCCTGTATAATCTACTTCCCTCAAATAATAGTTAGTAATTCTCCCACCTCATTCTTGATCTACCAACTGGAAGCTTTCCCTCTGGCATTCCTACAAGAAGCCTCCACGCAAGTCTTTCATTCCCCATACGTGCAACATGTCCTACCCATCGCAGTCTATGAGACTTAACTGTTCTTATTATATCTAGCTTCCTATGAAGCCCATGTAGTTCATTGTTATTTAGTCTTCTCCATTCACCTGTCTGTTCATCTCTCTTTGGTCAAAAATTTTCGTAAGTACTTTATTCTCTAATACTTGTAATCTCCTTTCCTCCCTTAAAGTAAGAGTCCATGTTTCTCACCCATATAACTGGTAGAATAATAGTTTTATATATTTTCAGTTTAACGTTTTTTGAAAGGAATTGGGACATCAAGAGTCTATGCAATGCATAATGACACACATTTCCAGAATTGAGCCTATGTTTAATTTATTTGTGCATCTCATTCCTATTTGTGATTATTGTTCCTTGGTATTTGAATTTAGCCACTTCGTCAAAATTTCCCTCGTTTGTCACTAGCTGTCCATTTCCATTATATAATGTATTCCTACGTGTGACCATATATTTAGTTTTATTGATATTTACTTCCAGTCCTGATTTCTTAGTGTTACTCAATAGTGTGAGCGTGTTGTCCTATAGTATCTCCTCGCTATCGGCCAATAATACTACATCATCAGCATAAACTAACAGCTTATTAACACCATTGAGTTGTAAGCCTTCCTTATTCTCTAAAGATTTAATGGCATGCTCTAGTACAAAATTAAATAGTAGAGGAGATAGTGCATCTCCTTGCTTCAACCCATTCAAAAGTGTCCGTAAACTGTTTACTTACACTCACCCTACTCTTTGTGCCATTTAGACACATTCGTGTAAGTCTAACTAACTTTTTAGGAATTCCGAACTCCAGCAGGATACTATATAACTTCTCCCTCTTAATTGAATCATATGCTTTTCTGAAGTCCACATATAGTTGATGTACAGTACTATTATATTCCCATTTCTTTTCTAAAATCTGTCTTATGATAAAAATCTAATCTGTTGTAGACCTGTTTCTTCTAAATGCACATTGATGATCTCCTTGAATGTCATCGATATAGGGAGTAAGTCTGCTTACTAATATATTTGTTAGAATTTTGTACGAAGTTGAAGGTAATGAGATGCCACTGTAGTTGTTGCAATCAGTTTGATCTCCTTTCTTATAAATTGGTACGATGATGGTCTCCTTCCATTCATCTGGAAGAGCTTATTTTTCCCAAATTGTACTAAGCAACCAGCGTATCTTGTCCATAAATTTTTCCCCCCTTGATTTTATCAGTTCTGCTGGGATCTCATCTGAACCTGATGCTTTATACATCTTCAATTTTTCAATTGCCATTTCAACCTCTAATGCACTTGGTTCTGCGACTAGCATTTCTGCTGTCTGTAAATTATCCTCCCCGGTGTCCAGTTTTGTTTGTACATTTAATAGCTAATTAAAATAACTTTTCCATCTATTTAATATACTTCTGGAATCTGCAATCATGTCCCCATTTTCATTCCGAATTATGTTTGTTCTAGCCTGAAACCCTTTCTTCTCTATACTAATTCCCTGATATAATTTTCTAATGTTCCTGTTTTTTGCATTTATTTCAAGATCATTCAACTTCTCTCTCAAATATTCCCTCTTTTTACTCTTTAGTAGCTTGGTGGTTTCCCGTCTAATACTACCCACTTGCTCTAAATTTACCTCACTTGGCTCGTGTAACCATTTCATTTTTGCTAGTTTTCTTTTCTTTACAATGTCGGCATATTCCTCATCAAGCCATTTCTTGTTTTGCCTCTTTTTTAAACAACCAAAGCTTTCTGATGCTGACAATTTAATAGTATCTATTATAGCCTCCTATTCTTTATTTATATCAGTTTCTTCTTCGTTTTCCACATTGTCATCTGAAGATTCCAGTACTTCTTGCCGCATTTCATCATTTTTCAAGTTTTTTAATTCAAATTTTACAGAATCATCTTTAGCGTTTGTTCCTCTCATAAGCGATAGCCGTTGTCTGATTTTCACTCTGACCAGATGATGATCCGAATTGCAGTCTGTCCCTCTAACTGATCTAACATCGGTGATGCTACTCTGCCAGTGGTTATCCACTAATACATGGTCTATCTGGTTCCGAGTTTCCCCATCTGGTGACGTCCTGGAATATTTATAAATATTCTGATGCTGAAATTTGTGCTCTTAACAATGATATTCTTTGATGTGGCAAAGGTGACTAATCAACCCCATTGTCGTTACTATCTTCATGAAGACTGAATTTGCCTAATGTTGGTTTGAATATATCTTCCCGCCCCACTTTTGCATTAAAATCTCCTAAAAAATTTTCATATGATATCGGGAATGGCTATCAAATAAGCATTCCAATTCTTCATAGAATTTATCCTTGATCTTGTCAAGTTTATCTTCTGTAGGGGCATGTACATTTACAATTATAAAATCATGTCTTTTACCCTTTAGAATTATGTATGATATCCTATCACTAACAAACTTAACATCTTGGATAGCGTATAGGATCCTCCTTCTGACTAAAAAACCCGTTCCAAATGCAGGTCTTTCTGCACCCCCATAGTATAATGCAAAGCTTCTGATTCCTGACTACCTTCTCCTGGCCATCTAACTTCCTGTAAAGCGACTATATCCAAAGTCGATTTTATCTAATTTCCCCGTTAATATCTCTAGTGCCCCACTATTGTATAAAGTCCTAACATTCCATGTTCCCAGGAACATGTCCCTGTGTTTGAGCCTTTGGCATGGGTTCCCTGAAGTAGTCCACGCCCGGAGAACCGAATGGGGGACTGTTTGACCTCCGGAAAATTTTACCCCAGTTGAACCCATGTCTGCATTTCTTGACAGTTGTATTTTTACGATTAAAGATTGTCACTCTTTCGACCAAGGTACTTTTTTCGTCTGGCTTATCACCTCTGACCAGTCCAGCATGGGTAGCCCTATCGGCAGCAATGCTACCGCCGGCATAGCTCTCGGGATCATTTAAGCACGCAAGCCACTCCACCACGACAAGGTAAAGATAACATGGAGGGAGAAAAATCGTAGAAAAAGTAATATACTCTGTGGAGCAAATAGCAGTTAGCATCACAATATTGTCTGACAGTGTCATAATATTGTGTGTGCATATTTAAATAAATACTTCAAAATTGTCTAATAATGTTATAAAAATTGTTTCAAAAAGTTTACTATATTAATTATTGTTAGTAAATACAGTGGTAGAGCTATAGTTTACAACAATATAACTAAAAAAATTCAAGCGCTAGTAGAAGTGCAGTTGAGCCCAAGTTAGTGTACACAAGATTAGTTCTTACTAACTTACTCCCTGGCACTATCGATCCCATAGGTTCATGGCCGTGCAGACATAAGGTCTCCGTACATCCCTTTCCTGAGCTAGTGCTTTCCAATTTTTCCCTGTATAATCTATTTTCCCTAAATCATAATTGTTATTCTCCCACCTCATTCTTGGTCTACCAACTGGGCGTTTTCCCCTTTGGTTTTCCTACAAGAAGATTCCATGTACCTCTTACATTCCCCATTTGTGCAACATGTCCTGCCCATTGCAATCTACGAGACTTAACTTTTGTCATTATATCTGGCATAGCACGTGTCTGGCGGGGAATCCCACATTAGCATTATTCACGATATTACAATACAACTTCAGTTCAGTGATCAAGTATTGCTGAAGCGTTTTGTTTAATAAAATTAAATGAGTGCTACGTATTCAGTCTACAGCGGTGAATGTGCTATATTTAGATGGCGTGTGCAAGTGTTTTTTAATAAGTGCAGTATCCCTTTCTGAAAAGATGTCCGATAATTCTATGCCATGTCCTTTCGGAATGTGTCCTGTGAAGAAACATAAACAGGGGAAAGGATTTCGTTTAGGAGAAAAACAAACAATTATAAATGTTTATAAAGCGTTATTGAAAGAGTACCCTCACACGGCGATTCAAAGAGGTAGAGGAGCTCGTAATTAACTGATGGCAGCGACACCACTTCAGAAAGTGAATAAATATAAAAAGTAAAAGTGATCCTACTACAGGCCATAGGAGACCCTTGGGGTAGTAGGAGGTTAAAGCTCCCATTTTTTTTTAGATAATCAGCACTTGATATCAGCCGGGTTGTCAGCCGTGTGTGATGGTAGCCTTTTCCCCCAGAATAAGTGATTGGTACTCATTTCTGTTAGAGGTTGAATTGACCCCATGGCATGATGCCACCAGAAGGTTTGGGTCAGTTTAAAAATCCTGATCCACCGGGACTCGAATCTTTGACCATCCAGTTTGTAGCGCACTTACTTAACCACCATGCTATGGCATGCCCTGCGAATAAATATAGAATGACAAAATAAAGGTACATTTCATATTATTATTATTACTATTAATTTTAATAACCCAGGTTTGTCCTTTTTGGACATTTCTGGTGTTCTCTCCTGGCATTGGTGTAATATTATAACCCACTTCTGAGGTTGGGGCGTCTGGAAGGCAGGGTTACGTTGCTCCGATGATATGATGGGTGATGATAATAGTGGTGCGCGAGGAGAGTCTTTAATCCTAAGCTTATTCTAAGATGAATATGAATGATGATGTTTGCGATGGCCATATGATGTTCAGGGACCGCTTAGGCCTTGAAGTTTCCTGACATTTGTCTTACAGGTGAGGAAAAACCTCACCCAGGAAACTGTCCCGACCGGGGATTGAACCCGGGTCCACTGCGTGACAAAGCAGCATGCTACCTCGAGACCACAACGGTGGATGTTATTATTATTATCATTATTAATTTCATTATTATTGTCAGTGTTGCATTATATTGTTGTTAAACAAATATGTTCAGTAACTGTAATTGCGTGTCAATGTACTTGTAAGGTTTATCTGCTTGTGATGCACGCTTTTTTGCCGTTACAGCCACTGTTTACATCTTCTCCATAGACATCTGGAACCAACTATAGTAATATCTTAGTTGTCTGTTAGATGTCTCACGTTGAGTCAGTATGTTGACCACATGGCTTTCATGACATCTATGGGCAATTTCTATTCTATAGTGTTCTGCCTCAGGACAGGTCTTTCACTGCATTTTTCATGCTATGCTTTGCAGCTTTACTAGGAAGTATGGTAGCTTCCTGTTGCTTTCCACATGAGCAAATAAGGTAAATAAATTAACTTGGACTAGTAACTCCTAATAAAGGAGAGCTATATGGCTCAGCATTGGGTTATGCCATTATAGAAAAACAGAAGCAAATAGATGCTCTACCTACAGAAGTTTCTTTCTAACAAAGTTATTTGTGTAGCTAACAAGAAAAGTAACATGGTTTAAAATATTAAACTTTCTGAAAATCACATTATATGAATTCAAGTTTAATTGACAATTCTCTTTACTTGCCCAATCAACAATATGTAAGAAAATCCACCGCTGTGATCTTGAGGTAGCATGCTGCCTTGCACGTAGCAGGCCCGGGTTTGATCCCCAGTCAGTACAAGCTTCCTGGGTGAGGCATTTTTCTGGGGTTTTTCCTCACCTGTAAGACAAATGTCAGGTAGCTTTGAGGCCCAAAAGGTCCCCAATCATCTGGCCATCATCATCATCATCATTTATGGTGTGGAAAGCAATGGAAAGCTACCACACCTATAATTCTCTAGTAAAGCTGCAAAGCATAGCATGAAAATGCTATGAATGCAGTGAAGGACCTGCTCTAGGGCAGAACACTATGGAATAGAATCAACTGGAAATAAATCTAAATTTAAAAAGTGAGTGATAATATATGTAAAATTGTAGGCCTTCATAGCCGGTGTCTTGATTGTCGTTAGTTGGTCTTCTGTAAAGGCTCTCTTTAGCATTCCATCATGCGGTAGCTGCCTATAAATAGAGAGACTGTTTCCAATGTCCAGCCAGTCTATAGCCAACAGTTGAATTTACAGGGAGCATACAGGATGTCTACCGCAGTAGGAGACATATGAGGGTGGATCAAATATAAACCGGAATTTTTATCTGGAGGCTGTGGTAGCAAACTGCAAAGGTTGCGGTTTGGAGGGGAAGTTGGTGGAGGTGTCTGGAGTAGGGATCTTGATGTGTCACACTCCAAAGAGTGGCTGCTTACTTCAGTAAGCCATGAGCGAGCTAGAGGTACACATGTCTGTTGCGCAATGCATTATTAAGTTTTTGGCAAAAGAAGGCACTAAACCTTCTGAAATTTTGAGAAGGCTCCATGCGCAGTTCGGGGAAGCAACCCTTTCGAAGAAGCAGGTGTATGATTGGCGCAAAAAAAATTTTAGTGGGCCGGAATTCAGTGGAAAATGAGCCCCACCAAAGACGGCAACGTACAAGCATCACTGCAGACAACATTCGCACTGTATGGGACCTTATTGAGGAGGATTGGCGCTTAACAGTTTCTGAAATTGCTTCACACGTTGGAATAAGCTTCGGAAGTGTTCAAGCCATCATCAGTGATGAACTCAAATTCTGAAAATTGTCTGCCAGGTGGGTTCCTTGGCTCCTCAGCCAGGAACAAAAACATTTGCACCAGAAAGTGTCTCAGAGGAGATGATTTTCTGAATTGCATTGTGATCTCTGATGAAACTTGGGTTCATCATTACACCCCAGAGTCAAAATGTTCCAGCATGAAGTGGCGAGAGCGAGGTGCGGCTGTACCAGTTAAGGCCAAAACACGCCTTTCTGCTTGAAAGGTCCTTGTGACTGTTTTTTGGGGCTCTGAAGGAGTTTTGCTAGTGGATTTCCTTCATGAACGACGAACAGTGAATGCAGAGTACTACTGCCGGCTTTTGGACGAGACAAAAGCAGCATATCGCAACAAGTGCCGATGGAAACCGATCAAAAATGTGATTGTGCTGCATGACAATGCAAGGCCACACACTGCTCGGTTGACACAAGAAAAACTGACAAAAATGCATTGGACACCTCTGGAACATCCTCCTTACAGTCCAGATTTGTCACTCTGTGACTACCATTTGTTTGGGCCACTGAAAGAAGACCTGGGAGGAAGGTGGTTTGGTGACAATGCAGCGGTAGAGGAGTTCATGCGCAACTGGCTGACTGCATGTCATCCCTCATTCTTCAAGTATGGCATCAAAAAGTTGCCATCTCAATGTCAAAAGTGTGTTGGAAATGCAGGAGACTATGTAGAAAAATGAGGTGGTGGTTTTGTATTTTTTTGTTAATTCAATAAAATTGTAAACAATAATTCCGGTTTATATTTGATTCACCCTCGTAATATCGAGTTTCAACAAAATTGGACCACAACCATGTAGACTGGAAAACCAACTAAACAAGGATTATTATTTTTTGCTTAAAAATCTTTCATCATATCTTTCATAAACTCTGAGACAAGTATCATTAGCTACTGGCAAATTAAAATGGACTGTAATTATGTACAATATTATTAAGCACTAAATTACAGCAAACTATAATTAATCTGTTTCATATGGTAATCCAAAGTTGTGCTACAACACATTAATATCAGTGTAAGTAAGAATTAAATTAATATTTTTATTACCTCACCTCATATCCTTTTTCTTCTAGACTGCAATTTCAGAGCTTATCTCCATTGTCAGTAGCCTCTGGTCGACCGGTGTTATGTCGTTTCTTGGCGGTTTTCTTCCTTCTATCGGTGGACAGATGAACCTCAGGATCAGGTCAAAATTTGTGCGAGTTTCGAAATTCATGAGTTCATCTTTCTTGTTTTTTTGGATGTGGATTTTTTCCCAGACCATGTTTTTCAGACCATGTGGTCTGACATTTAATCGATACAAAAGCCAGCCTAATCAAACACACAGATAAATACTAGTTAAATTCATATCAAATTCCATTGAGGTGAAGTCATATGATGGAAGTTAAAAATTGAATTGTACGTGTTGGTAGGTGCCGTCGTCCTCAGCTTTGTTAAAATATTGTATATAAAATTAACTGGAGCACTTTTGGAAGTTATCTTCCATCTTCTGCAGGTTGAGTTTCCGTTACTTGTTGTTGTGTACAGTGATGTATACTCCAACTGTTTGTAGCAGCAACTGACTTGTTTTTGACGATCTCGTATAATGGGTTTGACTGGGGTGCATTCTCATTAAGAAGTGAGGTGTTGTTTTCACCTCACTTCTTAATGAGAATGCACCCCAGTCAAACCTATTATACGAGATCGTCAAAAAGAAGTCAATTGCTGCTACAAACAGTTGGGAGTATACATCACCATACACAACAACAAGTAACGGAAACTCAACCTGCAGAAGATGGAAAATAACTTCCGAAAGCGCTCCAGTTAATTTTATATACAATATTTTAACAAAGTTGAGGATGACGACCCCTACCAACAGGTACAATTTAATTTTTAACTTTCATCATAAACAGATAAACAGAAAGAACTCAAGGACTGGGGAAAAAATCCACATCCAAAAGAATAAAAACAAGAAAGATAAACTCATGAATTTCGAAAGTCCCGCAAATTTTGACCTGACACTATGGTTCATCTGTCCACCAATAGAAGGAAGAAGAAAACCGCCAAGAAACGACATAACACCGGTCGACCAGAGGCTACTGATGATGGAGATAAGCTCCAAAACTGCAGTCTAGAAGAAAAAGGATATGAGGTGAGCTAATAAAAACATTAATTTAATTCTTAAATTAAACCTCATACTGTTTTTTCCCTGTGAAAGTTAAATAAATCAGTGTAAGTGTTCATGTTACAGAAATCATGTTTTGTATTTGTGACCCCAAAGTTGGAATGTTCCCCCTCTTAGATCTAATATTAACCAATACATTAGGTGTTATTGCTAAGTTATCATAATTATTTATTTACATTTATGGAAGGAAAAAAAAACTTTGCAGTGAAGTTTATATGAATAACTTATGTTAAAAATGTATTCTGAAACAAATTTAATTTTAGGCTGGCAAACAATGGAAAAATATTAATTTGATATAATTTTTATTTAGGTTGCGTCAATAGAATATTTGGAAATAATCTTATAACCTAACATCAAGAGCAACTAAAATCAATAATTTATTCCGGTATCAGATGCCAAGTTTTGTGATAGTAAACATTTCTATCTGATTTCTGAAAAAAAAAAATTCAAAATTTATGTAATATTATGTTCAGTTCATATTTTTCAGTGAACTTTATTCTAATTATTTTGTAGTGGAAATTTATGTACAAGATTAAAACTCTTTGCTTATATTTAATATACTACATAGTTGCTTTGGGTGTAAATATTTGTATCTCATAATTTTACAGTAGAATGGAAAAAAAAAAAAATATATATATAATATATATATAGCTGCTATGTGTTCACCGCTGTGGTCTCGAGGTTGCATGCAGCCTTGTCATGCAGCAGACCCGGGTTCGATCCCCGGTCGGGGCAGTTTTTCTGGGTGAGGTTTTCATTGTGGTTTTTCCTCACCTGTAAGACAAATGTCAAGAAAACTTTAAGGCCCAAATGGTCCCCGAAATCACATGGCCATCATCATCATCCTTCACCGGTGTGGAAAGCAATGAGAAGCTACCACACCTACAATTCCCTAGTAAAGCTGCAAGCATAGCATGAAAATGCCTTTGGGCAGAATTACTATGGCTGGATGGATTGCTGCTATTTATTACCTAAATGGATTATTTTTTATGAGAACACTGTTTTAATGTCCTAAAGAAGTGTTTTTTTTACATAAAATCAATGTATTTAGAAGGCAAATAATAGAAATAAGCTACTTTTGTCCTGTAATGTAATATAATTTTGATATCTTGGTACCGGTGTGTGATTATTTGCATTTTAAGCTGGGCTCTATGCTATTTAATAGAATAACATGTTTAAGGACATTCACTGTTTAGCAGAGTGACACATTGAAGTATCATTTATTCACACTATATAACTTAGTTGTTTATTTTATGTTTTCAGGAAACGCTTCAAGATACTTACTATGGATAGATTTCCCTCATTACGAGATGAAGATGTTAATAGTCTTGTTGCAGATTATAATCCAATTAGTCGTGTTGTATTGCGCACTCACGATGATGATTATATTGTCCTGTATGAAATTGGAGATATTCCATTATTTTTCAAACATAAAGAAACATTTTATCCAACGCTTTACATGTTGTGGAAAGTACCAACTGTTATACCATCTCTAACAGTGAAGCAAAGTGTTGCTAATGAAATAACAAATGTAACAGACATCATGTTTTCTGGGATAGAGCCCAATTATCCACTACATATGGGTATAAAACCCCATGATAGGGTATATATTAACACCAGGGTCAATAAAGCAGCACTAGCAGTAGGTGTGGCAAAAGTGACAACTAATGTTATTAAGGTATTTTCGAAAAGTCTCTCAGAAATGTCGAGTCATGTGAAAAGATTATCGTGTAAAGGGAAGGCTGTGAAATTAATTCATACAAATGAGGATTTTTTGTGGCAGCGTGGACCTGGAGACAAAATCCCATTAATGAAATGGGTTGAAGAAACAAAAGAATATAAAGAAGAAACTGTTGCACATGTACATACAGAAAAAAACATTTTGATTATGAATCAGGTAGTGATAATGTGGATGTAAGTGTCGGGACTTCTAGTTCAGATAATAATGACTCAAAGACAGTTGAAGAGATTTCGCACAAATTTGAAGGATTATTGGGCAAAGAAAGTACCGAGTTGTCTTATACAGAAGTATGTACAGTGACATCATCTGTATTGCCGGTATTATCTACAAGTGGACTGAGGTAATTATTATATAAAGTGTTGTAAGTTTTGTTAACATCCCAATCATACTTATATCAGATTTCAATTTTTTATTTTTTTTATTTCAGGATTGTTTCTATTATTTACTCAGGTATCCTCACTCAAAATATACCATTTTTTTCTTCCACACTTCCCGGTCTTGCTTGTCTTCTGTCATATTTCTCTTCTTCATGTTGTGTTGAATTCCCTTTATCCACATTGGCTTTGGTCTACCACATTTTCCTTTTACAGGAGGTATCCATTTCAATACTACTTTGTTTCTGTGTCCCTTCTTCTCATTATATATCCATACCATCTTAGTTGGATTTCTTCAATCTCTCGTACAATATCCTTTTTTACATTCATTATTTTTCTTATTTTCCTATCCAAGGCTATATATTTTTTTTTAGCATTCTTTTTTCACAATATATATGAGGAGCTGGCCCATAGCATCAACCCCCAACCTGGAGAACCAGACACTTTTTCTGGAGTCTACCATAGATTAGTTGCTTTCACTGCAGCTAAGAGTCTGATCCACCCTTTATTGCCTCATCCATCCATCTAGACCATACCATAGGTCTCCTACTCTACTGCATCCACCATTGGGGTCTTCACCGTAACCCTGGCTAAGGACCCTTACAAGGTACTATCAGCTGGGTGAGCTGAACCAAGGTTTTTTAATGAGGTGTTACTCCTCCCCTCCTTGTTTCTTATCCAGACTTGGGACTGGCAATGGTTGAGTTAGATCTCAATTAACTAAGTTTATTCTTGATATAAGACTTTGAAAGGTATCCATAAGAAGACTTTAAGCTATGGGTATTGCATCTTGTAGTATTGGTGAAATGTACCATAGTTTCCAGGCTCTTGCTGGCTCATTTCTTTGGGCTGGGGTATTTCTGCAGTGACAACCAGTTCCTTTTAACACAAAATTTATAGAAATTCGCACTTCGAGGTATTCTATCAATGAAATTGAATTGGCTCCTTACACCTTTTTCCTTGTGGATGGACACCCAATTTGATGACCCAGCAAAAACTATGAACCTGGAGCCTTGGGACAAAGGCCAACAACAATTTTTGTCTTATTTTTGTACAAAGTTATATTGCAAAAACTTTTCCAGAAAAATCTCTGCTTTTTTTTCTCTCGTTCTTGAAATTTTAGGAATAAAATATTTTTCTTTTGTACATGCATGGAGAATTATTCCCTCTTTTTAATAGTGTTTGCTTTATTAAAATCTATGTATAAATAATAAAGTTGTGACTGTGTTTAGGTAATGGGGGGATTGCTGGCATCCTTTGGGTTAATGTTTCGAAATCTTTTTTCCTTCATTATTTCTTCTAGTGATTGTACCTGTCCATCACTTTGCTTTAGTGATAATGTGTGTCCTTAGACACAGCAGGCCAGGGTATGATTCCCTGGATGAGTTTCCTGATTGAGGTATTTTTGAGGTTTTACCTCGTCTGTAAGAAAATATCATACCCAAATAGTCCATGAACATCATCTGGTCGTCACAATCATCCATATCATATTGTATTGTTTAGTGTAAGTGATTGGTGTCTTAAATGTTTATTTTGTCGTGGTGGTGACTCTAAGATTGAGGTAATCACTAGAGACCGGATGTTAGGGAAAATGCCTATAGTTATTTATTATAGATATCGTAAAAGTGACTTCATATAAGTTCATACCTACGACCTTATAGTTTTCCTTGAAGTTAATTTTGCCTATAAATGCCTATTTCAGCTAACAATGCCTATAAATGCCTGTTTGCCATTTTATCTCAAAATTAACTTAGTATTTCCATGAAATCAATTGAAATGGACAGACTTCATGACACATATCATTGCATAGAAATTTTCATGTGTTCTTTTTATAAATTTTCTCTTAGAATATTTTAGGATAAGAGTGGCAATAAGACAATAACCTAGCAGGTAGATGGTTTCCACCTCAATGCACTCCCGTTTGGCAAAATAACAAGTACCAGCTATTTTATTTTAACGTAAGGCTATAAAAATTTACGTTGTCCATTTTTATAAGAGCCTATTTTGAATTTTTAGTGCTTATATTAATGATTTTTAGTGCCTATTGCCTGCCTATTTTGAATTTTTTAAGTGCCTAACATCCGGACTTTAGTAATCACACATCCAGGAAGCCCTCCATGTCCTTGTGTGGTCCAGAGTTTAAAATTCTCTCCTAACTGATCATGTCTCTGTAAGGCTTAAGTGGCACGTGGCAGCCTATATTTTATCTATAGAGTTAGTGGTTAAACTAAGGTAAAGAAAGAAAGTGTTTATACCTCCGATCAATTTATAATTTTGGTGTTCCTCATTCTGTATTTTCTTCAGATTTTTCTATGCCTCCCAGTAATCTCATTTATGTTGCCTCCAATCTACTCTTACTATTTTATGTCCATGTCCAAATTTCTGAACCATATACAATCAAATGTGGCTAAACTAGTCACTTAAGCTATATTCAAAAATGGCTGTTGGTTAATAATCATGTGATCACAATATTATTAAATAAATAAATACTTGGACATTGTGAATGTCCTTAAGTTCATAGCCTGCTGAGACTGAGGGCAATCTACCTATCCATTCATCAACATTTTGCTAAAACATCACCCCATTCACCACAAACTACCCAGAAAGCAATATTGAGTTGTTTCCTGAAATATTCAAGCCACCCATTGCTAGAACAAAATCTTGCACATTTAATTTTTTCGCTACCTGTCGTGCTTCTTCCTGTATGACTGCACCACATTCATGTACATGCATATGCATGCTTAAGCCATTCATTAACAAAACTGTTCAGTTCTCCATATTTATTTTCATTATATATATTTTTTTACCAATTCTTTTAAAATGCCTTCTTTATTTTTCAGAACAATATTCACATGTCCTGCCATATTAAAAAAAACTTGTTAAGTCTTATCGCAGAAATTTGTTTCTCACTTTTGAGAATCACTTTTCTTCTGTTTAAATAATTCTTGACTTTAGAACTAAAGAGAAAATTGTGTGCTTAAACCAGGATTTGAACCAAAGATCTCCAGTTTTACATTCTTGTGCACTAACCAGTTGTACTACTCAAGCAATCCATGAGCAGACACAAATTTCTCTATATTTGAAATCCACATATACCCACAGTAGTAAACTGTTCACATAATAACAGGGTTGCTTCTACTGATAAAACATTATGGAGCAATTTATTCCATGATATATTAGCTAATTATGAATATGTAATATTGAAATTAATGTACCCAGACAAGCTATCTGCATCCAGTAGCTAATATGTCTAAGGAGAAAAATTGCTGCTTGTGATCCTGTGTTCAAATATTGTTTGGGTAGAATTTTTTCTCTTTAGTTACATTAACCCGTCAGTGACGCACCCTTTTACTTGCTTTCCTACTGCATGGACGGAGGCCATTTTAACATTTTAGTATTCCTAGAACACTGATTTGTATAAACGATCATAACTTTTTTAAATATCGATGGATTTGAACGAAATTTTTACTTGTTAGCTCAGAAATAAATGAGAAATTTAATACATACCGTATGGAGTTCAGTAGCCTTTATAAACTATTAAAAAAAATGTTCAAATCTGAATTTCTCTCTCATGATACACATTTTTACTAAATAATTTGATTTGCTCACATTGGACATCCCTGTTTCTTTCTGTGAGACACTAAATATATTGTGTGGCATAGTGCTGATTCATCTGTAACTTGTATATACAAAAGCAGCTGACATAACCAAAATCAGAATGAATATTTAGAAGAGTGAACTCAAGCTCAATCTTGTGTCAAAGCACTAGCAATGTTTATACTTAGAATCTGAATTATTGCTTGGATTCATATAAAAATTCTACAGCAGTTATTTACAACTACACAGACCATAAAAATAATTTTCTCTTATTTTAGTACTATTAATTTTAGAAATAAAAAATCACATAACCTTAGTAGTTGAGCTTGGTGTGATACAGCTCGAAACACTCTTCAATACACAGACCTACATCACATTCCTGGCAGCAATAAACAGATGTCTTTCTTCTCCCATGTTTAGTACAAACAACACACCTCCTTTGAGGTTTCAATTTATCACTTTTAGGTGTAATTTTTCTGATGAAGTGTCTTTTAGGTTACGACTGGCCATAATTACGTATATAACGCACGACACCGTGCCTCAGACTGATTCCTTGTAAGTAACATCTATTTGAAAGAGGCAAAATAAATCATGTATTCCCCTAAACAGGTCGATTTATATATCAATCGATAGCTTGTATATCATTTTATCGACCTGAAAAATTAGATTGTGTATAAGTTTATTAGAAGCCCTGCAGAAAGCAGCACAAAGCTAGGTCTGTGTGCCATCGAGTGTTGAAGTAAGAAACTACTTCAACCTCAATACCACATGCACAAAATGTGATCACAGCTGATTCATACACTTAGAAAGAAAGCTAAGATCTTAGGCTTCAAAATTATATTGTTCATACGCAAATATAAGAATATACAGCAGTAAAAAAAAACAAATGAAAAGGTCGTGCGCATTTAGAGAAAATTACGATTACTTCAATCTCATCTGATTTAAAAAAAAATAATATGAAATTAAATTTTAAACAAATATTATGTTTATTCATATGTCCTGAAAGCTCATAATTTCTACGTTAAACACAAATAAATTACATATTTGTAGCTTCAAAAATGTACGATCCAGAACAAAAAAAAAACACGCCTGCATAGGTCTATACCACGTATAGATGTCGGCAATAAGTGAAGATGAGAGGGTCTATACCACGTATGGATGTCGGCGTTGACGGGTTAACGATTGCATGAAAATAGCTTGTTGAGTGCATTAATTTTAATATAAAACCCTTGACTTATCACACATTAGTCTTCCTAATAAATTCACTTACTGAATACAACTGAAAGCAATCTGCCATTTTTAACAATACATTGTGCATTGGCATAGTATAGGCTGAGCTATTGTGTCTACATGTTTGCCATATCTGTAATAGTAAACCATAGTTTACTTTTTGCTGCCAGACAGACATATCATGTAACAGTCTCAGGGGTAAACAAAGTATTCGTAGTGGTTGTGACTGGCGATTTAATTCTGGTCATTTTGTGAAATTTGTGTTGTGCTGACTGCAGTATGAGGTTGCTGTTAAAGGGAGAAGACACAGGCTTTATGGACAAATTGTTGATTCCAGAAAAAAAAATCGCTGTTCATGAGGTGATCACTGCCGTTCAAGGAGGTTTGACTGCTCTATATGTATTAGTTCTTTACTTACATTCTATCTCCTCCTCCATGTGGTATAGATGTGGTAACAGGAGTGGATAAATTGCTTATTTCAACAATAATCACTGTCATTTTCTCTCATTACTTTGATAAAAGTAATAGCAGATTTTATATTTGAAAAGAGGAAGCTGCTTTAGTATAATCTTAATTTTATCCTTCAGTAAAGGCAGAGAAATTTTCTATGGGAAAATATGTTGTTGTTTTCAAATGCTGGGGCCTTGGCACCAAAGCCATTAGCGTTCTTGCTCTCCAATATTTCTCTATGGTGGATCCAACAGGTAATACTTCACAGGTTTGTAGGTGTTCTTCATTCATTTCTTCGTCTTTATTGCATAGAGGACAATTTGGATTCGTGTAGATTCCTATCTTATATAAATGTTTGGCCAAATAGTCATGTTCTGTAAGCAGTCTAAATTTTGCTACTGTAGTTTTGCGTGGAATTTCTGGAATAATATCTGGCTTCTTTACTAAAATATTCCATTTTTTGTCTTTGGCTTTATTACATAGGTCTTGGTTTTTTGTTTGATTTTATATTTGTTTTTAATTATTCTTTTTATGGATGTGAAAGGTAAGCTTTTAGTAGTATTCTGAATTAAATTGGAGCCTTTTTTGGCAAAAAAAATCAGCAGTATCATTTCCAGCAATTCCACAATGTGCAGGTATCCATTGCAATTGAATTCTTTTCTGTGGTTTTTGGATTTGTTGAATCATTTTGTAGCACTCTTTAATTTGTATTGACTTCATTTTGTGTGAATTTATTGCATATGGGAAAATATTAACAATTCAATTTTTTCTGACACATTTTAGTCCAAAAAATCGATTTAGTGAAAACTCTATTTATCATTCTGGCTTTATCGTTTTCATCATTGAATTTATACAGTCCCTGTACTAATCACATTTAAAATATGAGGAAAAGCACCTTATTTATTGTTCCTTGATAGATAATTTTCCCTCATTTATTGGTTAGAAATTTCAGTTCAGAATTATATAATCCCCAGATTGATCCTTTTTAAGTTCAAAGTTAAACAATTTTATTTTATTAGTTACTCATAGATGTATGAATCATGTTTTCAAAATGTCCAGTGGCAAGTTGTGGTATAGAATTTTTATGGTTGTTTGTGAATTTTCTTCAATCTCCCTGACGGCTTATACCTGACTAGACTATGGTTCCATTTTAAGAACTATTGTTGTCAATCCTACTAGTCCACACTTTCACTGAATTATCTGTTCCTCTGTTTAAGCAATCTTAAAGTAGTTACAAGTTTGATTCTTGACTCTTCGTAATTCTTTATTTAATTTTGAAAGACATGACTGCTAAAGAAGTTAGTACTTTATAAGAAAGACTTTGCATTATTGAATAAGTGGAGAAAAATCCAAGGGTTGATGTAGCTAAGCATCTAGATTTACCACTGTCAACCCTTAATATGATAATTCCAAAGAAAGGGTAAATCAGACAGTAGGTTTATAAGTATGGTATTTCAGCCAAAAGATGAAAATGGGGAAAATTTATGACTATTTCAATAAATGTTTAATGTACTTAAATGAAGATGTCAGAAGATAAAATAAATTACTGTATTTCTTGAATATCATCATCATCCTCTTATCGTGTCCTCCTTTCAGAAGGTCGATTCCAAATATGCCTCTTCCCATGCTTTGCTTCTTTTTAGTTCTTCCCAGTCGTATCCTCTCTCTTGTAACTTTTTCTTCACTTGGTTAATCCATCTTTCTCGTGGTCATTTTCCTTGTATCTTGAGATTTAACAATCTTTGTGGTAGTCTTTCCTATTCCATTCTTTTTAAATGTCCAAACCATTTTAGTCTACTTCTTTCTATGTCTGTTGTTAATTTTTCTACACTTAATGTCTCCCTGATTTTCTCATTTCTTATTCTATCTCTCCTTGTTTTATGTACCATTTCACGTAAGAATTTCATTTCTGTAGCTTGGATTCTGCTCAAGTCCTTCTTTGTATATGTTCAAGTCTCAGCTGCATATGTTAGAATTGGTTTGAAAATAAGTTTTATACATTGCCGTTTTACTCTTAAAGTCTGAACCCGCATCCACGTCGTGGGAGGCGATAAGCGTGTTTCAGGTTTCTTGTTGGACCTACACATCGACCTGATGTACATCAGTCTGATGCATATCATCTCGATGTGTATCATCCTGACAAGTATACCTGAAATGAGCGAACTAAAGGAGCTCCAGTGAAGCCACATCAGGCCTAGCAAGTTGGTGGTGGATGATGAAATGCTTTCAAAAAACAAATAGGCCTCGGACATCATTTCTTGAATATATGCACACAAAAATTAAATTGTACCTGTTGGTAGGTGCCGTCGTCCTCAACTTGTAAATATATTTATATAAAATTAACTGGAGCACTTTCGGGAAGTTACCTTCCAACTCAAAATTGCTGCTACAAACAGTTGGAGTATACATCACCGTACACAACAACAACGACAAATAATTGAAACTCAACCTGCAGAAGATGGAAGGAAACTTCCAAAAGCGCCCCAGTTAATTTTATATACAATATATTAACAAGTTGAGGACAATGGCACTTACCAACAGGTACAATTTAGTTTTTAACTTTCATCATATGACTTCACCTCAACGGAATTTGATATGAATTTTACTAGTATTGATTTTTACAGGCATTTGCATTGATTTTTTTCCTTTATCCATAATTTATTATCAAGTTTCCTGATACAAATGAGGTGATAAATTGCACTTATTCAATAATGAAGAAGTAGTTGTGAATATGATGCTGTGTAAGAATGTTATTCTACTTGTTTTGATCAGCAGATATTGTAGCATATGAATTTTATTTTAGGAGAGGCGACACAGTAACAGTACCACAAATAAGAAAGATAATTACAGATTACGTGAAGCGAGAAAGATTACAAGATCCAGTAGTAAAGGGGTGAGTGTTTATATGGTAAATGTGTTAATATGTTTACATGAATTAACCTTGAGGAATTTTATGTCTTTTCATGTGGCAGTTGAAGGACTTATCACCAGCCCATTACATATTTTTGTCTAATAACTAACATAGCTCTCATTGTCTCAATACTTAATCTAGAATTTTTCCTTTGGCCCACACTGTTATGGTAGAAAATAATCTATTAGGTACTATGCTTCCTCACTCACATATTGAAACTATCAAGGAATGCAATTCCATGCTTATGTTAATTATTGAAATTTTCATAATACTTTTTTGGTAATGAAATAATACATTTTCAGTTGACCAACAGGAAATAATATAATAATTAAATTAATGTTCTTATTACCTCACCTCATATCCTTTTTCTTCTATACTGCAGTTTCGGAGCTTATCTCCATCGTCAGTAGCCTCTAGTCGACCGGTGTTATGTCGTTTCTTGGCGGTTTCCTTCTTACTTCTATCGGTGGACCGATGAACCTCTGGATCAGGTCAAAATTTGCGGGAGTTTCAAAATTCATGAGTTTGTCTTTTTTGTTTTTTTGGATATGGATTCTTTCCCAGACTGTGAGTTCCTTTAGTTTATCTGTTTGTTTGATTAGGCTAGCTTCTGTGTCAATTAAATGTAAGAATCCATATCCAAAAAAACAAAAAAGACAAACTCATGAATTTTGAAACTCCCGCAAATTTTGACCTGATCCAGAGGTTCATCGGTCCACCGATAGAAGTAAGAAGGAAACCGCCAAGAAACGACATAACACCGGTCGACTAGAGGCTACTGACGATGGAGATAAGCTCCGAAACTGCAGTATAGAAGAAAAAGGATATGAAGTGAGGTAATAAAAACATTAATTTAATTATTAAATTAAACCTCATAGTGTTCTTTCCCTGTGAAAGTTAAATAAGGAGATAATATATTTATATTTCTTAAAAAGCAGAACAAATTGGATAATTTTATTAAAGTAGCAAATAGCTATAAAGGAAAAAAGAAGAAAGTATCCTTTTCAAAATTGTACATGTGATCCAGACTATTTCTAAATTCGCTGCAAGAATTTATTACATAGGAATCATACAAACAAATTGTTTCTGGTAATGTAGAATCATGTCAAACCACTGTGAAAACTTTGAAAAGCACTGATAAAAATTGTAACATTATAACCGTAGAGCTTGAATTTAATAATAGCTTTAGTGAGATTGCTGTATGTGAAGGTCCAATACATAAGTGAGTTACATGATCTTTATGGCAATTCAGACAATAAAAATAGAAATCAGGTCTTCTAGACCATGGCTGTATTAATAAACAGTATATCTAGGTGCCATTTTGTAATTATATTTCCTGATATCAATATTATTATTTCAACTACTCCCACAATAATCAATTATCTTTGAGTTTACTTCATATTTACGCACATCGGTCTTGAAACTTAAAAGCTAACAAACCTAAATAATTTTTAAAAATGTGTTCTGGACTGAATGGATTGGTCCAGAACTTACACGACTCAATGTTTTGTCTACTGCTGCGGTAGATGAAATGATGAGTTGTATAAGCTCTGAATCATGTCCATTCAGCCCAGAAGACATTTCAGCAAAATTGTTTCAAACCCAACTTCTACTCCAGTTTCCTTTCACTCTATCAAAAAATTATCTCAAATAAATACATCAATAAACTTAGAGAAGAATACACCACCAAAACATCTGGAAAGGAATGGGAAAATCTACAAGCTTCTGACATTACTACATTACAAAGAAAATCTGCAGTAGCAACATTCAGACTGTTAATGGGACATGGCTGCTTGAATAAACACCTACACAGAATTGACATAACAGATTCACCATGTCCTTTTTGCAATTTAAATGAAGATATGGAAAGAAACCATCTCCTCCGTTGTCCAGCTTTTGTAGAAGAGACCAGCCTTTCTGCTAAATATTGGAGTGCAAGAGAGCAAATGATTTCATTATCAAGTGCTCGACATTAGATACCAACCAACATTTCAAGAAACAAGACACCAGTTGTAAAAGCCTAAAAAGTTATATAAACCAAAATAATTCACATTAACATTGCATTTGTGTCCATTGCTGTGGCCTCAAGGTAGCGTGCTGTCTTGTCATGCAGCGGGTCTGGGTTCGATCCCTGGTTGGTGCAATTTTCCTGGGGATTGTTTTTTTTTTTTTTTTCCTTGCTTGTAAGACAAACAAATGTCCGGAAACTTTAAGGCCCAGATATTCCCCGAACATCATCTGGCCATCATTATCATCATTTACATATTTAAGTTTAGGATTAAAGCCTCTCAGGGCACATCATTTATCATATATCATCAAGGCAGAATAACTGTGTCTTCCAGGTGCCCCAACCTCAGAAGTTGGTTAGAATAGCGCCATGCCAGGAGAGAATACCAGAATATCGAAATGACAACCTGGTGGCACTGAATAAAAATAATTGCATTTGTCCTTTTTTGTCTAATATAGGTTATTAGTTAGGTCTCATTTCCATTAGAATAAAATACCCAAATGTATAAGCAATAATATCTCACATATAAACTTACTGCGTTTTAATTTAAAATCTTAACTAAAATGACACACTAACCTTATATTTGCCCTTTTTGTTTAGCATTTATTTTTAATTGGATTGGATTTTGGTCAATTAGCTTTTATGATCTCTTGCATTAGGAAACTGGCTATTTTAAACATTTGTTAAAACTTCATGCAGCTTGTAATGATAAGCAACATCACTTGAATAACGTAAATAATTTTGCAAGTGTTTAGAAGATGGCACTTGCAAAAATAATTTAACACACTAATGTCACTGTAATTATCATTGATATCGAGATAATGCATTTTGAGTTTAGGTGGCTTTGATTTTCATGTATACAAGGGAGATCCCTTTAAGGGTGGTGCTGGAGTTCAGGATGGTTCACACAAATCAAAACATATGTTTTAACTATCTGAATGCTTTATTCATTTCAATGATTGAAATTGAATGAAATTATTGGTTGACAAGTAAATCATTTGTGTATTACAGTATAAAAATGTTAAAGTACATTTTGTTTCTTCCATCTTCCAAAAATCTCATCTATTTACATATCTACTTATATTTGAAAAGAAAAATATATGCCTAGACTGGGGTTTGAACCCAGGACCTTTGACTCTCGATGTCAATGCTCTATCCAAGTGAGCTACCTAGGTATCCAATCTAAATGCATATTTTTCTCTTCTACATAGTTAATTCCCTAACCCCAAATGCTACGAGCCATTGCTACGGTTTTTGCAAATGGCAGCTCCTTTGTTAAGAAGTCCCGGTGGGGTCAGGATTTTTAAACTGACCAAAACCTTCTGGCGGCACTATGGCCCTGGGGTCGACTCAGCCTCTAATGGAAATGAGTATCAGATGCTTGTTATGGGGGTAAAGGCGGCCGTCACGCAGGGCTGACAACCCGGCTGACATCAAGTGCCGATTGTCTAGAAAAAGTGGGAGCCTTAACCTCCTACTACCCCAAAGGCCTCCCGAGGCCTGTCGTGGGACTACTTTACTTTAAAATTCATTCTAGTTGTACGTTACATGGCATACAGAGTCAGATCTTCAATTGTTTGGTTATCTGATCAGTTCATAATACAATTACTTTGAGCAATATACACTCTAGTTTAAAAATTTGAATTTTCATGTCTCTACAAGTTTGATTTTAAGATTTAATCCAAACATAAGAATTTCCCAAATTTTCAACATAATCTAGTGAGAATTGGGTATTATTTCTAAATAACCATAATATTGGTATTAGAAGTTTAAAAAGCAAATAAATGTAATATTTTGAGAAAAATTATATGGTCAGACTGGGCTTGAACCCAGGACCTTTGACACTCTGGGCAAATGATCTAACCGAGTGAGCTACCTGACAAAGTTCCAATATAAACCTAAATTTTTCTCTTATATACACTGTTAATTCCCGTGCACCAAATGCTATGAAACCATTTGGCGCACAGGGATTGACAGCGTATATAAGAGAAAACTTTGCATTTAGATTGGAACTTGTTCAGGTAGCTCACTCGTTTAGAGCATTTGCCTGGAGTGTGAAAGGTCCTGGGTTCAAGCCTTAGTCTGAGCATGTAATTTTTCTCTTCAAATATGATTTATCCATCATTGAGATGTATGAAATGAATAATAAAAACATCAAAATGTAATATTTGTTTTGCAGCATGGTGAACTTAGATGATGGATTACGCCATGTTGTGGAAGATCCCAACTCACTGGCTGTAACATTTGAGGATTTAGTAGATCTCTTTGTATCCCACATGACGCATGGCTACAGGTATGAGGATGTAAGTGAAAAAGTAGTACAAGAAAGGGGTCAGAAGAGGAGGAAGTAAATTGGTAAGATAATTTTCTCTACGTATTAATTATAGAATAATGAATTTCCTGTCTATTAAAAAATCTCTTTTACCAGATTGTCATTCAAATAGAGCTAATGGAATATATAAGTTACTGACAATTATTTTTTAAATATTTTGGCTGATTCCTTTCACAAGATCTAGTTCACTCAAATCATCTTAAAAAATTATGAAAAAATGGTGTTGAATCAGAAATATTAACAATAGAGAGTAGTTATTAAGAGATTCTCCCATGGGAAGTTTGATTTATCTGAAAATGTTTGCAATGCATTGCCTGAGTGTTGAAATAAACCCTCCTATGTGCTTAAGGGTCGAATTTATAAACGCATTAGACCGTAAAAGGCGTTCTCTGCTGAGAAGTTTTATCCTAATACATTTTGCTTACTCAGAAATCTATTCATGCGATAATAATTGTAAGCTACCTGACGAGGTAACTCATAGATCATAGCTCAAGATAGAAACTTATCGTGAGAATCCCGAAGGGAACCGATGTAGTTTGAAACCTTTGCAGCTTTATCCAAGATGTCGGACCTTGAAGACTTCGATCATGTTTTCAGTATATGCGGAGAAGAGGAATTTAATAGAGTCTACCAAAGAATTCAACTGGAAGAACAGGATAATCGGCGTAATATTGCACGATGCAGACATCGTATATGGTATTATTTGCAGAATGCAAGCGTAAATGTGTTCCTCTATAGCAGACAAAAATAACGGAAGTGGTTTTATTGCTGAGAATTCTGGGTAATTCGTTGCCAATATTACGAAAATGTCGACTTTCATGCATGACTGGTAAGTCAGCCGTTAATTCGATCTCAGCAATTGCTCACGGTGAGTCAGCTCACCAGTGATTGGAAGTAATTTGAGTAGAGACTAATGTATTTGCATGCGGCCCTAAGAGTTGGCAAACTTTTCTCCTGTTGCTTGAACATGATATGCAATTCTTTAATCATATCTATTTCTTTTATTTGCTTCTTAATTATATACATTATAATATATTGGTCCACCACTGTGGGTCTTGAGGTAGCGTGCTGCCTTGTCACGCAGCGGGCCCGGGTTTGATTCCCGATAGGGACAGGCTCCTGGGTGAGGTTTTTATTGGGGTTTTTCCTCACCTGTAAGACATGTCAGGAAGCTTAGGGCCCAACGGTCCCTGAAAATCATCCAGCCATCATCATCATCATCATCCTTATCGTTATCGTCATCCTTCACCGGTGTGGAAAGTAACGGGAAGCGACCACCCCTATAATTCACTAGTAAAGCTGCAAAACATAGCATGAAAATGCTATGATTGCAGTAAGAGATCAGCACTTGGGCAGAATTACTATGGATGGTTGGATAATATAATGAATTGGAAGTGCATTTTCTTACCTGGATATGATTTGGAGATATTTTTTATCCTGATGAGGATAAAGATATCTGAAATATGTCGAAGTTGAAAAGATATAATTTGTGTGTATATTTCCATTATAATTATCTTGTGGAAAGCAACGGGAAGCCGCCACACCTATAATTCCCTAGTAAAGCTGCAAAGCATAGCATGAAAATGCTGTGATTGCAGTGAAAGACGTGCCTTCGGGCAGAATTACTATGGATGGATAATTTTCATGTTTCTTATTGATTATATGAGGCTCATTAGCTTTGTTTTGAAATATCGAACATGGACCATGATGGAGTTTGCACATTTTATTCACAAGTGAAAAGAAAATAGAGATTTTTTTGTAAATAATCTTAGCAATCAATTGCAAAACAGCAGAGAATTGTGGCGTTTTCTGTTATCTTTATGTGCAACCTTATGGTAAAATTACAATGCATATTTAACTTTTGGCAAGATGCATGTTTCAGGATTAAATTGAAGATATTTATCTGGTTATAGAGAATTTGAAACAGTGATCCCAGATTCGATACCGGTTGTTAAATTTTTTCTCACATCTGATATACAGTGTCCCGTGCCAGAGCCGAGTGGTTAAGGCAAGATACTTTGGTGCAGAGCTACAGGACTTGCGCTGTTTTGAGTCCCCATGAGGGAAGAAATTTTCTCGTGGAATTTCGGCCAGTATGGGACTGATGCCCACCCAGCATTGTGAGACATTTGGGTAGCTACTATAAGTAGCGACTCTAGGTTGAGAAGACCAGCTATAATGGCTGGAGGACTCGACACGCTGACCACATGTCACCCTTACACTGGCTCGATGTACGTCTACCTAAGTGTTATGATGGCAGTTAAGCCCAGCCGTAACGTAGCATAAAAAGGATCTCTAAGGTTTAAGTGGTCTTTGGCCCGAGCGGTTGGCGTGGATGAATTTTCCACATATAAACACATTAAAACAAAATATTGACATAATTTATTAAATAAAACAACCATAATGAGATATATTTAAAATCATCATAAACAAAATATAACAGTTATAGTAAAAATTTGCCATGTTGATTTGAGCTGAACAATTAAACTTTGTTAATATTCAGAGAGAGAAAACCATTCAAAATTTCAACATGAGGTTATTGTTCATCTTGCTTGACCCTTAGGTCTTCTTAAAATCATGCATTAACAAAATTATTCTAAGTTAGGTCAACAAAATTATTTTAAGTTATTTTGCTTCTGAAAATGACCATTTTAGAAAACTTGAACTTTTTAGAGTGAAAATAGAGTGAAAATGAACACAATTAAAAATTATTGTAAATAAATGGTAAAGAGAAAAATTTCTGCCTGAACTGGTTTACAATAATTTGTGTTCATTAATTTACTTATTTCTATCATAGTAATGGCTTTAGCTTCTCAATGTTAATTTAATAAATAATGGTATAGCTGTGTGGAGTCTCTTCATGTCTTCTTCAGGTAGAAGCCATTCATTGTGTATTTGTGAATGATGATTCATTGCAATTGAATGTGGGGCCAGTAGAGTAAGGTAAAGGAAGGATTTCTGCTTGGATGGGAATGAAGCCTGGATTAGCTCAGTGGCAGAGCATTAGCATGGAAAGCTAAAGGTTCGGGGTTCGATTCCCGGTTCAGGCAGAAATTTTTCTCTTTTACCATTGATTTACAATAATTGAATTGTGTTCATTAATTTACTTATTTCTATCATAGTAATAGCTTTAGCTTCTCAATATTAATTTAATTATAGATTTTTACTCGCTTTTTTATATTTTAAAAGCCCTTTGAGTATGACTAACTGGTATTTCAATGTGGTTATCTATTTCCTATCTCCTGATATAATAAACAAGTATATATGTATATGCTTTATCAGTTTTTTTATAGTATTTTATTATTATGGCAGTTAGGCCCTAGTGTAGGCACAACACTAAGTGAGTAACACATGTGGATGTGAGGCCAACAGCCGGATGGTTGGCCAAGGGCTTTCTAGGCATGTCATGCTTGGAGATTTTTACATTGCAGTTTTAAAATCAAATGGAATTGCAGAAAAATATATGGGATAGATTTGGATCTTAATTATGGATTGAATGAAGCCCAAATATAAGAACTAAATAATATATCAGAATTATGCTTTTAGAAAATCTGTGAAATCAGGAAAAAATGAACAATTTTACAGATTCCCTTAACATATATATATAAAGTAAAGTGATCCCACAACAGGCCCAGAGGCCCTTGGGGTAATAGGAGGTTAAGGTTCCCACTTTTTCTAGACAATTGGCACTTTGTCAGCCCTGCATGACGGCCGCCTTTACCCCCAGAACAAGTGTCTGGTACTCATTTCTGTTAGAGGCTGAGTCGACCCCAGGGCCATAGTGCTGCCAGAGGGTTTGGGTCAGTTTAAAAATCCTGACCCCAACGGGACTTGAACCCTCGACCCTCCGGCTTGTAGCTTAGTGCCTTAACCACTACGCTACGGCGTGCCCCCATATATATATATATATATATATACCGCAAACACCCGATTATCCGTGTGCGTATTATCCAGTTTGTGGATTATCCGAGCATGATTTTTTTACTGTATTTTTAAAAATGTTGTATTTTGTATTGTTGTGAAAAATTCTTTATTTTTAAATGTGCTACTGTGAACTGCGCTTAGAAACCAGCACAATAGAGTAACCTTCACTCACAACCACCTCCCCTGATTTGTTTAACGGTACCAACCAACATTCTGAGAATACAGTACAATTTCGGAAATTTTTGTTGTCTGAGTCACTGAAAGTTTGTTGTTACTGATTGAAACCACAGATATGCTGTGGCAGTGGGTTTATTGCTGGTTAGTAGTGTGGTCATCAGTGGTTACTAGTCCACGGATATGCGGTTTGCAGTGGGTTTTTGCTGAATTGTAATGTGGTCATCGGTGGTTACTAGTGTGGGAATCACTGATTATTTGTCATCGCTGGTTATAAGTGTGGATGTCGGTGGTTACTAGTGTAGTTGTCACTGGTTATGGTGGCCATTTTGAATAACTGTCATAACTAGAGTGGTCAATGACAGGAAATAGTCCCACTATTATTTTTTCATATTATGATTAAAATAAAATAATGTTAATTACGACACACATAAATACATTTAATATAACATTTAATGAATATTTGTTGCATATAAGTAGTGTTAAAGTGGGTAAATACATTTCTGATCAACTTCCACAGCGCTGAATAACTTAATTGGATTATCCGTGTTTTTCGATTTTCCATGCATATCTCGGTCCCAATTAACATGGATAATCACGAGTTTGCTGTATATATATATATATAATTTTTTTTTAAATATGCTTTCTAGTTTTTAATATTTGGGCTTCTTCCAATCTCTAATTAGTGCTTCAAACCATCCCAAATTGTTCCATGCCCCAATTTCATTTTGACACTGGGTTATAAATATTGAATGTAATAACTTTTAACTACTGAAAACTCGGATGATTTTCACTTCTGATCTTGGGTTCCCTAATTCAAATTACATGCATCAATTCCTCTATAAGCAGATGAATTACTGTGGCTGAATTCTGAAACATTCTGTATGTCAAAATTTGTTACCCACATTGGAAATTCAGATAACAGTGTCAGATGTTTCGTGTTGTCAAGATATGTCATATTTGAGACTTGACTCTTATTTAGCTAATATTGAAAATTGTATTATTTATGAATGAAAATAAGTCCTTTTAAAATTCCACATATATTACATCCAAGAGAAAGTAAAAGAATGCAAAGTATTACTAATTCTTATTTTACTTACTTACTTACTTACTTACTTACTCACTGGCACTATCGAACCCGTAGGTTCATGGCTACGCAGACATAAGCTCTCCATACATCCCTATCCTGAGCTAATGCTTTCCAATCATTCCCTATATAATGTACTTCTCTCAAATCATAGTTAATGTTATTCTCCCACCTCATTCTTGGTCTACCAACTGGGTGTTTTCCCTCTGGCTTTCCTACAAGAAGCTTCCATGCAAGTCTTTCATTCCCCATACGTGCAACATGTCCTGCCCATCGCAGTCTACGAGACTTCACTGATCTTATTATATCTGGATTCCTATAAAGACCATGTAGTTCATTGTTATGAAATCTTCTCCATTCACCTGTCTGTCATCTCTCTTTGGTCCAAAAATTTTCCTAAGTACTTTATTCTGAAATACTTGTAATCTCCTTTCCTCCCTTAAAGTAAGAGTCCATGTTTCGCACCCATATAATGTAACTGGGAGAATAATAGTTTTATATATTTTCAGTTTAACGTAAAATTCTTATTTTACCATTGTTAATTGTACAGTGTAGTCTACAGCCACAAGAATTTATTAATGTAAAACAATAATGATACAGAAAAACCACAATAAACGACAGTCTAATTCAATTAATAAATTATAATAGAAAGTGACATTATGTGGTTCTATTTAATAATTAATGTGAGTCTTGATATCTTACCTCATAAATTGTTAAATTCTAGAGAATATTCATAGTTAAATATGGGAAATATGAGAATACGTTTTAACTCTGCCAGGTAAAATAAAGCTATATTCTCTAGAATATAACAATTTATGAGGTAAGATGCCAAGACTCAAATTAATTAAGTCTAATTCAAACATATGTTGGAATGTGTATAGCTACGTATTTGTGTTCCAATGTCACTCGCTGCAATTTTCGTTAAATTCATCCAACAAGTGCTTCATCACTATCAATAAGTTATCTCAGCATGTATACTGTTGAGAGTTTTGGTATTTAATCGAGCCATCTGATATAACATCCAGCAATATTTAATTTTATATTTTAAAATATAAAGTGAAATGTAAGAACACTCGTAAGTCAATTATGGTTTGAGTGGAAGAGAAGGCCTTATGGCCTTAACTCTGCCAGCTAAAATAAAGCATTATTATTATTATTATTATTGTTATTATTATTATTATTATATGTGTATATATATATCTCCATCCATAGTAATTCTGTCTGAGGGCAGTTTTTCACTGTAATCATAGCCTTGCAGCTTTTAGGGAATTATAGGTGTGGTAGCTTCCTGTTGCTTTCCACAACAGTGAAGGATGATGATGATAATGAAAAGGATGATGATGATGGGCCAGATGATTTTCAGGGACCGTTGGGCCCTAAGCTTTCTGACATTTGTCTTACAGGTGAGGAAAAACGCCAAAAAAATCCTCACCCAGGAGATTGTCCCAACCGGGAATCGAATCCGGGCCCGCTGCATGACAAGATAGTATGCTTCCTCGAGACTACAGCAGTGGACTGTGTGAATATATATATGACGTGAAATGAAAAATAAATGCCTGAGTCAGAATTTGAACCCGAGTTTCTAAACTTTGTACGATTAGCACTCTAACCATCTAAGCTACTCAGGAATCCTAACAAACATTTACTTTTCTTATATATATATATATATATATATATATAGTATTATCAATTTACGTGTGTAAATTTTACACATTTATTTTTCTTTTCATGTCATATTTGCCTTCATTTCTAAATGTCAAAAATATGGTTATAACATCTATCTAAATATATATATATATATATACACCGTGATTCAAAATTGACTTTACAACTTTACAAGTTTATAGAAAATTATTTAGAAGACCTACAGAATTGGTTTTAATGTCATATGATAGCACAACTCATCAAGTTTTCACCGACATAGTTTTATAGTACCTAGTTCTCTCACCGCGTGCGCTAACGTAGTTCATATCAAAATGGCTGCTTTCACAGGTTCCAAGCGTGCTCGTTGTGTGTTTTTGTTCGAAGAAACTAAATCTGCGACAATTGTTCAGCGTAGATTTCGTACCCAGGATGGTAAGGATCCTCCTAGCAGGCCAACAATTTATTCTTGGCACCAAACATTTGTTAGGACTGGCTGTTCTGTTAGTCATTCCAAGCATACTGGCCGTCCACGTACGGCTGAAGCTGTGGTTGAACAAGTGAGGGATAGCTTTGCTCGGAGCCCTAGGAAATCAATGCGGCGTGCGTCACATGAGACTGGCATTTTACAACCGACCATTTGGCACATACTACGGAGACGTTTGCACTTGAAACCATACCGATTTTCGATGGTGCAACACATTACTGATAATGATAAGATGGTTCGACGTGATTTCTATGCAGAAACGCTTGGTCGGATTGAGGAAGATGAAACGTATTTGAACCACGTAATCTTCAGCGACGAGTCTACATTCCACGTCAGTGGCAAAGTAAATACCCATAACTGCAGGATCTGGGGCTCTGAACCTCCACATCTCCATCTGCAACACGTACGTGACAGCCCGAAAGTGAATGTGTTTTGTGCCCTAAGTAAAACTAAAGTGTACGGCCCCTTCTTTTTCCAAGAGAAAACTATCAACAGTACGATTTATCTGGATATGCTACAACAGTTTCTTATCCCACAGATAGATGCAGACGACCAAGAAGGACACATTCAATTTCAACAGGATGGTGCACCTCCACATTACCTCATCGACGTCCATGATTTTCTCAACATGAGGTTTCCTGGTCGGTGGATTGGTCGTGGGGGACCAACAACATGGCCACCTCGGTCTCCTGATTTAATGCCACTGGACTTTTTCTTATGGGGGTTCCTTAAAGATAAAGTGTACGTTCCACCCCTACCTGCCAATCTTGCTGAGCTCCGAAACCGGATCACCGCCGCAGCTGCGTTACTGAAGCAGGATATGCTGCAACGTGTGTGGGAGGAGATTGATTTCAGGTTGGATGTTTGCTGCATGACCAATGGAAGCCACATTGAACCATGTTGACTGAATAGGTGAAAACTTGATGAGTTGTGCTATGATATGACATTTAAACCAATTCTGTAGGTCTTCAAAACTTGATGAGTTGTGCAATCATATGACATTTAAACCAATTCTGTAGGTCTTCTAAATAAATTTCTATAAGCTTGTAAAGTTGTAAAGTCAATTTTGAATCACGGTGTATATATCGTCCACTGCAGTGGTCTCGAGGTAGCGTGCTGCCTTGTCATGCAGCAGGCCCGGGTTCGATCCCCACTTGGGGCAGTTTTTCTGAGTGAGGTTTTTATCGGTGTTTTCCTCACCTGTAAGACAAATGTCAGGAAAACTTTAAGGCCCAAACGGTCCCCGAAATCATATGGCCATCATCATCATCCTTATCATTATCACTATCATCCTTATCATCATCATCATCCTTCACCGGTGTGGAAAGCAACGGGAAACTACCACACCAATAATTCCCTAGTAAAGCTGCAAGCATAGCATGAAAATGCTATGATTGCAGTGAAGGACCTGCCTTTGGGCAGAATTACTATGGATGGATATATATATACACATACATATATTTGTTTCCTGCATATACGAACAGTTGAAATTTATATTTGAAAAGAAAAATATACACCTAGACTGGGGTTTGAACCCAGGACCTTTGACTTTCTGTCAATGCTCTTCCATCTGAGCTCAGATTTTTTTCTTTCTTTATTTTTCTTTTCAAATATAATTTGTCCATCATTAAGGTGTTTAAAAACGAATAATATTAAAGTTGAAATTTATTTGAAAATTTTTTAATTTTTAAATTAATTTTTTTAACATCCATTAGAGCATCACAGATGCTTTAGGACATGTCTAGATTACAACCTGTACATAAACAATATAAAATATAACACATACCTTCATAAATATATAATGAAACCAATTTACATTGCAACTAAAATACATCAAAATAACAATGGGCAGCATTTTCACAAGAAAAGATATCGATGCAATTCTAATGCGAATGATGGTCTCTGAAATATGTCCAGGTGAGAAAATTGATCTTACAATACGAGGTGTATATTTCTGATTAAGTTTCAGTAATATAGTTTAAACTTAATCTGCATAGATATGGGAATGAAATTAATATATCTAATTTACTGCAGTTTTAAAATTATTTTCTTAAAACTAAATGAACCTGTGTTTCTAATGAGTTTTTGTGAGCCTGTATTTATGTCTTTCTTTTACTGTAGCTGTTTTTCTTTTATACTTTTGTTTGTATTTTTTTACATGTGATTTAGTCATTAACTCAACAGCTGAAAAGTACTTCATATGATCTAAGTTTTAAAGTTTAATAACTCATTCCACGAAAAACTAATACACTCAGGAATTTGTGTAATTTTCATTGAGAGATAAAATTTGTTATTCAAAATTGTTGCCTAGTTTGAGAGGATAGCAAATACATATCTCTAAAATTTCTGTCAAATAGTATGCGAATCTATAGACGGCTCCATGGCCCAAGTGGTTAGATGCTCGCTTCTCAATGCTGGGGTCCTGAGTTTGAGTCTCGGTCACTCTATGTGGGTTTCATGGTGAATGAAATGGAGGATGGGCAGGTTTTTCTTGCGGTTTTCTCCCATTCTCCCCTGCCATAATTTCATTCCACCATTTCTCCATACACATCTCATCCATTTCATTTCATTCGTGATGGTGCATCAGTTGTGGTCAGCTGGCACCCTTGTCATTCACAGACCTCTAGAGAGGGGCCTCATCTCATACCTTGACCCGACCCTGAGATGGGCATGAGTTGAAATTTTTTTTTTATTCTAGTACGCAAATCTAAAAAAAATAATTTTTTCTCCAAATTTCTTACTTTGTGTGTAAATTGAAGTGTTGATTGACTTTTTTTTTTTGGAATTAGCACTATGAGGTGTTATTTAAGTAAAATTTTATCAATAAGAATCAAATGAATAGTGAAAATTTTATCACGTCACCTCATAGTCTCTTTCTTCTTAGACCGGTTTCAGGATCTTATTCAATTCTATCCTCCGTATTTTCACGATCATTATGTCACCTTGAAGAGTTGCTTCATGTTCCCTCTGTTGGTAGATTGAAGAACCTCGAAATCAAATCATTTTCCCTGGGAATTTCAAAGTTCATTAATTTCACTTTCTCATTTTTTTTTAATTTCGAAGAAGAGATGAAAGCCAAATAACAGCAAATGAGATGCAATTTATGCACCATACAGCAGGCTATACAAAATGGGACCATAAAAGAAATGAGGAAATTATGGAAGAGTAGAATGTAGAGCCAATTCTCCTCCATACCAAAACAACTGGAAAGCCCATCTTCAACAAATGCCATCTCATAGAATTCCAATAGCCATGCTTCATTACTGCCCCCAAGGCAAAAGATTGGTGGGATGTCCAAAAAAGTGCTGGATGGAAAATTCCTCTTTGAGACTGTAACAGGCCACATGGCCTAATACTTGTATGGATGATGATGATGATGAATGTAGATTGTATCACAAACTGTGCACTCTTTAGGTTTTTCTATTTGTTTTTAATTTCCATTTTTTAATTTGTTACTGCATATTTTCCTACTTACTTTTTTTTGCAGTTGTTGTTGGAAAAAGTACCTTGATATAGTGGGATTAATTTTCAATTGATTTTTTACAACCACAATATCCTAACAGGTTCTGTGGTTCAAATTCCACCTGAGATTGAAAAGATTTGTTTTAACTCCAGCTAGCAGATGGCAGTGTGTAAGTATAATATGCAGACTTGATACTGTGTTGCAGGTTATAAACCATTCAAGGAGCAGTGGGAGTGGATGATTAACACCTCTGAAGCTTCTGGGTGGAGGTTGGAGTGTGAGTTTGGCTACATCTTCAACCAAGCGCGCACAATGGTTATCCATCACCAGGAGAAGAATCATTGCTCATCGGAGTCTTGACTTTGAATGTTATCTCAGGAAAACTAAGTCAATTTTTTATTAGGTAGAGATTGTTGCATAACTCTTGCCTTCTTGGAATACAAATATGTATGGTACAAATTGGTATGTATATACCTGGTGCTGTTTTTATGTGCAAGATGTCTTCCCTTTCTCTATTTAAAGTATTTATATATTTGAATTTATTTGACCAGTTGCTTGTATCCAAGTGGTGGAATTGTAAACAAAATACAGGGCAACGGTCATACAGTGAATTAATGTCGAGCCAACTGTGATATGCAGAACACCTTACACAAGTGATATTATAGCTTTACCTGGTAGAGCAGTAGGAAAACTTAAAAATAAAATATACCCATAAAGTGTTAATTTCTTACTTGAAGAAATCATTTGTCAAGTGATGTTGTACCAAGTTATACATGTGAGTGAAGTATTTTAGATATTTTAATGCCCTGTGAAAATTTTGTTTTGTAAAATTGGCACATATTGACAAGATTAAATTAAAATGCTTCATACCTCACCTCATATTCTGTCTTCTAATTAGAGCACGGTTTCAAAGCCTTGGCAGCTTCATCTGCAGTAATTTCTCCTCAGAACTACTTCTTCTTCCCTCTGTTGGTAGACCGATAAACCTCCAGACCCATCAGAATCTGCAGGAATTTCGAGTTTATAAGTTTTTCTTTCTTGTTTCTTTTTTAATGTGGATTTTTTTTCTCAAACTGTGAGTTTTTTTTGTATTTCTGTTTGTTTAATTGGACTGGCTTTTGATTTAATTAGATGTTTTTGAGACCAAGCATGAGCAGCTACTGCTGACTTTTCCACTTCACCATTTTTGACATTTCTAAGATATTCTTTCACCCTTTTTTCAAATTTCTTTTTGTTTTTCCTATGTAAATTTTGTCACAATCCCTGCATTTGATATGATGAATTCCTGATTTGTTTTCTTCTTCAATTTTTAAATTTCTATTGGTTTTTAATTATCCTATTTAGGCTGTATTCGTTGGCACTGAAGAACGAATCGGCCTAAATAAGATAATTAAAACCAATAAAAATGAAAAAAATTGAAGAAGGAAATAAATCAGGAATTTATCGGATCAAGTGCAGGGATTGTGACAAAATGTACATAGGAAAAAACAAAAAGGAATTTGAAAACAAGGGTGAAAGAACATCTTAGAAACGTCAAAAACAGTGAAGTGGAGATGTCAGCAGTAGCTGCTCATGCTTGGTCTGAAAAACCTCTAATTGAATTAAAAACCAGTCTAATTAAACAAATAGAAAAACAAAAAGAACTCATGGTTTGGAAAAAAAATCCACATTCAAAAAAACAAGAAAGTAAAACTTACGAACTTAGATATTCACACGGATTCTGATTGGATCTGGAGGTTTATTGGTACACCAACAGAGAAAATTAGTAGTAGTTCTTCTGATTGACATAACATTAGTTGACAAGAAATTACTGAAGATGAAGTTGCCAAGGCTTTGAAACAGCAGTCTAATTAGAAGACAGGATATGAGGTGAGGTATGAAGCACTTTAAATTAATCTTAAATTAAATCTCATAGTGATTTTTTCCTATAAAATTCAAAATATTGATTATACAAATGTTTGAAGTAAAATAATTTGCATTTTTTAATATAATAAATTTGGGGAATTTTTAACATTGAGGTTTTATTGATAAGTATTAATTTGCAGTTTATTGAAACATCTTGAAAGTTTAAAATCAAGTTACATTTTGTTAATTAAGTTATTTGATCTCTGTATTCTTACCTCTTATGGTACGATATTTGTTCAGTGTATTCTTACCTCTTAATATTACTTATTGTATTTTTAAAAAATCTCCTAATGTTACTTCCTATTGTATTTTTTAAAAAAATTCATTTTGTTACTAGGGTATGTTTGAATAAGATACCAATTTAGAAGAATATGATAAAGTAATATAAAAAAGAAAGTAAAGATTGTGAGGAGGATAAGAAGTTAAAAAAATCTGTTTGTCCTCTAACATAGAATTCCTGGCACTCTGGATTTTTAAGTCAATGTGATATGTATGTAGGTAAAGAGTTGCCAGCTCTTATTTTGAAATGCAATATTTATTTGAAATGCATGTATCTTTTTTTAAATTAATTTTTTGTATTGTATGTATTTTCCATTTGTGCCTATAGGAGGTGCTCCCTCTTCCGTCCAGTTTATAGAGACTGATAGATGCACTAAACTGCATTTTTAGAATCAATATATTATGTGTGGTGCAAATTAGGATATTGTCGTTGCGCCTGAAAAACTGGCTATGTAAAGGGAAAGTAATTTTACAGGAGGAACAAAAAAACTCCTAAATTATTATTTGGGAATTTTTAACATTATGAGGTTTTATTGATAAACTTAATTTGCAATTGTTTATTGAAACATCTTGAAAGTTTAAAATCAAGTTACATTTTGTTAATTAAGTTATTTGATCTGTGTATTCTTACCTCTTAATATTACTTCTTATTTTATTTTAAAAAAAATCTCTTAATGTTACTTCCTATTTGTATTTTTTAAAAAAATTCATTTTGTTACTAGGGTATGTTTGAATAAGATACCAATTTAGAAGAATATGATAAAGTAATATTAAAAAAGAAAGTAAAGATTGTGAGGAGGAGTAAGAAGTTAAAAAAATCTGTTTGTCCTCTAACATAGAATTCCTGGCACTCTGGATTTTTAAGTCAATGTGATATGTATGTAGGTAAAGAGTTGCCAGCTCTTATTTTGAAATGCAAATTTATTTGAAATGCATGTATCTTTTTTTAAATTAATTTTTGTATTGTATGTATTTTCCATTTGTGCCTATAGGAGGTGCTCCCTCTTCCGTCCAGTTTTAGAGGACTGATAGATGCACTAAACTGCATTTTTAGAATCCATATATTATGTGGTGGTGCAAATTGGATATTGTCGTTGCGCCTGAAAAACTGGCTATGTAAAGGGAAAGTACTTATTTACAGGAGGAACAAAAAAAACTCCTAAATTATTATTTGGGAATTTTTAACATTATGAGGTTTTATTGATAAACTTAATTGCAATTGTTTATTATGAAACATCTTGAAAGTTTAAAATCAAGTTACATTTTGTTAATTAAGTTATTTGATCTGTGTATTCTTACCTCTTAATATTACTTCTTATTTTATTTTAAAAAAACTCTCTTAATGTTACTTCCTATTGTATTTTTTAAAAAAATTCATTTGTTACTAGGGTATGTTTGAATAAGATACCAATTTAGAAGAATATGATAAAGTAATATTAAAAAAGAAAGTAAAGATTGTGAGGAGGTAAGAAGTTAAACCAATCTGTTTGTCCTCTAAATAAGAATCCTGGCACTCTGGATTTTTAAGTCAATGTGATATGTATGTAGGTAAAGAGTTGCCAGCTCTTATTTTTGAAATGCAATATTTATTTGAAATGCATGTATCTTTTTTTAAATTAATTTTTTGTATTGTATGTATTTTCCATTTGTGCCTATAGGAGGTGCTCCCTCTTCCGTCCAGTTTATAGAGACTGATAGATGCACTAAACTGCATTTTTAGAATCAATATATTATGTGTGGTGCAAATTAGGATATTGTCGTTGCGCCTGAAAAACTGGCTATGTAAAGGGAAAGTAATTTTACAGGAGGAACAAAAAAACTCCTAAATTATTATTTGGGAATTTTTAACATTATGAGGTTTTATTGATAAACTTAATTTGCAATTGTTTATTGAAACATCTTGAAAGTTTAAAATCAAGTTACATTTTGTTAATTAAGTTATTTGATCTGTGTATTCTTACCTCTTAATATTACTTCTTATTTTATTTTAAAAAAAATCTCTTAATGTTACTTCCTATTGTATTTTTTAAAAAAATTCATTTTGTTACTAGGGTATGTTTGAATAAGATACCAATTTAGAAGAATATGATAAAGTAATATTAAAAAAGAAAGTAAAGATTGTGAGGAGGATAAGAAGTTAAAAAAATCTGTTTGTCCTCTAACATAGAATTCCTGGCACTCTGGATTTTTAAGTCAATGTATATGTATATGTAGGTAAGAGTAGTTGCCAGCTCTTATTTTGAAATGCATATTTATTTGAAATGCATGTATCTTTTTTTAAATTAATTTTTTGTATTGTATGTATTTTCCATTTGTGCCTATAGGAGGTGTCTCCTCTTCCGTCCAGTTTATAGAGACTGATAGATGCACTAAACTGCATTTTTAGAAATCAATATATTATGTGTGGTGCAAATTAGGATATTGTCTTTGCGCCTGAAAAACTGGCTATGTAAAGGGAAAGTAATTTTACAGGAGGAACAAAAAAACTCCTAAATTATTATTTGGGAATTTTTTAACATTATGAGGTTTTATTGATAAACTAATTTGCAATTGTTTATTGAAAACATCTTGAAAGTTATAAAATCAAGTTACATTTTGTTAATTAAGTTATTTGATCTGTGTATTCTTACCTCTTAATATTACTTCTTATTTTATTTTAAAAAAAATCTCTTAATGTTACTTCCTATTGTATTTTTTAAAAAAATTCATTTTGTTACTAGGGTATGTTTGAATAAGATACCAATTTAGAAGAATATGATAAAGTAATATTAAAAAAGAAAGTAAAGATTGTGAGGAGGATAAGAAGTTAAAAAAATCTGTTTGTCCTCTAACATAGAATTCCTGGCACTCTGGATTTTTAAGTCAATGTGATATGTATGTAGGTAAAGAGTTGCCAGCTCTTATTTTGAAATGCAATATTTATTTGAAATGCATGTATCTTTTTTTAAATTAATTTTTTGTATTGTATGTATTTTCCATTTGTGCCTATAGGAGGTGCTCCCTCTTCCGTCCAGTTTTATAGAGACTGATAGATGCACTAAACTGCATTTTTTAGAATCAATATATTATGTGTGGTGCAAATTAGGATATTGTCGTTGCGCTGAAAAACTGGCTATGTAAAGGGAAAGTAATTTTTACAGGAGGAACAAAAAAACTCCTAAATTATTATTTGGGAATTTTTAACATTATGAGGTTTTTATTGATAAACTTAATTTGCAATTGTTTATTGAAACATCTTGAAAGTTTAAAAATCAAGTTATATTTTGTTAATTAAGTTATTTGATCTGTGTATTCTTACCTCTTAATATTACTTCTTATTTATTTTTTAAAAAAAAATCTCTTAATGTTACTGCTATTGTATTTTTTAAAAAAATTCATTTTGTTACTAGGGTATGTTTGAATAAGATACCAATTTAGAAGAATATGATAAAGTAATATTAAAAAAGAAAGTAAAGATTGTGAGGAGGATAAGAAGTTAAAAAAATCTGTTTGTCCTCTAACATAGAATTCCTGGCACTCTGGATTTTTAAGTCAATGTGATGTGTATGTAGGTAAAGAGTTGCCAGCTCTTATTTTGAAATGCATGTATCTTTTTTTAAATTAATTTTTTGTATTGTATGTATTTTCCATTTGTGCCTATAGGAGGTGCTCCCTCTTCCGTCCAGTTTATAGAGACTGATAGATGCACTGAACTGCATTTTTAGAATCAATATATTATGTGTGGTGCAAATTAGGATATTGTCGTTGCGCCTGAAAAACTGGCTATGTAAAGGGAAAGTAATTTTACAGGAGGAACAAAAAACATTCCTAAATTATTATTTTTCTTTCTACCACTTGTGTCGATATGCCATTTTATTTCTTATATTTTCAGCAACACTGCACAGAAAGTTATATCAATAAAAATTAAATCAAACATATAAAGTAAAGGAAGTAATTTCAGACACTTCACATAGCCTATTAGAATTTCGCCTATTTTACACGTAGCCAATTTAAATTAAAGACTGAACTTACCAAAATGCTATCTGACCACCAAATTGATTTATTCACAATTCAAGAAGCAAATCTCACACAGGAACAGTTACAATATTACCACTTCAAGGATTTTACTGTTCATATTCGAGGGTCATACTGAAAGTCATGAGCAACATTTTTTTAAACAATCATAATATTTATTTTAGACAAACCAAGTACACCATGTTAATCTACAGACCTTTGTGCTACTTTTCAACATAGTCTCCATTTCTTTGCACACATTTTGTCCAGCGTTCTACAAGCTTGAAAATTCCCTTATGATAGAAGTCCCTTCCAGCTGCTCGAAGACACTGATGCACTGCTTTCCGAATATCCTCCATCTCGTAGCATTGGCCTCTCATCTGCTCCTTCACAGAACCGAAAAGATGGTAGTCGGAGGGTGCCAAATCGGGACTATAGGGAGGATGTGGAAGAGTTTCCCACCCAAATGTCCTGATCTTCTCCACAATGGCACGAGCAGTGTGAGGATGTGCGTTATCGTGTTGCAGAATGATCTTCCTTCCAGAGCTTCACAAGTGTCTGGATATAGCGGGCAGCATTTATGGTTTGTCCAGGTTCACAAAATTCAACCAGAATGCAACCTTGCGCATCCCAGAAAATGCTGACTATAACTTTCCCAACAGATTGCACTGTCTTCGCTTTTTTCTTTGATGGCGAATTCAAGTGGTGCCATTCCATACTCTGGCGTTTTGTTTCAGGCTCGTAGCGATGAAACCAGCTTTTGTCAATACTTGTCAAAAAATCATCACCTTCATTTCGAAATCTCTGAAGAAAGTTATGGGTGATGGTTCTTCTCTGAAGTTTGTGGTCTTCACTCAATAAATGTGGAACCCAACTTTTCGGTAACCTAAGCTGTGAATCATTTCTTGCACTGCACTGTGTCCTACTGCTAGTTTTGTAGCGATTTCATTCACTGTGATACGCCTGTTGTCTCTAATGAGCACATCTACTCTTTCCTTGTTGCAATTCATGGAGGCAGAGCATGGGCGACTGCTACGAGGCTCATCTTTGATACTCGTGTTCCCATCTTTAAAATGTTTCACCCATCTCCTAACACTGCTGGCACCCATGCAGGCATCTCCGTAAGCACATTGAAATCTTTGGTGAATATCAACAGCAGATTGTTCCCCTTTAACAAGGAATTCAATGACAGCGCGCTGTCGAAACGAAACATTGATGTGTGCCATTTTGGAAACACTGCATGTGGTCACAAGATAGAAGCTATGACGCCACAGAATGGCAATGATGTGGTATAAAGTCTGTAGATTACGATCCTGCAGTTTTTGTTACATTGTTGAAATTTGAATTTTAACAATGGGTTGCTCATGACTTTCAGTATAACCCTCGTACTTCCTAAAGGACGACAAATAAGTAGTGGTATTTTAGTTGGAATTCGAACACACATGACTTCATCCGTTCAAATCATCAAAGAAATGGACAATGTAGACAAAATTGAAATAATTGAAATTTACATATGGATAAATAAATCTCAGTATAATATATATTCAATTTATAATCCACCAAATAACTCCCCTAATCTTGAACATATTACAATCAACCCAAATACAATTATAATGGGAGATTTTAATGCCCATTCACGACGATGGGGCTATACCAAATCTAATAATGCAGGGAAAATTGTAGAAGACTTATTAAATTCAACACCCATAGAAATAATACACAACAAAGAGGATCCTCCAACATATATACATTACTCTGGTTCAGGAACTAATCCTGACTTACTCTTTGTATCTTCTAATTTATACTCCAAAACCAAAAAACAAATGTAGAAGATCCTGGCTCAGGACATAGAGCCATCATTGCTACTATTCAACTGGGGAATAACAACTTACTTCCAATGCATCTTAAACCCAGGTGGAACTTCAAAAAAAGCCAATTGGAAACTGTACACAGACGAACTGGAAACCAAATTTGAAAATCCTTTAAACGTATCACTTCAGTCGGATCAAATTAACAAATCTATATGCAAAATAATATTAAAAACAGCAAAAAAATATATACCAGACACGAGGAACAGTTAAAAACTACAAACCCTTCTGGTATTCAAAATTAGAAAGAATGAAAATAGACCGAGATCTCGCTAGAAATCAAGCAGAAAAAACAAAAGACCCAAAAGATGTACAAAATTGGAGAGAAAACTGTGCGCACAACTCAAAAAAGAAATTAACAGCAATAAAAGAGAAAATTTTAATAACTTCCTCCAAAAAAAATGGATTATAGGAAAGATGGCCAGAAAGCATATAGATTTGTACACAATATACAAAATAAAAAAAGAACGGCAAAAAACACCATTTATCCACAACACAAACAGATTACAAATGAAAGTGAAATAGCCAACAAATTCAACAAAACACTACGCTAACACCCATACTTTGTCCTCAGAGAACAAAAAAGAACAAAAAACAATAAAAGAGAACCTAAAAAATTACATAAAATCAACAAGCAGTACAAAAGATAATATCTTTAATAAGAATTTCAACATTAAAGAGTTAAACATAGCCATTAATAGTTTAAAATCAAACAAATCTCCAGGAGCAGGTAATATACATGCAGAATTTCTCAAACACCTTGGCAATAAAGCCAAAAACTCAATTGCTCTCCCTTTATAATCTTTCTTGGAACACAAAAGTTCCTGATGATTGGAAAAAAGCTATTATAATACCTATTTCGAAAACAAAAAAATCAACAAATACTTTTTCAAATTATCGCCCAATAGCACTAACTAGTGTAATTGTTAAAACTATGGAAAAATGATTTCAAATCGATTAAATTGGTATTTAGAAACCAATAATTTACTTTCACCCAATCAAGCTGGATTTAGAGAATTACAATCAACAAATCAACAAATTGTACACCTAAGTCAAGCTATTAAAGACAGTTTCAACAGAAAAGAAGACACTCTGGCAATGTTTGTTGATTTCCAAGGAGCATATGACTCTATTTGGAGATATAAATTATTAGAAAAAAATGCAGACTTTAGGCATTCAAGGGAATATGCTACTCTGGATCAGCAATTTTCTCATCCAACGGTTCATCGCTACAAAGTATAATAATCACCTCTCTAAATACCAACAAACACATCGAGGTTTACCACAGGGTTCTGTACTCAGTACCATTCTCTTCAATATCTACATTAATGATCTACCTAAGCATATAGAAAAGCTCGAAACGAAAACCCTACTTTTGCTGATGATGTTGTAATATGGGTCTCCAAACCGAAAAACCAAAGTCAACAATTAATAACCATAGCCCAACAATCACTAATACAGTTAGAGAATTGGACATCCCAGAACTTAATGAAGATAAATATACAGAAAACAAATTATCAACTATTTACATTAAGAAAGAAACCACTACCCATCACTCTGAAATTGGAGGGTGAATTATTAACTCAAACACATGAAGCAAAATATTTAGGAATAACTCTGGACACAAAATTAACATGGAAGAAACACATGGAGAATATATGTACAAAGATAGAAACAAGGTTACCATTATTAAAACGATTAGCAGGGAAAAAGTGGGGTTGCAACACACAAACCCTAAACACCTTCTACCAAATGTACATAAAACCTGTACTTCAATATTGTGAAGAAATCCTAGTAACTACTAAAGTGGAAAAACTTAATAAATTGCAGAACCAAATCCTCCGTCTGATAACAGGAGCCGTTAAAACAACACCAATCACTGCCATGCAAATCTTAACAAATAACCCAAACATAGCATCTGAAATTGAGAAAACAGCAGTCACACAGTATGAAAAATTTTTAAGGCTACCCCATAATAACTGGACTCAAAGAAAACCACAAGTATGTTTAAAATCTCAGCAAAGCTTCCTAAGCATTGTACAAGAAATCAAACAGAAATTGCAACTTCCACATTCAAAAGAAAAATATGCAGATGAGAAACAACCCTCTAGAATTTTTGGAAATCGAATATAACCTTCATTTAACAGAAGACATCAAGAAATCTGAAACTCCTCCATATATTTTAAAACAAATGTCACTGGAAATGATAAATCTAAGATACCCAGCTCCTGAATGGATACATATTTTTACAGATGGCTCCAGCCTACCAAATGATGGTGGCACTGGTGCTGGTGCAGTATGTCCACTTTTTTCCTTTTATCGTAAACTAAACAAAATTCAACAAACTTTGATGGCGAAATTCGAGCAATTTTCTTAAGTTTACAAAATCTTTTATATCACATCCAAAAATTTACAAAAGTTGTAATTCTATGTGACTCCAAAGCAGCCATTCTCACTATCTCACTATAACACGAGACACAACACCCAAAAGCATCAAAATTATCGAATATCACAAAATGATAAAACAGTTATCCTGTCTACATAAAAAAGTTGTACTTCAATGGATTCCGGCCCATTGTGGAGTGACAGGCAATGAAATAGCCGATTTTCTAGCCAAGAAGGGTAGCATGCAAAATTGTTTCAAACCCAACTTCTGCTCCAGTTTCCTTTCACTCTATCAAAGAATTATCTCAAATAAATATATCAATAAACTTAGAGAAGAATACACCACCAAAACATCTGGAAAGGAATGGGAAAATCTACAAGCTTATGACATTAATACATTACAAAGAAAATCTGCAGTAGCAACATTCAGACTGCTAATGGGACATGACTGCCTGAATAAACACCTACACAGAATTGGCATAACAGATTCACCTAAATGCCCTTTTTGCTATTTAAATGAAGATATGGAAAGAAACCATCTCCTCCGTTGTCCAGCTTTTGTAGAAGAGACCAGCCTTCCTGCTAAATATTGGAGTGCAAGAGAGCGAATGATTTTATTATCAAATGCTCGACATTAGATACCAACCAATTTAAATTAAAGTATTTAGAATGTAGTAATTCAGTATGCATATGTTTATGAGTTTAATTAGAATAAAAATTTTAACATTTATTGATATAAAACAAGTATAATTATTAATTTATTATGCAAGGGTTCTTTCCAAGTTAATGGAAGGTCAGAAAATTATATGGGGCATTGAACACTTTAACAATGAGAATAATATGATGTCCTTTAGTGAAAATGTAAAGAAAGAAACTGATAGTGATTTTTGCAAAGAAAAAATTACCAGAGCAGCTGAGATTGCATGGGAAGAAATATAAAGGACGAAAAAAGGATGGCATTGCTTACAAAATTACAGAACGTCAGCAGAGGAAACTTCTACACAGAGCCTACTCACACAGTGAAAGAAAAACAGGTGAAAGAAGTTTTGTATGTCATAAAGTTGACAAAAATGTACCGAAAATGGTGCACAAAACAGTTTGGAATTTTAATACGTGAGAAGAGAAAAAAGTGTATATTAATGGACTAGTGAACTTTTGGCCAGTTATTAGAAGAAGAAAAGGTAAAGAAAGAGACAATTTTATTAAGCAGTATGGTTATCATTCCGATGTTATTATTATTAATTTCGTACATCTCAATGATGGATAAATCATATTTAAAGAGAAAAATTATACGCTCAGACTGGGACTTGAACCCGGGACCCTTGGTTTTCTAGTCCAAGTGCTCTACCATCTAGCTACCTGAGCAAGTACCGATCTAAACGCAAATTTTTCTCTATATACGTTGTAATTCCCGCCCACCAAATGCTTTGAATCTTTTGCTTCTATCTTTGCAAATGGCGGCTCCTATATTAAGAAGACATATTTGGGAATTATACATTACATTATACATGCCAGTACGGCTATTTTCTATGTTTTTATTATTAACATCTCATCTGATGTATGAAATTAATAATAAAAACATTGAAAATAGCCGTACTGGCATGTATAATGTAATGTATAATTCCCTCATCTGATGTATGAAATTAATAATAAAAACATCGAAAATAGCCGTACTGGCATGTAAAATGTAATGTATAATTCCCAAATATGTCTTCTTAATATAGGAGCCGCCATTTGCAAAGATAGAAGCAAAGGCTTCAAAGTATTTGGTGGGCGGGAATTACAACGTATATAGAGAAAGATTTGCGTTTAGATGGGTACTTGCTCAGGTAGCTCAAATGGTAGAGCACTTGGACTAGAAAACCAAGGGTCCCGGGTTCAAGTCCCGGTCTGAGCGTACAATTTTTCTCTTTAATTATGGTTATCATTGTTATCTACCGTTAGAAAATGGATAAAAAAATTAGAGCCTGTTATGATTTTTTTGTCTGCCACCAGTGGTGCCAACTTACATGTGCCCGTAGGGCCTGGGCCCACCCAATAATTTCCTGATTCAATAATTTTTTTTTAAATTTTTAATACCACTTTTGAGTTAAGTAAATTTATAAATAAGACAAGTGCAGTATAATGGCAGCCTAGAACAATCTGCAGTGTAATAGTAGCCTAGCAGGTAGTCTGAAGGGGTTGGGTGACAGTCTGTACAAAGTTGCGCCGCTATCCACATAACCACTGGCTTTGATTCCGCGATGACAATGGAAATTCAGACTGTCAGCTTGTTTGTGATATAGGTCGGGACTCGTGTACCACAAGCTGCCTAAGGAACGGCTCAAAGTAAGCCTTACCTTTGATTTTAGATGTTAATGTGAAATATTAACAAACGTACTACTTAACGGCACTTTCAAGAATTGAGAACACTTTGTATTTTTTTCACCTTCAGTTTGCTTTGCACTTGAATGAGTTACATGCAGTGCTGGCAAGAAGCATATTTCAAACGTGTGTAAAAGTATATGTGCGTGAATTATAAAGTGAAACCTTAGTGTCATCATGGATAAATTTATAATCAAGCGACCATGACTTAATAACTCCTCCGACCAGTGCGTAGAAACTTCTAATGTACCCTTAATCCAAGATCAAACGAGTATTTCAGAATTATCCGTTTCTTAATGCGAATCTGATCTAAGATCCAGTGGAATTGAAAGTGATAAAGGGGCTCTGAAAGTGTTTATGAACAAGGAATACCATTTTTTCTACGATCTAAAATATCACTAAACTGTAATTTTTCGAACAGTATAATACATTTTCACGTATAGAATAGGAATTGTTGAAATATTATGAATTTATAATTGGTTAATGATTTAAGTATGTTAAAATTTTACTTAAAATATTTTTTTTTTTTTATTTTGACTAATATTATGTTGTATATTAGCATTGCTATGGAAAAATAGTTTTCTTTTAATGTATAACAGTATAATGTATTTAATGTTGGTGTAGTTATTAATAATTTGTAATATGGTAAAAAATATATGATGCAACTTGTCAATTGTGTACTGATCTAGAACTTTGTGAAAAAATATTTTCTTTCACAGTACAGCAGTATAATAAAGATTTAAATGATTGTGCATAATCAGCTATGCGCACAGAAAAGAGCAACATATATAAGTCAAGTCGGCTATGTGCGTCACTTTCCTGGCCTGAATCACATAGCTGATCTGGCAGGAACAGTTGCCAGTAGCAGCACATGGCCAACTTTGCTTAATCATCTGTACAAGCTTGACCATGAAAGATTCACATACACGATTTTGAGGAATAATTCTAACCTGTTTCTTGCTCCGGGTGTTGTATACTAAACATCGCAAAAAATTTTAATTTTAATTTCTTATGCCACTGATGCACTAAACACTTTTAAACACGTTTAACACATTTTGCAACACTTTTAAACATCTTCCAATGTTGCAACGATCTTTTTTTTTATATTTATATATTTACGTAAAATATGATCGTCCTACATTCTTTCTGCTATTTTCCCTCCTCTTCCTATGTTGTTCCAGCGTTGCCACCATCAACAACCCAAAATACTCCAGATGTTAATATTATTCGTTTTTAAACACCTTAATGATGGACAAATTATATTTGAAAAGAAAAATATACGCCTAGACTGGGGTTTGAACCCAGGACCTTTGACTTTCTATGTCAATGCTCTTCCATCTGAGCTCAGATGGAAGAGCATTGACATAGAAAGTCAAAGGTCCTGGGTTCAAACCCCAGTCTAGGCGTATATTTTTTTTCAAATATAATACTCCAGATGTTGCCAACATCACTTCCACGTTCCCTGGATTTCACCTACGTTAGAGTAATTGATTTGTGTTACAGTATTTGATTTGGGTTTGGTTAGCTTTTAGGTTCCTTGCTTTTTAAATGTGATTTGATATGTAAAATAAATTACCTCTTCATATCTGTTATTCTCTGAAAATTCAAAATATCGGACGGTTACCACGTAAAATCATATTTCCATTAGTTCATTTCATGTTAATTATACATTTTTAGACAAGTTCTGGAAATTTTGTGTCAATGTTGGTCATACTGATTTCACATACATATACCGCCAACTGCTGGAGGTTGCATTTATCTTTCTGGGATTACATGGAGCACTAGCGCATGCACACTGCGATTCTATAAAACTTAGAAGAATTTTCTTGCGACGCTAAGTGTAGCATATCCCTTGCTCCTTTTGGTGTAAATAACTCATCTTTGTAAAAGTAGTGCACATAGCCGGTTTTTGCAGGCGCAACGATGATATATAAAACTGTGTGCATAATGATGTCCTACCTTTTTGTATGTACTTTCGACTTGATACTTGTATCCAAGTGGTGGAATTGCAAACAAAAATCAGGAAAACGTGCATACGATGAATTAAACTTAGCCAAATGTGATATTAAGAACATCTTAACAAGTGATATAAGTTCTCTTCATGGTAGAGCAAGAGAACTCTTGAAAATAAATTATACCCACAAAATGTTCATTGTTTGTTAGAAGTTGATTGTCGATTGGTTGTTGTACCAAACTATACATGTTGGTGAAGCTTCTTATTTACTTTGATGCCCTTTGAGAATTTTATTTCATGAAACTGGAATAAATTGGCTGGAATGTTTATGTAAGTTTTTATCAGTTGAATGATAATTTGCATATTTGTGCATTATTGATGTAGTTGGTTCAATTTCTTTTTACTGAATATTTCAAGTAAAAGATTTTGCAGTTGTTTATTGAAACATCTTGAAAGTTAAAATTGCAAACAAGATGCAGGACAACACACACATGGTGAATTAACCTGAGCTAACTGTGATATTAACATCTTACACGAGTGATATTTTATCTTTATCTCTCTTCATGGTAAAGCAGTAGGAGAAATTTTGAAAATAAATTATACTCTCAGAGTTTTTATATTTTGTTAGTAGTAATATAATGTATGATTAAAAACTATAAAATAGTCACCTAGTATCGATTAGGAGAAGTTGATTGTCTAATGATTTTTTTACCAAAATATACACATGGGAAAAGCATTTTGTATATTCTGATGCCATTAGAGAATTTTGTTTTGTAAAACTGGCATATATTGACTACAATTATATGATATGTTTAAATAAGTTTTTGTCAGTTAAAATTATTGAAATTCATTGTAAACTCCATTGAGGTGTTAGTCACAATATAAAATTATATATATTAGTCATTCAAAATATCTGCAGATGGAAGAATTACAAAACTCTGTTTGTTGCTACACGTGACATCATATAAGGCAGTGTTCACTGTCAGCGTCCCACGTCCCATTCCCCTCTGCGCTCGTAGATAGCAGTGTCACGTGTTCTATTCCTGCATAAACACGACTGCAGCGCCTTCCGTCAACAACTGCGCTTACTCCTTAAACGGGTAATACCTCTTAGGTCTGCCCCCACAACCATTAAAATATGAAGTTACTGCAGGCCTTTCAGGACTAGTCCCATCATCAGCAGAAGGTGCATCTTCATCCATTGGCTTCGAATGCAAGATTGGCTAGTGCGTTATAACTTTAAAGAGTGGGTTTGAAGAACTGGATGTGTTCTCATTTAATAACAGGTCATTGTTGATATGTTTAAATATTTTCAATTCCTCCAATACGTTGATTCTATTTGGAATATTTTTCTTGTGCATAATAGTCAGTGTACTATCAATCTCCAGCATGCGGTGTCCTGCCTGAATTATATGTTTTGCAAAGCTTGATTTCTCTCTTGCATAAATTAAATCTTTGAAATGTTCTTTTGTATAATGTTAAAATATCTGCTGGTTCTTCCAATGTAAAATTTGTTACAGTCTTTGCACGTTAGTTTATATACATCTTTGTTTTTGAATTTATATTCTTCATTGCTATTGTTGATTGTTATTTTATTTAATAAGATAGCATTGAAGTAAATAAATTCAATAATAAAGGTGTATATAAATTAACATGCAGAGACTGTAACAAATTTTATGTCTGAAAAACCAGCAGAAATTTTAACACTAGATAAAAAGAACATTTCAAAGATTTTATTTTGTAAGAGGGAAATCAAGCATAGCAAAACATACAATTCAGGCAGGACACCACATGCGGGACATTGATAGTACACTGACTATTATGCAAAAAAAAGATCCAAATAAAGTAACGTACTGGAGGAATTGGAAATTTTTAAGTGGACCAACAATGACCTGTTATTAAATGAGAACACACCCAGTACTTCAAACCCACTCTTTAAATTTATAATGGACCAGCCAGTCTTGCATTCGAAGCCAGTGGATGAAGACATACCTTCTGATGAAGATGGACTATTCCCAAAAGGTCTACTGTAACTTCATATTTTAATAGTTGAGGATGGACCTAAGAGGTATATATATATATATATATATTTATTATCATTTAAAATTTTGTCAGTTGAATGTTAATTTTTTTAATTGTGCAATATTGATGTAGTTGGTTCAATTTTTTTACTGAGTATTTCAAGTAAACGAATTTGCAAGTTTATTGAAACATCTTGAAAGTTTAAAATTACAAACAAATTGCAGGACACCACACATACAGTAAATTAACTTGAGCTATCTGTGATATTAAGAACATCTTACACAAGTGATATTAAAAGATAATCTCTCTTCACGGTAGAGCTAGAGCAAGAGGAGAACTCTTCAAAATAAATTATACCCACAAAGTTTTCATATTTTGTTACGAAGAGTTGATTGTCTAGTTATTGTTGTACCAAAATACATGTGGGCGAAGTGTTTCATATATTCTGATCCCATTTGAGAATTTTGTTTTGTGAAAGTATCATATGTTGACTACAGTTATATGATATGTTTATATAAGTTTTTGTCAGTTATATGGTAATTTATGATTAAATTAAAATGCTTCATACCTCTCCTCCTATCCAGTCTTCTATGTACATCGTGATTTGAAAGCCTTCGCGGCTCATCTTCAGTACTTTCTTGTTGACTGATGTTATGTCGATCAGAAGAACTTCATCTGATCGACATATCAGTCGACAAGAAAGTACTGAAGATGATGCTGCAAAGGCACTTTCTTGTTGACTGATGTTATGTCGATCGGAAAAAATTTTTCTGATCGACATAACATCAGTTGACAAAAAACATACTAAAGATGAAACCACGAAGGCTTTGAAATTTTTGATCTACTTAGAAGACTGGATATGAGGAGAGGTATGAAGCATTTTAATTCAATCTTAAATGAAACCTCATAGTGATCTATTCCAAAAATATTTCAATAAGATAATTTGCTTAATAGTGCAATACATTTGAAGTTGTGTATTGAAACATCTTGAAAGTTTAAAATTGCAGGATACCACACATGGTAGAGCAAGAGGAGAACTATTGAAAATAAATTATATCCAAAATGTGTTCATATTTTATTAGGAGGAGTTATTGTATAATGTTTGTTGTACCAAATATACATGTGGGTGAAGCATTTCATCTAGTTTGATGCTCTTCCAGAATTTTATATGTGAAACTGGCATATATTGGCAACAATTATATGATGATTATATAAGTTTTTGTCAGTTAAATTTTTTTTACTGAATGTTTCAAATAAAATAATTTGCAGTTGTTAATAAACATCTTGAAAGTTTAAAATGGTAAAAAAAAATGCAGAACAATGCACATATGGTGAATTAACCTGAGCTAACTGTGATATTAAGAACATCTTACACAAGTAATATTTTTACTTAATCTCTCTTCATGATATAGCAAGAGGAGAACTCATGAAAATAAATTATATCCACAAAGTTTTTATATTTTGTTAGGAGTTGATTGTTTGATTGTTGTACCAAAATATACATGTGGGTGAAGCATTTTATCTAGTTTGATGTCCTTTGAGAATTTTATTTCGTGAAACTGGCATTTATTGGCTACAATTATTTGATGAATATAAAGGTTTTTGTCAGTTAAATGATAATTTGCTTAATTGTGCATTATTGATGTAGTTGGTTCAATTTTTTTTTACTGAATATTTCAAGTAAATGTTTGCAGTTGTTTATTGAAACATTTTGAAAGTTTAAAGTTACAAACAAAAGGCAGGACAACATGCGTATGGTGAATTAACTTAGCTAACTGTGATATTAAGAACATCTTACACAAGTGATATTGTTAAATTAATCTGCCTTCATGGTAGAGCAAGAGAGAGACTCTTGAAATAAATTTACCCACATTGTTTTCATATTTTATTAGGAGGAGTTGATTGTCTTAATGATAGTTGTACTAAAATATACATGTGGGTTGAAGAATTTTATCTAGTTTGATGTCCTCTTTGAGAAATTTGTATTTCGTGAAACTGGCATATATTGGCTACAATTATTTGATGATTATAAAAGTTTTTGTTAGTTAAATGATAATTTGCTTAATTGTTCAATATTGATGTAGTTGGTTCAATTTTTTTTTTACTGAATATTTCAAGTAAGTGTTTGCAGTTGTTTATTGAAACATCTTGAAAGTTTAAAATTACAAACAAAATGCAGGAGAACATGTGTATGGTGAATTAACTTAAGCTAACTGTGATATTAAGAACATCTTACACAAGTGATATTGTAAAGTTAATCTGCCCTCATGGTAGAGCATGAGGAGAACTCTTGAAAATAAATTACACTCACATTGTTTTTCATATTTTATTAGGAGGAGTTGATTGTCTAATGATTGTTTTACTAAAATATACATGTGGGTGAAGAATTTTATCTAGTTTGATGTCCTTTGAGAATTTTATTTCGTGAAACTGGCATATATTGGCTACAATTATTTGATGATTATAAAAGTTTTTGTTAGTGTAAATGATAATTGCTTTATTGTTGAATATTGATTGTAGTTGGTTCAATTTTTTTTACTGAATATTTTCAAGTAAAACAATTTGCAGTTGTTTATTGAAACATCTTGAAAGTTTAAAATTGCAAACAAAATGCAGGACAACATGTCGTATGGTGATTAACTTAAGCTAACTGTGATATTAAGAACATCTTACACAAGTGAAATTGTAAGTTAATCTGCCTCATGGTAGAGCATGAGGAGAACTCTTGAAAATAAATTACACTCACATTGTTTTTCATATTTTATTAGGAGGAGTTGATTGTCTAATGATTGTTTTACTAAAATATACATGTGGGTGAAGAATTTTATCTAGTTTGATGTCCTTTGAGAATTTTATTTCGTGAAACTGGCATATATTGGCTACAATTATTTGATGATTATAAAAGTTTTTGTCAGTTAAATGATAATTTGCTTAATTGTGCATTATTGATGTAGTTGGTTCAATTTTTTTTTACTGAATATTTCAAGTAAAACAATTTGCAGTTGTTTATTGAAACATCTTGAAAGTTTAAAATTGCAAACAAAATGCAGGACAACATGCGTATGGTGAATTAACTTAAGCTAACTGTGATATTAAGAACATCTTACACAAGTGATATTGTAAGTTAATCTGCCCTCATGGTAGAGCAAGAGGAGAACTCTTGAAAATAAATTACACCCACATTGTTTTCATATTTTATTAGTAGGAGTTGATTGTCTAATGATAGTTGTACTAAAATATACATGTGGGTGAAGCATTTTATCTAGTTTGATGTCCTTTGAGAGTTTTATTTCGTGAAACTGGCATATATTGGCTACAATTATTTGATGATTATAAAAGTTTTTGTCAGTTAAATGATGATTTGCTTAATTGTGCAATATTGATGTGGTTGGTTCAATTTTGTTTTTTACTGAATATTTCAAGTAAATGTTTGCAGTTGTTTATTGAAACATCTTGAAAGTTTAAAATTACAAACAAAATGCAGGACAACATGCGTATGGTGAATTAACTTAAGCTAACTGTGATATTAAGAACATCTTTCATAAGTGATATTGTAAGTTAATCTGCCCTCATGGTAGAGCAAGAGAACTCTTGAAAATAAATTATACCCACATTGTTTTCATATTTTATTAGGAGGAATTGATTGTCTAATGATTGTTGTGCCAAAATATACATGTGGGTGAAGTATATTAGCTATTTAGATGCCCTTTTGGGATTTTGTTTTGTGAAACTGGTGTATATTGACTATAATTGTATGATACGTTAATATTTTTTATCAGTTCAATGATCATTTTTTCAATAGTTCAGTATTGATTTAGTTAGTTTAGTATTATTTTTTTGCTGAATATTTCAAGTAAAACAATTTGCAGTTGTTTATTGAAACATTTTGGAAGTTTAAATATTAAATTTTTTTGTCAGTTACATGATAATTTGCTGAAGCGTGTAATATTGATTTAGTTAGTTCAGTATTTCCTTTGATGAATGTTTCATGTAAAACAATTTGCATTTGTTTATTGATATATCTTGAAATTTTAGTTCAGTATTTCCTTTAATGAATATTTCATGTAAAACAATTTGCATTTGTTTATTGATATATCTTGAAATTTTAGTATCTACATTTTATTACCTGTGTGTGTTTGAATAAGGTGCTCAGTGGCGGCTGGTGCTGAAAAATCTGGGGTGTATTATAATAATTAACATAAGATAATGTGTGTATAAAAAAATAAATTAATACATATTTTACTAATGTTTATTTTTTTATTATTTCACTCACCTCATACTTCATAATTCCTAGCAGACCCAGGATTTCTTCACATCATTTGTGACATTCTCAATGCTGTGTCACAAATGATGTGAAGAAACCCTGGGTCTGCTAGGAATTATGAAGTATGAGGTGAGTGAAATATTAAAAAATAAACAATATTAAAAAACCTCGTAGTGTTATTTCATATCTACATAACTTAAATATTTTACTACTCACTTATCGGCGAAAAGTAAAATCCATACAACAATTCTTCTTTCTGCAAAATTTAGCAATCACTTGGCATTGAACCCTTCTATGTTGGAAACTCAAGTCTTCCCAAATTAAAAGAATTGCAAGTGCACTTGGTCGTTTCTGTAGCATGGTGTTCCAAAGAATAGTTTTTATTTTTTTAAGGGACAAAAAGCATCTCTCTGATTCAGAAGTAGTCTGATATTGTGACCAAGATTTTCAAAAGCTTTGTTACTTCTAAAAATGTATGTTGGAGATTGATAGCTCTGTCTTTAGCCTTTTCTTCCCTAACATATTGTAGGCCTCAGTAGTAGCACGAAGTTCAACCTGAGGGAAATTTCATAAATATTCCAGGAAGTTGGAGGAGTTGAACAATTTAGCCACTTGTAGGTGATCCAAAAATTTGGATATGTTTGCATGCCTCTAGCATGATTCTTTCACAAACTCCCTTGGCATCAACACGCCAGTATTCTAGTTTTTGGTGCTTACTTTTTTATGGGCCTACATGCTGTTCAGTAACTTCGTTATCAGCATTGTCTACTGAATCTCTTACAACATTAACCTTTACACTGCTACGAACGGGTATATGCATTGGCAAAGAAAATGCTTGCCGTGCTATGGGCATGCATATTCATTCTCAACTTCAAACGCCTGCTAGTTATATAATACGTATTGCATTGCTTTCAAACTAAGCAGGCATATACTGACATCTCTTAGGAACCTAAATAAACTTTTTCCATATTTCTCCCTGCATTGAGCAAGGAGGGTTTTAATGGCTGGAAATATCTCAGCAGTGAAAAGGTTATTAGCATGCATAAATTATGCCATGTTATTTTTCACTTATACAACATCGACTGATCTTGATTTTAATTGATCATATGATATATCACATGCGGCATTATCTAGTGGGAAAATGACAGCCAAATTATAAAGTCTTTGTCTTCCAAACTTTGGTTTGCGTCCATTTGCTTCTTGACAAGTTTACATTTGAGGTTGCTTTCTCTAAATTTAATAAACACTCAATCAAACTGTTCTTGTTTTCATATACCATATTAACCGTCCTTGATTTTAAATTCCACCTTGTTTGTGGCCTGCAAGGAATCCTACTATCTAATCATTGCTTGTGGTACTGAGACTCATGGTGGTGATTTTGAGAAGAAAACAGGGAAAGCTGACAAGTTGAGGAAAAACACACGCACTGACTGATTCTATGATGCAGCGTTTTACATTTTTAGGTTCAGTTGGTGCGCATAACAATGAATGTAATGAGGATTAGGATAATGTAATTTTATTTTTTATTGGATCACCTGTTCCACCTCGTAAGTCTGAGCTATGTGCAGTGAATCCTTGAATATTGTATATAATTAATTTAAAATACACTTAAAATTTTATCTGCGTTTTGTCTCTCTGGATTAAAAAATCCCCCAGAATCTTTCATATGGAACACTGTTCATCTCATAGTGAAACACTAATGCTACTTGTGTCTGATCAGAAATATCTGTGATGTCATCAGTCATTATTGCTATAAATTCAGCTCGTTTCATTTCTTCTATTATCAACTCGCGATAAGTTTCCAAAATGAAATCCAACAATTCATTTTCAATGGTTTTTTATATCAACTTGAAAATCTGATTAGATTCCGTGTTTTTTTTTTCACTGCATTGTCTACATTAGAAATTAAATCTATTAATCCCAAGATGACGAATGAAAGACGTGCATGGAAGCTTCTTGTAGGAAAACCAGAGGGAAAATGTCCAGTTGGTAGACCAAGAATGAGGTGGGAGAATAACATTGTGATTTGAGGGAGGTAGATTATACAGGGAATGATTGGAAAGCATTAGCTCAGGAAAGGGATTATGGAGAGCTTATGAACCCATGGATTTGATAGTGCCAGTGAGTAAGTAAGTAATCCCAAGAAAACTCTCAGATTATTAGATATATCACTCTCATCATTTCCCCTTAATGCAAGCTCAAATACACCATGGACTTTGATACAATCAATTATTCTAGAAATTACATATGTTTATTTTTCCTACTTGTCTGTTGTGATTTTGTATGTGTTCATGATAGGCATGTCCTAAACACATTAAGATGCCCTAAATCTGTAACTAACTAACTCACTGGCTCTATTGAACCTGTAGGTTCATGACCACATGGACATAAGCTCTCCATACATCCCTATCCCGAGCTAATGTTTTCCAATCATCCCCTGTATAATCTACTTCCCTCAAATCATATATAATGTTATTCTCCCACCTCATTCTTCGTCAACCAACTGGATATTTTCCCTCTGGTTTTATTACAAGAAGCTTCCATGCACCTCTTACATTCCCCATTCATGATACATGTCCTGCCAATTGCACTCTATGAGACATAACTTTTCTTATTATATCTATCTTCCTATACATATACCATATAGCTCACTATTATGTGGTGTTCTCCATTCACCTATATGAAGTCCTAACATTCAGTATTCCTAGGAACATGTCCCTATGTTTGAGCCTTTGGCATGGATTCCCTGAAGTAGTCACTGCCCGGAGAACCAAATAGGGGACTATTTTATCTCCAGAGAATTTTACCCCAGTGAAACCCATGTTGCATTTTTTGATGGTTGTATTTTTATGGTGTAAGATTGTCACTTTTCCAACAAAGGTACTTTTGTCTAGCTTATCACCTTCAACCTGTCCGGCACCTTACCTTTGTTACAGTTTTTACAATCAATACTAATTGTTCAGTGATGGGTACCTCATTTTTAATATCTTCGGTTTCTTCTTTAACACCAAGTGCTGCGACCAAATCTGTCACAACCGTATTCCATGCATCACTCTTACCAAAAAGTAGGCATGGGAAACAAAGAGAGCATCACTAATTTCACATCCACACAATCATCGTACACCATTTTGTCGAACTTGTGTGTGTGTCAATTTATTTGATATGGCTTTTTGTTTAGTGTAAGCCTGTCTAATTGTTTTATTTGAATTGTCTGCTAGAGAAAGTTGTTACTGAATTAATAAATTGTCTACAGAATTCTCCATCACTTATAAAAATATAACATACTGGTTTCAAATACTAATTATAATTTATGGCACTTTGAACTGATCCAATTTCACTTTGCTTTCAAACTAGCACTCTGTCGTTGAAGTTTGGTTGGGAGAACTACACAAAAATGTGATGGTGATGCCAAATGTGATTTCCTCAGTTATGCTTAAACATATTCAGAAACAACTAAGTATTAATCTTAACCATTCTGTTTTCTGATACCATGTGTCTTATAACTATTAAATGCTTGTAAAAGGAGAAACAAGACATAAACATTTGTATTGAAATTAAAAGATAAATCAGTACTGCAGTACAAATCATCAAGCTGGAGAATTCGTAGCCAAAATCACAATAAAACAGAGGAAACAAAAATTAGTCTGCATTCGTGCATAGACACAATAGGAAACTGAGAAATGAAGATTTGGTTTCTGTGCATGCATGTGACTTTCCATACGTCATGTACTTTTGTGGTATGATTCACATCACAATCCAAAGATATTGGAATAAGATGTAGATTGAATGAATAGCCAGGAAAAATAAAGAAAAAACTGCGCAATTTGAAATATAAAGGTTTTTGTTCATTAGTTTTTCCCCCTGACAAGCGTATGCAGCATCACAGCACATAAGAAACAGCTGCCACTGAAGATACTAATTTAGAAGAATGTGATAAAATCTCTTTAACATTGTAAGGAGAATAAATAATGTGATACAATTCAGTATTATCATTAAGATTGTGTGGAGGATGAGAATTAAAAAAAAATTGTTTAATTAACTGTTTAAAAATCACATTTTTTTATGATTTAAAAATAAATGTTATACATTCTTGTGTATATTAAAGAGAATTTTCATGAAATTTGCAGTGGTTTATTTATTCTGTAAAATATAGTTTTCCTAATTGAAAACATTGGCATTTGAAACAAAGTATTAAATTTAAACTATTCAAATCAAATTTTAAAAATGTTTGATATTTTTATTATTCATTTCGTACATCTCAATTATTTATCCATCATTGAGATGTATGGAATGAATAATAAGATCATTGATAGAAGTCATACTTGCTTTATAATGTAAAATTCCCAAATAAATGTCTTCTTAATATAGAAGCTGCTATTTGCAAGATAGAAGCAAAGGTTTCATAGCATTTGGTGTGTGGGAATTAACAGCGTATACAAGAGAAAAATTTGCATTTAGATTGGAACTTGCTCAGGTAGCTCAGTCAGTAGAGTATTGGCCTAGAAAGCCAAAGGTCCTGGATTCAAGCCCCAGTCTGAGCGTGTAATTTTTCTCTTCAAATATGATTCATCCATTGAAAATGTTGTTTTACTACTTAAATGAGGATGTAAAATTTAATACACATATATAGTTGGTGACATCAATTGAACATGATCTCTCCAATTAGTCCTATATTGGTAAAATTGTTTCTTACCTCTCATATAAATCTTCTAAGTAGATCGCGATTTCGAGACCATAGCGGTCTCATCTTCAGTACTTTTTTGGTGACTGATGTTATGTCGATCGGAAGAAACTCTTCTTCTTCCTTCTGTTGGTGGACCGATGAACCTCTGGATCAGGTCAGAATTTGTGGGAATTTCGCAGTTCATAAGTTTTCCTTTGTTTTTAGAATGTGGATATTTTCCCAAACTGTGAGTTCCTTTTGTTTGTCTATTTGTTTAATTAGACTGGCTTTTGATTCAATTAAATGTTTTTCGGACCAAGCATGAGCAGCTACTGCTGACTTTTCCACTTCCCCATTTTTGACGTTTCTAAGATGTTCTTTCACCCTTGTTTTCAAATTTCTTTTCGTTTTTCCAACATAAATTTTTTCACAATCCATGCATTTGATCTGATAAATTCCTGATTTGCTTTCATCTTCAATTCTTTCATTTTTATTGGTTTTAATTATCCTATTAAAGCTGTATTCGTTCAACAGTGCTAATCTGATATTAAACTTTTTGAAATTTATGGTGTTTCTTAAATTTATTGAATTTTATTTTTTCTGTTTCTTTTATGAGTGTGCTTTCATTAATTAATTTTTGTCTTTTAAACCTCATAGTGATTAATTCCTGTAAAAGTTAATTGTTCTATATTGTTGATTTGGAAAGCATTAGCTCAGGATAGGGATGTATGGAGCTTATGTCCGCGCGGCCATGATCCTGCGAGCTCGATAGTGCCAGTGAGTAAGTATATTTAAATATATAGATAATAGTATGGTAGGATACGTTAATGATAAATTGTATGTATAAACGATTTTATTTAATTCACGGCTTGTAATAAATACTGTTTTAATACTGGTATGAACAAATTTAGCGTATTTTGAAATATCCTTGCACAATAAATATGCCATTCATTCATATAAGAAGCATTATGGATTCGTTATCGATTGTGCCGTAAAAAATACTCCTTCAAACTCGATAAAGTAAATCGATCTCACAATTTACTTCTCCGCGTAGATCCTAAAAATTGAGCTATTTGTATATTGTAATCTCTAGGTCCATTAGTGCGTTAGTGGTGTTCAGTAATCTTTTAGTTTACATTTGTTGCGGTAGTTAAAGTTGTGCAACGAAATTATCGATTTTTTCTGTGTAAGCTGTAAGCTATTTTCTAGATATGGCAAAGTAGGATGGAGCATTAGGTGAGTAATTTTTGACGGATGTTTTGATTACAATTTATTTACATTTTTGTTGGTTGTAAGGCATACTTAAGAAAATCGAACGAATTACTGTTGTAGAATGTAATTACCTTCCGAAGGAATATGTATACACACATTTTGGACAGAAGAAAGTATTGGAAATATACAAACATTTAGAAGTGAGGCTAGAAATAACCTAAAAAAGTGATATAAACATATATCGTGCAAAATAAAATAGTTATCAATAAATTATGGTTGAAACAGGAATACCAACTCAGGAATCTGCCGGCTGCCTGCCTCAGTTACTATCAGTGTTATCTCGTATTCTACTGGGGAAGAGTAGCTTTCGTAAATGCAACCTAACGACCTAATCTAACTTAAGGTAATACGGCCATGTTAACGATGTAGTAGTCTGAATGTTAATCGATGAAATTTGTTCAATAATTACATGGTTTGACAATGTAGGATATAGTATGCTGGTAGATGTCGCATATTAAGACATTTGCGATACAATAACTTCTATTTTTCTTAAGAGTTTAAATGTTCTATCGCGAACTATTATTTTTTGTTGGTATATAACATACAGTAGCCTAGCGTCACATGAGACGAGGTAGACAGTATGTATCCAAAATTACAGTATGAAATAAAGAAAATTTTTTAAATGTTGTAATTGTGCAAATTCAATTTTCTTGTTCGCGTATTTACTCCTTGTGGCAAATCAGATTTTAAAAATCAATTAGATTCACTGGCTGTGTCTTTTCTAGACCGCATAAAAAATGTGCGCGCCCAGTCCCTCTTTCTTGCGTCTATGCCATCTCATTAATAGTTTAGACAAGTCTTCTGAAATGTTGCCACGTGGAAGAAGGATATATGTAGTGATTGTTGTGCGAGAATAACATTTGTTTTGTAAATGCGACTATAACAAGTTGGTTTAAACAATTTTAAGTTAGTGTAAGAACCTAGTGGTTAGGCCTAATACTTTTTAAATATAAGTTTTGGAGTTGTTAACAATAATACAACTAAAGAGAAAAAGTCTGCCTGAGCAGGGATTTGTACACAAGCTCTCGAGCTCACGCACTAACCAATTGTGCTACTTAGACAATGCAGGAGCAGACACATATTTTTCTGTACTTTATATCCCTGTGTGAATAGAAGATCTCAAATAGAGAAACAAATTGCCTTCTCCTTAATTGCCTGAGTAGTAGAATTGGTTAGTGTTTAGTACATAAAGCTGGAGATCTTGGGTAAAAATCCAGTTCAAGCAGAACATTTTCTCTTTAGTTGTATTAACTATTGCATGCGAATAGTTTCCCTGAGTACATTAAATTCAATATTACAACTAACAATAAGATAATAAGCCTAAGTATGGCAAAAATAGATTTATGCTATGGTTTATCTACGACGCAAAGCGCCAGCGCAAAAATTGCTCCCCATGTATTTAAATGGATGTGGTTTATCTACAACGCAAATTGCTGGCGCGAAAAATTTTGCGCTGACATGTCGCGTCGTGTATTTGAATCTCTTGAATCCGGGACGCAATTTTCCAGCGCAAACAAAGAATATAGAAGATATTACCCGTACTCATTGGTGTAATTGCTAAAAACAAACTAAGATTTTATGACAAAATGTCGGAAATACAGTACTTGTTTTATAACTTTCCAATTTTAACGACGAAAGTTAGATAGTTTTGTTGCAAATCATCGAGTTCTATACATGTTTTATATGTTCTATACAATATGAGCATGAAGGAGTACAGAGATGTACAGAAAAAAGAGTTATTGTGGCTTGAACTTAGTCAAGAGATAAATAAAAGCTGTAAATATTGTATCTTGGGGATATTATGGATGTACATAAATTTCGTCTTCTATTAAATTCAAAACCTGATAAAACTGCTCAGGCGAAAATCTGAAGTATTCTAAAATTTGGTATTTTCATCAACCATATGTTTATTTAAGAACTAAAGAATAATTTATTCTATAATTTTCCATACAAAATTCATATGATGCTGCTGCTCTAGGTACTTTTTCTGTCTTTACTAATATTTCGTACTATTTTAAACGTTTTGCAACGATATTTAAAACTTTTTTATAAAGAATTTTAATATGTTTATCTATGTACACAAATTATGACTTTTCCTCTCAATTTATTTTCAAATTTCTTTATTAGAATTGAAGTTGGCATACGTGAACGCTTATAAAATTAAATCCACCAGATGGCAGGACATATGTGTGAATGACCAACATTTGCATTTAATTCCAAACCATATTTTAAGAAATAAATGTTCAATCACTTCATTTTGTTAGGTTCCGATGGGTCAGTTTAGTGTACATCAGATTAGTTTATAGTTTACTAAATAGTATGTATGTAATTTATTTTATTAGGTTATGCAGGGACAGGTTTGTATACATACATTCATTTTTGTAAACACATTTGGAAATTTATTATGAACGTTGGTCATTTTGATTTCCCATATATGTGGTGCCATCTGGCGACAATTCCATAAACATAAGCGCTGTACCGTTGCGCTCCATGCGAAACCAGTATCACGCCGAGCGTAACGCGAGATTGCGTCACGTCGGGCGCGACAAGCTGTATAATAAACCGTAGCATTAGTATGAAATGTAGTGGATCCAAATTTCCACTACCCACATCAAATTCACTTGTAGGCTACATGCCATGCTACAATGCGATGGTCCTGTGAAAAGAATGGACCAAAAAAAGAAGACAAAACAAAGTCTTACAAGGGCACTTTGGAGGAAGAAGGACAGTGGGAGGATGAGAGGGTAATTGGAGAACACACTATGTGGAGACGCCACTATATTTCTGGGCGTAAGGAATTGGAAGTTAGTGGCTAGGAACAGGGAAGAATGGAGGAGGAGGATTAGGAAGACTAGGGGCCGACTCGGGGTGTAGAGCCATAGAATGAATGAATGGGTGGATGGCTAACAATCTATAGCCGCTTGAAAATATATATCGTCCATTGAAATGAATTATTAGTATTCACCGGTAGACTGGAGGGCCTTTTATATGTAATTGCAATATTTATAAATGATAGCACAAAACATTATTTATGTGATGGAGAGTACGGCCATCTCGGTGGACGCGTGGTTAGAGCTTTACATCGTCTCTGCATTGACTTGACAAGTTTATTGCATGTTAAGGGATCAATTTTCTTCTATTCTTCAGCAATTATTTGTTTCAGTTGTTATTTTGACTGAACATTTCTAGAATGATTTTTTTCAATGAAGCCCACAAATGTTCAATGAAATTTAAGTCCGGCAATTGAGCAGGTATTTTCAGCTGTTTTGTAATATTCCAGATGCACCACAGTTTACAGATATCAGCTGTGTGTATTGGACCATTGTCACGCTGAAACATACACTGTGTTCCAAAATGATGGACGGAATTTCAAAGTTGTTTAATTCCCTTTACACGATATATATATATATATAAACAAAACTTATATGGGATTAAGGAGAAACTCTTCGAGTTTACTTAACATACTTTATAATAGTTCGATGTGAGCACCTTTCGTTACACGGAACACATCTAGCCGATAGTCGAATTCCTCCCAAACCTTGGTCAGCATTTTCGGAGTAATGGATTCAACAGCAGCAACAGTCTTCCTTCTCAAGTCTGGAAGGTCGACGGGATGTGGTGGTATGTACACATGGTCCTTCACATACCCCCACAGGAAGAAATCACAAGGTGTGAGATCGGGAATAAACCATGTCTCCGGACCGGAGTTTCCTATTCATTATCGTTCAACCACTTCGCACATAATTAAGAAAATGAGTTGTTTCTAACTGTCTATACCATCGACGGATACTCTTATCTACAAGAGGATCAATTCAAAATTGCCGTCGCGTCGGAAAGTTCGCTGCATGCAAAAATGGAACCAGTTCTCGCAAATTGAAACACACATTATGACTTCTGTACAGGAGTCTCCATTTTCACAAATTCAACGCTGTGACATAATAATGACAAGAAACAAATTACTGCATATAGGATATGATACTTTCAGAGCTTTTCTTTCATTGTAGCAAATAATCAAGCATCCAATTCCGTTTGTAAAGCTGTACCAACTACTTAAAATCCCGTCCATCATTTTGGAACACGGTGCATAACTGGACATAAACCCTATATGTTGTGCACTTTAACATTCTGCTTCAGAATATTAAAGTACCTCCAATTGCACATAATACCATCAATAAAGTGAAGAGTTCCAACTTTCCTACACCCCCAAAAGTAAAACGGACCCACCTCCGTGTTTTAGAGTTGGAAGTGTGTTTATGTGCTCATTGGACGTATTCGGCTTTTTCCACACTCGTTGATTTTCATCTGATCCGAAAAGGTTTATTTTTGTTTCGTCAGGCCAAATTACTTTATTCCAAAATTCTTAATTTTTTACATGCACTTCAGCAAATTTCGCCCTGGTAATTCTGTTTTTTCCGAATGACATCTTCCATGTTATCCTGCCACGATAGCCATAAGTCCACAGTACTCTTCGTATTGTTTGATTAGACATCTTCTTTGCTACCTTTTCTGCCAGTATACGAAATTAAAAAAAACTTCAAGCGCGACAGGCCTAGAAGGCCTTTGGCCTACCAGCCGGCTCCACATGTGTTAATTACAGAGGTAGACGATCATCTAGCCAGTGTAGGGGTGACATGTTGTCAGCATGTGTGATCCCCAGCCGTTATAGCTGGTCTTCTCAACCTGGAGTCGCTACTTATTGTAGCTACCCAAATGCCTCACGATGCTGGGTAGGCACTGGTCCCATACTGGCCGAAATTCCTTGAGAGAATTTCTTCCCCCACGGAGACTCGAACCAGCGCAAGTCCCGTGGTGCTCTTAATTTAGGATTATTCTTAACTTGTCTCACGACATATCGTTGTTGCCGTTCATTAAGCTTCTCTTCTTTAGCTCTTCTTGGTAAATAATTGATAGAACCTTCTTCTTAATCATAATTTGTAGGATTTTCATCCTGTTTATTTCCAAAATCACTCCTCGGAGGAAGACGTATTGGATGTGCATTCACTGTCTATCCATATCTTGGCTGGTCTTCCTCTTGTTCTTTTGTCGTCCATTGTCTATCTTCTTTAGCTCTTTTCGTAAGTCGGTTGTCTTCCATTCTTTCTATATGACCCTTCCAATATTTTCGTCTGCCTATAATAAATTTGGTTATATCTTGGATATGACATTTGTCCCTAATTTCTGTGTTGTGTATTTTATCAAATAATGTTCCCCAGAATAGTTCTTAAGATCTTCATTTCACATGTGCTTGTTATTTGTTTATTTTTTTTGTTGTATCAGCCCTAGTGTTAGCTCCATATACGATAACTGATCGAATTATCGTATTGTATATGCGGGTTTTGCTTTCTATTGACATATGTTTGTTGCGCTAAATTAAATATTTCATATATCCTGATATTTGTGCTGCTTTAACAGCTTGTTTCTTTACTTCTTTTATTAAATTTTTAGTTTTGTTATTAATACACCTAAATAATTAAATTCTGATACTTGTTCTATAATTTTTCTTTCTACTTCTAATTTGCAACTTACTGGCTCTTTTGGTATTGTTATGCATTTTGTTTTATTCGTATTAATTTATATATTTTATTTTCTGGCATTTATATATTTTATTTTCTGGCATTTATATTAAATTAATGTAAAGATCTTTGTAAATTATCTTCAGATTCTGAAAGGGGAACGCCATCATCTGCGTAATATATCAAGTGAAATATACTCCGTAGTGTTTCCCATTTTATTGGTTCAGCTTGCCCAGCTGATAGTACCTTGTGAGGGCCCCTTGCCAGGGTTACCGTGAAGGAGTCCTTCGGTATGGTGTACCTGGCGGAAGAGGCAACTATATATCTACTGCCTTGTAGATTGACAAACGGGCGGATGGGGTTCGTTAGTCCTGCAAGACAACCCATCTAGGAGAGACAACTCCGAAATAAAACGGGGCATGCTGAGCTCTGGAGCTGGGTGAAGGCAATCGACCTAGGGAGGAAACCCCCAATAATAAACCCGCCATGAAAACGGGCTAGCAACCCACTTCAAGGTGTATCTTATACATTGCTCGCAGTCCCAAGGATCAAGCCTCGGATCAAAGACGGAATTCGAATGATATGGAATATGATGTATATGGAGGCCAACAAAAAATATGGGGGACATTAAGAAGAAATAAAATGGAAATTAGGGTTAGTATACAAACAAATTGACAATGCAAGAATGGAATAATTATTTCCAGGAACTATATAAACAAGAAGAAACTAATCAGGTTGTTTATGTATATCAAAATCAAGATAAATTAATTGAAATAACAATAGATGAAGTAACTGACACAGTACGGAGATTGAAAAAATCGAAAGGCTGCAGATCCTGATACGATAACAAATGAAATGTTGAAATATGGGGAATACAACTGACAAATTGATAGAACCATTGTATCGAAATTGATTTAAAACATAATTAACTGTAGAATGTGGTTTATTCACTAAGGGCTATTTGTCTAAGAGAATGACCTCTTAATGCAAGATTAACAATTTATTCTTCAGTTCACTACTCTGTTCTCTTATTTTTTTTCTAGTGTAGACAGTAAGTTTTATTTGGTAAGAGTAAACAAACATCTAATGCATCCCTTAGTAGGCATAAATAGATACCAAGTGCTTCAGTGCGGGTCACGATGGTTTACAGTACGGTATTAAAACGTTTCCTGAAGTGTACAAACAAGACTGTTGTATGGAATTAAGACATATTATAACAAAATTGCCCCAACTCTTTTTGTAATTGTAATAACACGAAGTTTTATGGGTATTATAACTGAAGTTGTTTCTGAAACCATATATTATTAATTTAATAAATTTTACTTCACGTTTTGAAGAGATAATGTTTTCTGCGTAAAATGGTACTGTACAAACAAGATTGTTACACACTGTATGTGTGGAGCAGTCCTGGTCTAAGTCACTCAATGCAATTTGTGAGCACATTCAATATTTCTCGTATGTGGAATCCTTGTGTAATTTTGAGAATTTTCGTGCCCATATTATGGAAAGCTGCGAGTCAATTCGATATTTTCCATTGATAAACAGCTCAAGTAGGATTCGATACGAACATAGATGCATATCGCACCCCAGCAAGAATAACGTCACAACTAAAAAAATGGACGAATTTGAGTTAATCCCCAATTCAAAATAACATTTGTTTAAACTGTATAAAATATGTCAGTAACTAAATTCCTTCATCCTCTAAAGATTTGATGGCATGCTCTAGTACAAAATTAAATAGTAGAGGAGATAGTGCATTTCCTTGCTTCAACCCAATGTGGATTTCAAAAGTATCCGAAAACTTTGCCTACACGCACCCTACTGTTCGTGCCATTTAGACACATTCGTATAAGTCTAACTTTTTAGGAATTCCGAACTCTATCAGGATACTATATAACTTCTATCCCTTAATTGAATCGTATGCCTTTTTGAAGTCTACGTTTAGTTGATGTACGGTACCATTATATTCCCATTTCTTTTCTAAAATCTGTCTTAAGCTTTAAATCTGATCTATTGTAGACCTGTTTCTTCTAAATCCACATTGATGATCTCCTAGAATGTCATCAATATAAGGAGTAAGTCTGCTTACTAATATACTGTATTTGTTAGAACTTTGTACGAAGTTGAAAGTAATGAGATGCCCCTATAGTTGTTGCAATCAGTTTTATTTCCTTTCTAAACTAAATTCCTAACTAATCAAGATGCAAGTTGCATAAATAGCTATTCATAAACTATTTGAACTGTGATGTATGTGAACTTCCTTTTTTGCTGTACTAGAAAATGAGGTTTTTTGAGTTGTGACGATATTCTTGCCGGGGTGCGATATATTCGAGTTATAAGGCAAATTTTAATATTTGTTAGAATACATATGTAATCTCTCATCTTAAAGCCGTAATATTTTGCATTTTCAGCAGTTCTGGGGTTTAGTATTCTGGTATGGGTTGTATAGGATATCATAAAAAGCAAATTAGCATATGCATCATACAACGTAAACATTGTGGCGGAAAAAGGTTTTTTCAAAGCGCTTGTGGACTTAGGTTCATATAAAAACTTTCACCCTCAAGATGTGAGGCAACGTGTTGACTCTAAATGTCCTGGTATTTCGCTTAGTTAACTCACTTTTTTTATGACTCTTAGTTCATATATCATGGATATACAGTACATAACCACACACAATTGTTTACATTTTATAAAAAATCATGTTCTAGTGCTTAACCTAGGAACATTAATTACAAACAGAAATGAGACGCACAAACAAAAATTAAACATAGGCTCAGGAATTCTTGTCATCCCAACTCCTTTCAAAAAAATTTAAACTGAAAAAATATATAAAAAAACGTTATTCTCCCTGTTACATTATATGGATGAAAAACATGGACACTTACTTTAAGGGAGGAAAGGAGATTACGAGTATCTGAGAATAAAGTTCTTAGGAACATTTTTGGACCAAAGAGAGATGAACAGACGGGTGAATGGAGAAAACTACATGAGGGTAGGCTACATGGTCTTTATAGGAAGCCAGATATAATAACAGTTAAGTCTCGTAGAGTGCGATGGGCAGGACATATGACACGAAAAGGGGGAAGCTTCTCGTTTGAAAACCATAGGGAAACACCAAGTAAGAATGAGGTGGAAAATAACATTAACCATGATTTGAGGAGGTATATTATACAGGGATGATTGGAAAACACTAGCTCAGGATAGGAATGTATGGAGAGCATATGTCCGAGCGGCTATGATCCTATGGGATCGACAGTGCCAGAGAGTTAGTTAGTTCTAGTGCTTAAATGATCCCGCGACTTTTACCAGTGGTAATGTTCCTACCTAAAGGTTCAGACAAGTCAAATTCGACAAACCATACAAAAAGAGGTATGTTGGTCGTAAGAGTGAGGATCTTTTACTGGAAAAATACAACCGTGAAGAAATAAGAACATGGTCAAGATACTTGCTTGCTTACTTACTTACACACTGGCCATGAACCTCTAGGGGTTCGATAGTGCCAGTGTGTAAGTAAGTATCTTGACCATGTTCTTATTTCTTAACGGTTGTATTTTTCCAGTAAAAGATCCTCACTCTTACGACCAACGTACCTCTTTTTGTATGGTTTATCGAATTTGACTTCTCTGAACCTTTAGGTAGGAACATTACCACTGGTAAAAGTCGCGGGATCATTTAAGTACCAGAACTAACTAACTCTCTGGCACTGTCGATCCCATAGGATCATAGACGCTCGGACATATGCTCTCCATACATTCCTATCCTGAGCTAGTGTTTTCCAATCATCCCCTGTATAATATACTTCCTCACATCTATGTGTTAACCACAGAGGTGGACGATCATTCAGCCAGTGTAGGGGTGACATGTGGTCGGCATGTAGGATCCCCAGCCGTCAAAGCTGGTTTTCTGCTGGAGTCGCTACATATTGTAGCTACCCAAATTCCTCACGACGTTGGGTGGTCACCGGTACACACTGACCGAAATTCCATGAGAATATTTCTTCTCCCTTGAAGACCCAAACCAGCGCAAGTCCCGAAGTTCTGCGCCTAGGCATCTTGCCTTAACCACTGGCTACGGCTCGGGATTTTTAACTATTACAGGCCTATATATTCAATTCAAACCTCTATGTTAATTTTGATTTAGGTGACAGCCCTTAAATAATATCATTAGAGTACAACATTTTTGTTAATTTATTACAATATATTTTGGATTATGTTAATTTGTCCACCGCTGTGGTCTCGAGGTAGCGTGCTGCTTTGTCACGCAGCGAACCCGGGATCGATTCCCGGTCGGGACAAGCTCCTGGGTGAGATTTTTTTGGTTTTTTCCTCACCTGTAAGACAAATGTCAGGAAGCTTAGGGGCCAACGGTCTCCGAAAATCATCCGGCCATCATTATCATCCATCACCGGCGTGGAAAGCAACGGGAAGCTACCACACCTATAATTCCTTAGTAAAGCTGCAAATCATAGCCTGAAAACGCTATGATTGCAGTGAAAGGCTTGCCTTCGGGCAGAATTACAACAGAATAGAATGTAAATTTCTGAAAATAAAGAAACGTGACTTACACCAATATAACTTTAATTCACGGAGATTATAAATACGAGTTAAGCTACTTTCAATGTTTTAAAAAATCTTTTTCGATTAAAATATTAACGAAGTATGAGGTAGATAAAAGTTATTTTACTTTATTTTTTTTCCACATGTCGAGATACAGCAACTGTATAAATTTAGTAGCATATCTCAATACGTAGCCTATTACATAATCTTTATAGGCTATATGAAACATGAGTGTCAGTCTGTTTTTCTGTCCTTTATTGATTCAAAAACTACTTGACCGATTTGAATGGGGGTTTCACCATCATTTAGAGACTTTCCTGAGACAACGTATATAACACATTGCCGTGGTACTATAGGCCCGGAGTTTAAAAAAAGTGCACTCTAAAGTCGCTTTTGGTCGCTCAAATTGCTTACGTTACCGAAACCATAACAACTAGGCATACACAAAATCAATGTACACAGAATTGAATATATCTCGAAACATTCTACAAAAAATCCACGGCAGCATAATCTTTTACGGATAACTCAATAACCATTTTTGTCTTTTTAGCTCATTGATGCCAAGAAGATTGGGATAAGTTGATTCCCGGCAATGTCAGGTAATCAGCACGGGGTATCTAAAAATAATTACGATATCCATCCATAGTAATTCTGCCCGAGGGCAGGTCTTTCACTGCAATCATAGCATTTACATGCTATGCTTTGCAGCTTTATTAGAGAATTGTAGGTGTGGTAGCTTCCCGTTGCTTTCCACACAGGTGAAGGATGATGATGACAATGATAAGGATGATGATGGCCGGATGATTTTCTGGGACCGTTGGGCCTTAAGCGTCCTGATATTTGTCTTACAGGTGAGGAAACACCACGAAAAAAAACCTCATCCAGGAGCCTGTCCCGACCGGGAATCGATCCCGGGCCCGCCGCGTGACAAGGCAGCACACTACCTCGAGACCACAGCGGTGGACAATTACGATATAAATTTATAATTATTTTTATTTTTACTTATTCAATTAAACATAAAAACACATTTAATTTATTTAGGCGTAGCAGCGCAAGCCGGGAATTAGCTGGTCTATAATATTTTTTTCACGATATCTTCCAAGCATTCTGTAATAGAGCCCAGTGCTGTAGCTTAAAATATTCATCATCTAGGATTAAGGGTGCGGAGATACCGTTGTTTCAGACCGAATCAAAACAAGTGATTATTCATTAATAAAAAAACCCAGAGAACTGTGCTGCAATTTAATGATAATTCTTAAAAGAAAGTGTAATATTTGAAATAGCTATATCTTTAAATATTTGGAAAGTCAGATTTCAGCTGTAGAGTTAGTGATGTTATTTTGTATATCTTGTATTACTAATAGTAGGCGTTGTTTTATGTGTGAAGTGCCTTGTGGTGTCATTGTTTTAAGTACCGATGTATTCCAGGAAAATTGTATCATTTGAAAAAGTAATTGCCAGGTACGAGGAAGCACTAACTAGCACATAAACATAAAATCGCACTTTATGAATTGTGAGGTCACCTAATTACAAATAATAAACATCCGTATGGTACAAATCAGTATAAGTATATTATTGTCGCAATTATGATTCATGAAATTCTCTTGAAGATCTACATCGTAATTGAACTTCTTCCCTATCCACTCTCCCGAAAAATCGCCACTTTTATTCGTAGGCTTCTATAACGATCGTCCACCGCTGTGGTCTCGAGGTAGCGTGCTGCCTTGTCACGCAGCGGGCCCGGGTTCGATCCACGGTCGGGGCAGTTTTCCTGGGTCAGGTTTTTATCGGGGTTTTTCCTCATTTGTAAGACAAATGTCAGAAAAACTTTAAGGCCCAAACGGTCCCCAAAATCATATGGCCACCATCATCATCCTTATCATTATCATCCTTATCATTAACATCATAATCATCCTTCACCGGTGTTGAAAGCAACGGGAAGCTACCACACCTACAATTCCCTAGTAAAGCTGCAAGCATAGCATGAAAATGCTATCATTGCAGTGAAGGACCTGCCTTCGGGCAGAATTACTATGGATGGATATAACGATCTATAAGAGAATACCAATTTATTGTAGTGCATTACCGATTTTGTTTCTGGTTGTGAAAATTGATCTGATATTTTATAAAGATAATAATGCTTTGGAGATCTTCAAGAATGTGGCGCCATAGCCAATTGTAAGAACAATGTTGGACTAGGAACACGGTTATATATATTTTTTTGTTTCAACAACTACTAAAATAAATAGTAGTTTAAAAAACTAAAACAATACGCTTTATTAGAAAACCGAACTAAAAAATGAAAAATAATTTTAATTTCCAACACGCTTGGGATAAAATTAAAGTGGTCAACAAAAAAATCATCTCCAACACATCTAGAATAAAACTAGAGTTATCTACAAAAAAAATTACCATCAAAAGCGTGGGGTGCTTTTATGGTTTTTTACGTTTTCTTCTTAGAGACTTTATTTTTACCAATATCTGTTTATTATGAAATATATTAATTGATATAGAGCACCACACGCTTTTGATGGTAAAATTAATTTTTTTGTAGATAACTCTAGTTTTATTCTAGATGTGTTGTAGATTATTTTTTTTTGTTGACCACTTTAATTTTATCCCAAGCGTGTTGGAAATTAAAATTATTTTTATTTTTTAGTTCGGTTTTCTAATAAAGCGTGTTGTTTTAGTTTTTTAAACTATTATTTATTTTTTATGTTTTAGTTTGGTTTTCTAAAAATGTAAATATCTTTAAAATCGATACTATTGTAGTATGAGCTAAAAGTAATACTCTTCTAAAAAATCCTCCGGGCTGGATTTGAACCAGCGACCAATGGATTACTGAAATTATATACCACTACAGTCCACCACTCTACCAACTTAGCTACCACAACGATAGACTAAAAAGTCGATACGTACGCAACCTATTATACCGGTCTTAATTTTTTATGTCCTGATGATCCTGGCCAGGGTCTTAGAAAAAAATTATGAAATTATTATATTGTCATTGGTTCTTTACAAGTGTAGAAAGTTTCAAGTTGATCCACTGTTTTTAAGTTGGCGAAAATCGTGTTGAAAAATTCCGTTACATAGATAGATACAGGTCAAGCTAATATAATGCGTGTAAAAACACTAAAATTCACGTCAGAAGTTGTAATACCATAGTAATGGTATATGCTTTATTTATTTATTTTTTTAATTGACACCCGTTTTTATAGAGTGGTCGTAGCAGAAATTTTTCTGTTTCGTTGTTTAAGTATTGCATGCGAACAGCATGTCTGAGTACATTAATTTTAATAATACGTTTGTTACTTCTTATAATACAGCTAATGACAAATACAAATATTACTATTTATAATAAAATAAACAAAGTATGATGAATGATACAGTACACAGACCATAGCCTATCTAACGAATATTAAAAGAATGCAAGGGAAATTAAAAAAAAAAAGTAATGCACATATGTAAGGAAACTTCGACTCGCTATTAGTTTTTCCAAGCCTCATCTTGCCAGCACAATATCCATGAAACAAAGGTTAATTTCGCTTTGTTTAGCATGGATGTGTAAGTGAATGGTTTTTGTCTTATCTTAAAGAAGAATAAATTTCATTCACAAATAAATGTTGCGTACAGTATTGACACTCGGATGAGCAAGTGCTCCTGCTCCGTTGCAGTTCAGTTACAGAATAAATATATAAAATTATGTAAATAATAATAATAATAATAATAATAATAATAATAATAATAATAATAATAAATTATAAAATCATAATCATCATAATCACCATAATCACCATAATCACCATAATCACCATAATCACCATAATCACCATAATCACCATAATCATCATAATCATCATAATAATAATAATAATAATAATAATAATAATAATAATAATAATCCGTCCGTAGTAATTCTGCCCAAAGGCAGGTCCTTCACTGCAATCATAGCATTTTTTTCATGCCATGCTTGCAGCTTTACTAGGGAATTGTAGGTGTGGTAGCTTCCCGTTGCTTTCCACACCGGTGAAGGATGATGATAATGATAAGGATGATGATGATGGCCATATGATTTCGGGGACCGTTTTGGCCTTAAAGTTTTCCTGACATTTGTCTTACAGGTGAGGAAAAACCCTGATAAAAACCTCACCCAGAAAAACTGCCCCGGCCGGGATCGAACCCGGGCCCGCTGCGTGACAAGGTAGCACGCTACCTGGAGACCAAAATGGTGGACGATAATGATAATAATAATAATAATAATAATAATGATAATAATGATAATAATGATAATAATGATAGGCCTAATAATGATATTAATGATATTAATGATAATAATGATAATAATGATATTAATGATATTAATGATATTAATGATAATAATGATATTAATGATAATAATGATATAATGATAATAATGATATTAATAATAATAATGATTAAAAATATTAAAATAATAATATAATAATAATAATAATATTTAATAATAACAATAATTCTCTTAGAAGCCACTTGTCTTCAAATTTTAGCAAACTTTTAAATAAATCCAAGTGCGACAGGCCTAGAAGGTCCTTGGCCTACCAGCCGGCTGTTGGCCTCACATCCACATGTGTTAATCAAAAAGGTACACGATCATCTAGCCAGTGTAGGGATGACATTTGGTCAGTATGTCAGGTCTCCCAGCCGCTATAACTGGTCTTCTCAACTTGGAGTTGATACTTTTTTTAGCTACCCAAATACCTCACGATGCTGAGTAGGCATCTGTCCTATACTGGCCGAAATTCCATGAGAAAAGTTCGTCCCCTATGGGGACTCGAACCAGCACAAGTCCCGTAGCTCTTTAGTGACAATTTAAAACCAAATAAGGACTTTAGTGAAAATATAAAACTAGATAAGGACTATTTTAGGTCCTTCGCTGTGGTCTCGGGTTAATCGTAGCTGTCTCTTAAGCAGCGGGTCCGGATTCGTTCCACGGTTGGGATAACGTTCCTGGGTAATGGCATTTTCGGCGTTTTCCCTTACGTAAGAAATATATGTGGAACATTTAAGATACAAACGGTCCCCGAACATCATCTTACCTCATAATAATAATAATCATATTCGCCATGTTTAGTATGAATGTTTGTGTGATCGGTGTTTTCGTCTTCATGTTGTGTAGTCTCAGAGGAGGCTCGACAATGAATTGATCGCTCATTAGGGGAGGCCCTACATGTCCTTGTGTGGTCAAAAAAGTATGTGTGTGATCCATAGTTTGAAATTTCTCTCCCGACAGGTCGTGCCACTGTAAGCCATAGGATTGTTTTTTTTGTTCAATGCCACCTGTTTGTCATTCGACATTTAAGGTACTCTCTCCTCGTATTGGCGTATTGTAACCCACTTCTGAGGTTGGTGCGCCTGGAAGGAGGTGTTACGCTGCCCCAATGATATGTTGGGTGATGACGATGGGTAATGATGCGCCAGGAGAGGCCTTAAACCTAAACTTAATCTAATGAGGTGAATATGATATTGATGATAATGATGACCAGATGATGTTCGGCGACCGTTTGGGCCTTAAAGTATCCTGATATTTGTCTCACAGGTGAGGAAAACCCCGAAAAACCTCACCCAGGAAACTTGTCTCGAAAGGGGATCGAACTCGAGCCCGCTGCATGACAAGGCAGCACGCTTCGAGACCACAGCGGTGGACTGCCGTAGGAGCGTGTGGCATGTAAAAAATAACATATACAGTGAGAGGTTAAACTAAGTTAATAAAATGGATATTTAGGTTAAAATTTAATAAATCATTAGGGAGTAGAAATTGTGTTTAGAAGTAGACTTATTGAGTGTTTATGTTTTGTCTAGTTATTGGTTCAGTGAACTGTCCATCAAAATAAATTATGTAATGTAGTCTACGTTTACCATAGTACCCTGTGGGATTTCGGAATTTCAAAAAGAAGTTATACTTAATCGAATGTGTCTAAGTGGCACAAAGAGTAGGGTGCGCTTAGGTAAACAGTTTTCGGATACTTTTGAAATTCACAATAGGTTAAAACAAGGAGATGCACTATCTCCTCTACTATTTAATTTTGTAATAGAGCATGACATCAAATCTTTAGATGATAAAGACCTACAACTCAGTGGTATTAATACGCTGTTATTGATGATGATGATGATGATGATGATGTAGTACTATTGGACGATAATGAGGAGATACTAAGTGTCAGCACGGACACACAATAGAGTAACGCTAAAAAATTGGGGCTGGGAATAAACATCAATAAAACTAAATATTTCTTCACACATTGAAATACATTATGTAATGCAAATGAGAGCTAATGACAAATAAGGGAAGTTTTGAAGAAGTGGCTGAATTCAAAAACCTAGGAAGAATAATTACAAATTGGAATGAGTTGCGCAAAATAATTAAACGTAAGTTCAATTCTGGAAAAGCATGCTATTATGCCTTACAGCGACTCTTGTCGTCCCAACTTTTCTCTAAAATGTAGAACTGAAAATATATAATAATAGTTAAAAAAAAATAAAACAACACGCTTTATTAGAAAACCGAACTAAAAAAATGAAAAATAATTTTAATTTCCAACACGCTTGGGATAAAATTAAAGTGGTCAACAAAAAAATCATCTCCAACACATCTAGAATAAAACTAGAGTTATCTACAAAAAATCATTTTACCATCAAAAGCGTGGGGTGCTCTATATCAATTAATGTATTTGATAACAAACAGATATTGGTAAAAGTTACTATTGGGCGATAGCAAGGAGATACTAAAGGCCAACACGCACACACTACTGAGTAACACTAAGAAATTGTGACTGGAAGTAAATATCAATAAAACTAAATATATGGTCACATATAGAATTACATTATATAATGGAAATGGACAGCTAATGACTAATGAGGGAAATTTTGAGGAAGTGGCTGAATTCAAATACCTAGGAACAATAATCACAAACAGGAATGAGATGCGCAAGGAAATTAAACATGGGCTCAATTCTGGAAATGCGTGTTATTATGCATTACAGAGACTTTTGACTTCCCAACTCCTTTCAAAAAACGTAAAACTGAAAATATATAAAACTATTATTTACCAGTTATAATATATGGTTGCGAAACATGGACTCTTACTTTAAGGAAGGAAAGGAGATTACGAGTATTTGAGAATAAAGTTCTTGGGAAAATTTTTGGACCAAAGAGAGATGAAGAGACAGGTGAACGGAGGAGACTGCATAATAATGAATTACATGGTCTTTATAGGAAAACACCCAGTTGGTAGATCAAGAGTGAGGTGGGACAATAACATTAACAAAGATTTGAGGGAACTAGATTATACAGGCGATGATTGGAAAACATTGGTTCAAGATAGGGATATATGGAGAGCTTATGTCCGCATGAACATACGGGTTCGATAGTGCCAGTGAGTTAGTTAGTTATTGGTAAAAGTAAAGTCTCTAAGAAGAAAACGTAAAAACCATAGAAAGCACCCCACGCTTTTGATGATAAAATTATTTTTTTGTAGATAACTCTAGTTTTATTCTAGATGTGTTGGAGATTATTTTTTCTAGTTTTATTCTAGATGTGTTGGAGATGATTTTTTTGTTGACCCCTTAATTTTGTCCCAAGCGTGTTGGAAATTAAAATTATTTTTCATTTTTTAGCTCGGTTTTCTAATAAAGCGTGTTGTGTTAGTCTTTTTTGAACTATTATTTATTTTTTTATTTTTAGTTTGGTTTTCTAATAAAGCGTGTTGTTTTAGTTTTTTAAACTATTATTTATTTTTTATATTTTAGTTTGGTTTTCTAATAAAGCGTGTTGTTTTAGTTTTTTAAACTATTATTTATTATTTTATTTTGTAGTTTAATTGTCATAAACCGGAATCCCATGAAAATTTAATTGCTTAATACTCTTCTAAAAAAATCCTCTGGGCGAATTTTAACCAGCGACCTATGGATTACTGAAATTATATACCACTACAGTCCACCGTTCTTCAACTGAGCTCTTACAACGATTGACTAAAAAGTCGATAAGTCCGCAACTAATTATACCGGTTTTTATTTATTTTTTTCTGATGATTCTGGCCAGGATTTTAGAAAAGAAAATGAAATTATTGTATTGTCATGGGTCCTTTACAAGGATACAAAGTTTCAAGACGAACCTATGTTTTTAGTGGGTGAAAATCGTGTTCAAATATTTCGTTACATAGATACAGGTCCGTTACATTGACATATACAGGTCAAGCTAATATGAAGCGTGTAATAAAACTGTTATTCTCCCAGAAATATGGATGTGAAGCATGAATTCTCACTTTGAGGAAAAAAAAAAGAGTATTTGAAGTATAAAGTTCTTGGGAAAATGTTTGGACCAAAGAGAGATGAACAGACAGGTGAATGGAGAAGACTTAATTAACACTGGGCTACATTATATTTATAGAAAACCAGATATAATAAGAACAGTTAAGACTAGTAGACTCTGATGGACAGGACATGTAGCACGAATTGGAAATGAAAGAGGGGCAAGGTAACTTCTTATGGTAATAAGAGAAGGAAAACGCTTCTTTGTAGAACAAGAATGAGATGGGAGAATAATATTAACAAAGATTTGAGAGAAATATATTGAACGGGGGAAGATTGGCAAATATTAGCTCAGGATAACGATGTATGGAGAGCTTATATCCGCGTGGGCATAAACCTACAGGTTCGATTGTGCCAGTGAGTTAGTTAACCTACGTTAGCCAAGCATTTAAAAACGTATGTAAATTACTTAAAAGTTCGCGTTGCTCATTTTAGGTAATACATAGCCTTAATTTAGGTTCCACTTCTCATTCTAGTTTCATAAGGAGTTATTCTCAATAAATTATTTCAAAATGACTAGAGTTCACGTAAGTTAAATATATTTCATTAAATTTGTGGAAAGTTTCGTGAAAAATTGTAAACGGATTTTAAAACACAACTGTTTTAAGAAAGTGACAAAATATCATTTTGTGAAATGGAAAAAAAAAAAAAAAAAAAAATCTTTGTTATAATCTAAAATGAACCTATTTTTTCATCTATAGTTAACGTAAGAAAATTCAGAGAATGATAAAATTAGAGAAAGAATTAAGTAAACAAATATTGTAATTAGTAAATTAATTTGTTTGGCCTGATTCCGAGGAATATGCTGAAACGGGTAACAGATTTATGTATTCAGAATTGGCGAAGAGGGAGAGAGAGGGAGCAAATTATAATAATATAATGCGACATCGGTAAAGATGAGCATATTAAACAGAGTATAAAGTTACTTGATACAAAGTACTGTATCCATCCATCCATCCATCCATCCATAGTAATTCTGCCCCAGGGCAGGTCTTTCGCTGCAATCATAGCATTTTCATGCTATGCTTTGCAGCTTTGCTAGGGAATTAGAGGTGCGGTAGCTTCCCGTTGCTTTCAACACCGGTGAAGGATGATGATAATGATAAGGGAGATGATGGCCGGATGATTTTCGGGGACTGTTGGGCCCTAAGCTTCCTGACATTTGTCTTACAGGTGAGGAAAAACCTCTAAAAAATCTCACCCATGAACCTGTCCCGACCAGGAATCGAACCCGGTCCCGCTGCGTGACAAGGCAGCACGCTACCTCGAGACCATAGCGATGGACAAGTATTGTATAATAATTTGCAAATTAATTCAGCAAAATAAAATCTGTCGTATTTTTATATTAAGGTAAGTTAATAAATTCCTGAACAACTACATACATGAGCTACACACATTTTATTATTATTAAAACTCACTGGCACTATCAATCTCGTAGGTTCATGGCCGCGAGGACTTAAGCTCTCCATACATCCCTATTATGAGCCTATGTTTTCCAATAATTCCCTGTATAATATACTTCCCTCAAATCATAGCTAATGTCATTCTCCCACCTCATTCTTGGTCTACCAACTGGGCGTTTTCCCTCTGATTTTCCTACAAGAAGCTTCCATGCACGTCTTTTATTCTCCATTCGTGCCACATGTCCTGCCCATCGCAGTCTATGAGACTTAACTGTTCTCATTTTATCTGGCTTCCTATAAAGACCATGTAATTCATTGTTATTCAGTCTTCTCCATTCACCTGTCTGTTCACCTCTCTTTGTCCAAGCATTTTCCTAAGAACTTTATTCCCAAATACTCGTAATCTCTAATTATTATTATTACTATTATTATTATTATTATTATTATTATTATTATTTATTGAGGATGATTGTCTGTAAAGGTTAGGATCAATTTACTTCGCCAAATGAGGTTACACGTTTATTAAAGTTTGAATTAATTACATGACTATCTATCTCACTCACTCAATCACTCACTCACTCACTCACTGGTATTATCGAACTCGTAGGTTTATGACCGAGCGGACATAAGAACTTCATACATCCATAGCCTGAGTTAATGTTTTTCAATCATCTCGGTATATTTTACCTCCCTCAAATTATGATTAATGTTATTCTCTAACCTCATTCTTGGCTTATCTACTGGGCGCTATCCTTTTGGTTTTCCTACAAGGAGTCTCCTTGACCTTCTTTCATTTTTCATTCTTGCCACATGTCCTGCCCACCAATATCTACAAGACTTCATTGAAATTCGAAGTGAATTTTAATAAAAATTATGCCTAATTGCATACCTGATTTTTACCAAGACAACAGTCTTTTTATTCGTGTCAATCTTTGGTCAGACAAAAACTTTTGTCAGGATTTCGTATAAGCACGTGTGCCGTATTTGAAGAAAGTTGTTTCTTTCCTTCCGTAGGCCTATATTCATTAGTTCATTATAATTTTTATTACAATTCTATTTCGTGTTATGCATGTATTTCTTGACCAATAATGTGTTTATTAATTCACGGATTAGTGGTTAGGCTCATTGCCTCTTTCCCGAGGGTCGCTGGTTCAAACCCGGCCGGGGTCCAAGGATTTTTTAGGATGGAAAAATCAAAGGGCAAGTCCTCTAGGAGGGATTTTAAGCCACGGGTCCCGAGTCTATAGATTTTCAGGCTCTTAAAAGATCCTTTGCCTGAATAAAGAAGCCTCTAAGCAAAATTTACCAAATCTTCCCATCCTAGTACTAACTTGGTTTCCTAGATATCACTATGAGGCGGAACGCTGACCATGGGCCACTCAATGACATCTATCCGAAACATCTATGCCATTGTATAGATAAACCTGAACATATTCTCACCAAAACAAATTTAGATGAATCGTACAATTTTAAATGTCTGAGTTGTCCACCGCTGTGGTCTCGAGGTAGCGTGTTGTCTTGTCACGCAGCGTGCCCGTATTCGATCACCGGTCGGGACAAGTTTCCTGGTGAGGTTTTTTTCAGGGTTTTTCCTCACCTGTAAGACAAATGTCAGGAAACGTTAAGGTCCAAACGGTCTCGGAATATATTGCCATAATCATTCATATTCGCCTTATTTTAGGATTAAGAACTCTCGTGACGTACCACTATCATTATCGTCACCGATCATATCAATGGGACAGCGTAACCCCGACTTCCAAGCACCCTAACCTCAGAAGGTGGTTACAATTGCGCCAATACCAGGAAGGAACACTAGAAAATGTCGAAATAACAAAACCTGGGGAATTAACCGCAGAAGAACTTAGTACCCAAACTATAACTGTCAAAAGTCTTTACAAGAGACCACTCACAATCCCCAAAGCTACGTATCATTTATTCAATGTTTATAACTTTTATCTCTCTCTCTTCAGTTTGATAGCATTCCAGACCGGCTGCAGATCTCATAGATAGTAAAGATGGTGATAGACTTGTTTTCACGTTCATGATATTGAGAGCTACAATCGTGTGCAAGTTAACTGAAAGCTTCTGCAACGTTACGGGAGGAGTGGTCTCAAAGTGAAGAGAATTAAAGAAGTTATCAATAAATAATAGTTTTAATGAATTAAAACGACACGCTTTATTAGAAAACCGAATTAAAAAATGAAAAATAATATTAATTTCCAACACGCTTGGGATAAAATTAAAGTAGTCAACAAAAAATCATCTCCAATACATCTAGAATAAAACTAGAGTTATCTACAAAAAAATAATAATTTTACAATCAAACGCATGGAGTGCTTTTTATAGTTTTTACGTTTTCTTCTTAGAGACTTTACTTTCACCAATATCTGTTTATTATCAAATATATTAATTGTTATAGAGCACTCCACGCTTTTGATGGTAAAATTATTTTTTTGTAGATAACTCTAGTTTTATTCTAGATGTGTAGGAAATGATTTTTTTGTTGCCACACTAATTTTATCCCAAGCTGTTGGAAATTGAAATTATTTTTCATTTTTTAGTTCGGTTTTCTAATAAAACGTGCTGTTTTAGTTTTTTAAAACTATTACTTATTTTTTAGTTTTAATATTTTACAGAATAAGTTAAAAATGTAAATATCTTTAAATTCGATGCTATTGTAGTATGAGCTAAAAGAAATACTCTACTAAAATATCCTCCGAAGCGGATTTGAACCAGCGACATATTGATTACTGAAATTATATACCACTACAGTCCACCGCTCTACCAAATGTGGTCTTACAACGATTGAGTAAGAAGTTGATAAGTCCGCAACCTATTACACCGGTTTTTATTATTTCGATTTTCTGCTGATTCTGGCCAAGATTTTAGAAACATTCATGAAATTATTGTATTGCCATTGGTCTTTTACAAGTATACCAAGTTTCAAGTCGATCCATTGATCTTAAGTGGGTGAGAATCGTGTTGAAAGATTCCGTTACATAATTACACAAACACTTTTTTTGATTTTCTGATAATTCTGGCCAGGATTTTAGAAAAAAAATGAAATTATTGTATTGTCATTGGCCCTTTAAAAGTATACAAAGTTTCAAGTGAAAACTTGTGGGTGAAAATCGCGCTGAAAGGTTCCGTTACATAGATAGATACAGGTCAAGCTAATATAAAGCGCGTGAAAACATTAAGACTTACCTGTTAAGCTATTCCGTATCTGTGTCCAATAGTTCTGCAGCATTGGACATGAGCTGGTGTTTGTTGGTTGAATGTAGCGATAATTATATCTAGAGAGAATGAACATTGGAGGGATGGTTTAAGGGAAACGTATTGTCCTTACTGGTGGATGCTTCAGTTTAAACATGATACCTGCGCCCAGTTGTACATAGCTTTTTCTTTACTATATTCTCCCTTATTATTGGTAATATTACCTGTTTGCTAATATACTGAAGTGATATAGGAAGATTTACCACAAGAAAAAAGATTGTTACTCAGATCGGCATTATGATTATTTTGTTTAACATTATTGAATTTTTTCCTTTCATCTACGTTATCGTGAATTATAAATGTTACTTCGCATCTCTTGGTATGTGATTGAGGACCAAGGGTTGGAAAAAGTTGATGTAGACATTCAGTCAAAATAAAGATTGAACCATGGACACGGTTTTATATATTTTTTGTTTCTTGGCAGCTATAAATAAATTAAAAATCAAAGTCAAACGTCACCACGGTTATATAATAAATTGTTTCTTATTTAGTAAGTAATGTATTTGTTGATTCTTTACAACATGTGACACGAAGAATTTTTTAAGTTCCAATCATATGCACGCGCATGCGCCAACAAACGCGAAGGGGTTTACACTATGGAATTACGGGATGCACGATATTAAACGAACTTAAAAGCACGCCGTAGCGTAGTGGTTAAGGCACTGAGCTACAAGCCGGAGGGTCGAGGGTTCAAGTCCCGTTGGGGTCAGGATTTTTAAACTGACCCAAACCCTCTGGCGTCACCATGGCCCTGGGGTCGACTCAGCCTCTAACAGAAATGAGTACCAGACGCTTGTTCTGGGGGTAAAGGCGGCCGTCACGCAGGGCTGACAACCCGGCTGACATAAAGTGCCGATTGTCTAGAAAAAGTGGGAGCCTTAACCTCCCACCACCCCAAGGGCCTCCGGGCCTGTTGTGGAATCACTTTACACTTTACTAAAAGCTAACCTAACGAAATTTAAGCACTCTAACTTGAGAAAGAATGCAACGTCCAAAAATAAAAATTCTGAAGTACATGTATACAGTTAATTAGTACATACTCTATGTTGGCTGCACTGGAACACGATTTTTTTTTTGCTTAGAGTATTAGTTAAATTCAATATGGTTGCTACGTACGTAGTTAATTATCATAGAAAAATATATTGAAATAATCGTTAGAAAAGATGTAAAGAAACATTGTAAATGGTGGGAAATAATTTAAAAAATGAAACCCTAAGAATAAAATTTGACAGGAGTTTATGAAGGAATTAAAAAATCGCGTCACATGTTGTAAAGAATAGCCATATCTTTATATAGTCTCGTAATTCAGAGATGGGCGTGAAATGGCCAAATAATATTGCTCGGGAACCTCTTATTTCAGGCTTAAGGTTCTATTATGTGCCGCAAATCTATGAGACGGGACCCATGGGTTTAATAGACTTATAGAGGAAGTCATCCATATCCAGTATTCTTGCGTCTTGTAAAATCCATCACTACCGATCGGGTTTAAACCTACGAAACTCCGATCTAGAGGCGAGTTTGATAATCACCAGTGTGCTATATCCATTGCAGTGGGTTTTTAATTTTTATAGAGGTAACAGAAACAAACAATTATAAAACCCAGGTCATTGTTCAGAGTGTGTTTTTGCAATTGACTTAATCTTATTTCTTGTGCAACTAATTAAAACTAGCAACTAGTTAAAATATCATAACTATTTTAAATTTTTATTCTATATATTTCAAAAATAATTCTTTAAATACATTTACATGTTTGATATATATATTCAATGTATTTTGCTTTTTACTTTGCTGAAGGCTAATAAACAATAATACTTTCCATTGAGGCAGCAGCTTGATTATCCAATGTTGCTCGCCAAGAAATAGGGACTTGATAAATATTCCCTGGAACAGGAGCTGACACTTCTGCTTGACCACTTTCATATCTCTGGAACAGACAATAATTTTACCATCATATATACCATTCTATTTATATCGAACAAATAGTTTGCGTACAAAAATCTCCCACGTAAGTTAAATTGAAATTAAAAGGTTCGTTATAGCCATATCGAATGTAAAAATTGCTATAAAACACTAATTAACGTATTGTAAATGTAGAAGTTAATATTAGCATCATACATTTTCATTTAGAATGTGTTAGATATTATTCTTTTGAACAAAGTGTTCCAAATATCGCCCATTGTACATAAACGCTATTCCAAGAATATAATTTACTTAAAAGTGACAGAGTTAAGGTCATAAGGCTTTCTCTTCCACTCAAGCAATGAAAAACATTATGTACAGAAAAATAATAAGATAATTAAAGAGAATCAATAATTACAAAAATAATCATACTAATGAAACGAATTGAAATTAATTAAATCAATATTATTAGAGAAACAAGTAATCAACGCAATAATGATTTCTGAAGTTCAGTTTGATGTCAGTATTTCATTCATAGGAAGAATTTTTACACAAGACACAGTACTAGACATACACAACGACTGAAATAATATTTAAATTGTAAAACAAATAAATACTGGATACTTACGAAGGTGTCAGTGACTGTAACCTCAGGTGGTGCTGAATTCTTGCAGGTGAGCCATTCCCAAACTGAATAAAAGAGAACAAATTAACTCTTTAATAGAAACTAGTATTATTCTACCAGTTATATTATATGGTTGCGAAACATGGACTCTTACTTTAAGGGAGCAAAAGAGAATACGGGTATTTGAGAATAAAGTAATTAGGAAAATTTATGGACCAAAGAGAGATGAACAGACAGGAGAATGGAGAAAACTATATAACAGCGAACTACATGGTCTTCATAGGAAGCCAGATATAATAAGAACAGTTAGATCTCGTAGACTTCTATGGGCAGGACATGTGGCACGAATGGGGAATGAAAGACGTGCATGGAAGCTTCTTGTAGGAAAAGCAGAGGAAAAAAACGCCCAGGTGATAGACCAAGAATGAGGTGGAAAAATAACATTAGCTATGATTTGAAGGAAGTAGATTATACAGGGAATGATTGGTAAACATTAGCTCAGGATAGAGATGTATGAAGAGCTTATGTCCGCACGGCCATGAACCTACGGGTTCGATAGTGCCAGTGAGTTAGTTAATAAAAAAGAGTTAGTGTTATCAGTATTTAGACCAGAGTAATTAGCGATAAGAACATCATTAAAAGTAATTCCTTTTATCTATTTCTAACGCAGTAATTAGCGGAAACATCCTAGGAAATTCAATGCATATATTTAGGAAAAAATCGGTGCGGGACAAGTAGGTGCAGAAAATTCATAATTGCCAAAAGTGATTTTTTCACTTTTCGGCTATGAAAAAAAATTGAAAAAAAAATACGTTACAGCGCTAAAAATATAAAAAAAGAGCCCTAAACAGATTAAATCAGTTAACAACTTGGCAACAAATTGAAAATGACGAAAAAGTGTATTTTTTTCACCATTGTATTGCTAGGCTACCAGTCGTTGTAGATCTTTTTCGGGGCTTATAAACTGTAGCCATTAATGACGTCTATCTACCATGACAGTTTTGTGTAAAAATATCTATAACTTTCTGTACAAATTCACAAAAAAATGTGCCCCAGTAATATGCCATCCAAATGGCCAATAATGCTCCCACAGCAAATCTTAAACATAATTTATATTCATCAAGTTTTGCTCTACAACTGCCGTATTATTAAAAATATGTTAAATTCAACTAAATGCCATATAAACGTCTCCGAACATCAACCTATATTGTTCTGACGCTCATACGGAGGGGAAATACCTGTGTGGTGGGGGAATTCTCTATCCATACTTTGGTTGTTCGAGCACTGAAAAGCGATCTCGCTCTTTGACGCCTTTTCCCCTCCGGCGGCGCATCAAACTGAAATAGTTCGATTTTTGGGGAAGTTTTTAGGCGTTAATTTTTTTTACGTAATTCTGATTAAGTGGGGGTTTTCGAGCAATCCTTAAAGGGGGGGATACTTTGAACATTTACTGTGGGACTATTATTGGCCATATGGATGACATATCATATTAATGAGACATCCGTTTTTACATTTTAGCGAATTGTACAGAAAGTTATTGATATTCTTTCACAAAATTGTCTTGATAGATAGGAGTCACAAAATGCTACAATTTAAACCCCGAAAAAAGTCTCTACAGTAATTATACAGGTAATACTGTGGTGTAAAATGACACTTTTTATTTGTTTTTAACTTTTTTGCAAAAAGTTGTGAACAGATTTAATCTGTCCAAGTCTAATTTGTGTTATCCCTTTGAGCGCTGAAACGTGATTTTTTTTTTGTTTTTCCAAATTAATTGTTCTTCATAGATGAGAAGTTATAAAAACCACGTTTTGGCACCTTCATGTAATTTTAGCACCTAACTGCCCCGCACAATCTTTTTTTTCCAAAACATATATATAGGAACTTCGGGTAATTTGGACCCGTGTTTTGTATTTGTTGTTTTTCTTCATTTAATTAAGGGATTTGAATTTTGTTTAATTACAGTGATTATCATTAGTGTTGTAACTATGAAATAGCATTGTTATTTTATTCAAATATGGAAACATCTTCATAATTTATAATTTTTTTTACATTACGAGAAAGGTCCTCTGTAACCGCCATATTCGGATGATGTGGAACCCAGAGTCCACCTTAGATTTTAGTTTATTTTTAAGTTTATGTACTATATTAATTTGTACAGACAGGCACAGATTTATCAGAAAATATTTATGACTGATCATAATTAAGAAGCGTTGATATTTAGTTAATGTTTTGAAAAATTATTGTTGATTATAACATTCACACGTCACATCAACTTCAGAAAACGACGATCTTTGGGTTTAGTAAAATTACAAGGATATTAAATAAAATTAAGTAAATGGTTTTTACAGATAGCATCCTCATTGATAAAATATACGTATTTGTGTAAAGTGGACCTAGGTTCTCGTAGAGGGTCCACATTAACCGAATTCTTTTGTTATGTTTAATTATTTTATACAGCCATCATGTCACATAATATCAAACCAAACATGTCAGTATATTAAAATAGCATCTACGTATACTGTATACTGCAGACGCCACTATGAATGTAATTGAGGTGCAATACTATGTATTGGTACTTACTTACTTACTGGCACTATCGAAGCCGTAGGTTTATGGCCGCGCGGATATAAGCTCTTCATACATCCCTATCCCGAGCCAATTCCCTCCAATCACTCCCTGTATAATCTACTTCCCTCAAATCATAGTTAATGTTGTTCTCCCACCTCATTCTTGGTCTACCAACTCGGCGTTTTCCTTCTGGCTTTCCTACAAGAAGTTTCCATGCACGTCTTTCATTCCCCATACGCGCAACATTGTCCTGTCCATCGCAGTCTACGAGACTTAAGTGTTCTTATTATATCTGGCTTCCTATAAAGACCATGTAGTTCATTGTTATGAAGTCTTCTCCATTCACCTGTCTATTCATCTCTCTTTGGTCCAACATTTTTCCTAAGAACTTTATTCTCAAATACTCGTAATCTCCTTTCCTCCCTTAAAGTAAGAGTCCATGTTTCGCACCTATATATATATATATATATATAACTGGTAGAATAATAGTTTTATATATTTTCAGCTTAACGTTTTTTGAAAGGAGTTGGGACATCAAAAGTCTCTGCAATGCATAATAGCATGAATTTCCAGAATTGAGCCTATGTTTAATTTCTTTGTGCGTCTCATTCCTATTTGTGATTATTGTTCCTAGGTATTTGAATTCAGCCACTTCCTCAAAATTTCCCTCATTTGTCATTAGCTGTCCATTTCCATTATATACTGAATTTCTACGTGTGACCATATATTTTGGTATTGGTACTACTATTAATTAACATTATATACAGGGTGTCACTAAAGTCGCTATCCATTTCAATGAAGGAAGGCAATGAGTGAAAAATCATACACATATTCTACTGCTTATCTGCATGACCGCCGTCAAATGCACATACTCCACCTTTCAACTGTGAAACGAAATGTAAACTTTAAAATTTAAACCCTAAAAAATCCTGCTGCTTCTGTGATACGATTCCGTAAAACAAGCAGACGCCATAAGGATGTTTTCGTAGAGTGAAACGTAGAATTTTGAACACTGAGTTTCGAGAGGCATTCAACTCCATGCTGATTCGTCGAGTTGATACGTGCGGACTATCATTGGCAATTTGAACCTGCTTCTGCTGATACGCGTATTCGTCCATGACGTCCCTCATCACACACATTGCTGATACGTTTAATTTTTTTTTACAAAAAGACGAATGTGTGCTTTGTTGTGGAAGGTTTACGGAATTCATCGGTAAATTCAGCTCTGGCGTCTTCATATGACAATCTCCATACCCGTGCATAAACAATGGCAACCCCGTTCTTCCGTGCTAAACATGTTGCACTAAGGTAACAGTGCATGCAAAGAAAATAAATAACAGTTTAAAAAAACTAAAACAACACGCTTTATTAGAAAACCGAAATAAAAAATTAAAAATTATTTTAATTTCCAACACGTTTGGGCCAACGAAAAATTCATCTCCAAGACATCTAGAATAAAACTAGAGTTATCTACAAAAAAATAATTTTACCATGAAAAGCGTGGGGTGCACTTTATCAATTAATATATTTGATAATAAACATATATTGGTAAAAGTAAAGTCTCTAAGAAAAAAACGTAAAAAACATAAAAGGCACCCCACGCTTTTGATGGTAAAATTATTTTTTTCTAGATAACTCTAGTTTTATTCGAGATGTATTGGAGATTTTTTTTGTTGACCACTTTAATTTTATCCAAAGCGCGTTGAAAATTATAATTATTTTTTCATTTTTTAAAACTTTTATTTATTTTTTATTTTTTAATTAAAATTGATTGTCATAAAGCGGAATCCCACGAAAATTTAATTGCTTACGATATTTTTAGTGTCTATGTACGGATATAATTATATATTTTTAAAATTATTATCTATCATTATTATAATGTAGACCAAGAATGAGGTGGGAGAACAACATTAACTATGATTTGAGGGAAGTAGATTATACAGGGAATGATTGGAAAGCATTAGCTCAGGATAGGGATGTATGGAGAGCTTATGTCCGTGCGGCCATGAACCTACGGGTTCGATAGTGCCAGTGAGTAAGTAAGTAAGTATCATTATTATAATATTTTTGAATATTTTAATATAGATAAATAGTTAAACAGTTAATCGTATCCATCTCATATTTTTTGGATAAATTTCAATGCGGTAAGTTTACAAAATTGTCGTTAATATTTTACAGAATAAGATAAAAAATTAAATATCTTTAAATCCGATACAATTGTGGTATGAGCTAAAAGTAATACTCTTCTAAAAAAAAATCCTCCGGGCCGGATTTGAATCAGCGACCTATGGATTACTGAAATTATATACCACTACAGTCCACCGCTATAGCAACTGAACTACCAGAGAATATAATATTAATTTCTTACAACGATGGACTAAAAAGTCGATACGTCCGCAACGTATTATACTGATTTTTATTTTTTTGATGTCCTAATGATCCTGGCCAGGATCTTAGGAAAAAATAAAATTATTGTATTGCCATTGGTCCTTTACAAGTATACAACGTTTCAAGTCGATCCAATGTTTTTAAGTGTGTGAAAATCGTGTTGAAAGATTCAGTTACATAGACAGATAAGGTCATGCTAATATAAAGCGTGTAAAAATAGTAGTGTTTTCATGGAAATGGATAATGACTTTGGAGACACCCTCTATTGATTGTTTCCAAACATCGGTTTTTTTTTATCTCAGATGGTAGCATGCCTGTCTGTTTATCTGTGGGTCCGGATTTGAATCCCGGTGGGGTCATATTTACTTCAAATCTCGAGGTATCATAGATGACATGTGTGATTTGTAATCAGTAGATTAAGCACCAAATAAATTTCGCAATATTGTTTGATAGGGTCATTAGAGCCTTGTATTACACAAGTGGAACATTTTTTTCTGTGCCTGCTGTAAGTTTGTACATGGAGAGTTTATCTACATATTATGTTATGGTTATAAAAAAGTTTTCAACTTATAGGGGTTGTATTCCTGAATAAAAATATGACAGGAAATATCAAATAACTTTCGTGGTAGACGAAACGGAGCTTCGACAGTTTTTTCTCGGAGTTTATCCAATTTTTCTCTGCCACAAATTTCATTCCACATTTCCTCCAGACTCAACTCATATATTTTACGTTTAATTCCATTCATCCGTCCCTGTGACGGTGCGTCAGGCGTGGTCGGCGGCACACTTGTCCTTCACAAACCTCTACAAATATAGGGGCTTTATTACATCTCATCCCTCTACCCGACCCTGAGTTGTCATTGATAATTTATTCTCTTTTTTTATATATCTTGTATATATTATATTTAATTCGTTAAATCTAGAGTAAATCAAATAATTATTGCATTATATTTATAACATGTAATCGTTTATGTTTATTGTAATTTAGATGTAAGACTATTTTTTGTACTTTTTAAAACTTGGTTGAGTGACAGACCAGGCCTTAAGTCCTTAACTCTGCAAGGTAAAATAAAGCTATTATTATTACTATTATTATTATTACTATTATTATTATTACTATTATTATTATTATTATTATTATTACTATTATTATTATTATTATTATTATTATTATTATTATTATTATTATTATTATTATTATTGTGTCCACAGCTGTGGTCTCGAGGTAGCGTGCTGCCTTGTCACGCAGCGGGCCCCAGGTTCGATCCCCGGTCGGGGCAGTTTTTCTGGGTGAGAATTTTATCGGGTTTTTTTTTTCTCACCTGTAAGACAAATGCAGGAAATCTTTAAGGCCCAAACGGCCCCCGAAATCATATGGCTATCATCATCATCATCATCATCATCCTTATCATTATCATCATCATCCTTCACCGGTGTGGAAAGCAACGGAAAGCTACCACACCTACAATTCCCTAGTAAAGCTGCAAGCATAGCATGAGAATGCTATGATTGCAGTGTAGGACCTGCCTTCGGGCAGAATTACTATGGATGGATGGATTATTATTATTATTATTATTTATTATTGTTATTTTTTTTATGGAAAGAACAACTGTGAGGCGGAACAGGCAATTTTTGCCTAGCCCTTGAAGTGAATTATTATTATTATTGAACACGGCTTGAGAATATTAATATTATATTAACATACAATTAAAATTTATTTTATAAATAGGCCTATACGGTAATTTGAAACTTCGAATATTACAACGCTGTTACAAATAAGCTGTCTTTTGAAGAAAAAAAATTGAAATTGAAAGATTCCTTTAAAAATATTAAAATCAGAATTTTCTTTGTTAATTATGGGGATTCTACTGCGACTCAACAAAAGCTTTATAATTGTTTGTGTAGGAATTCAGGAATTATAGTTTTCCAATATTAAAAAAAAACATTGTATAATGTTCAATCATAAAAAAGTAATATGTAAAAATAAGACTAGGTGGAGCCATGTTATGTTTTCTAAATGAGTGATGAATTTAATCTTTTGTTTGTTATCGTCCTTTACATCTACAAAACACCTAACACACACATGCGCATATCCTTCGTATGCACATAAATACGTCGTCATATGAAACACACAAATTGAAAATGTACTCCTAATATTATTCATCTGCCGTATTAAAGAACTCGAAACAGTGACCATTGATGGATTGATCCCCGTTCATCCAGCTTGGGACATGGGTGCTACCCTAGTGAGGAGTAGTAACCAGACTAATTTAGATTCCCAAATTTTCCTTTAGATGTCAGTGAGTGACATGTAATTAGTAGGGCTAGGATTTGTATGTAATTACATAATCTTTCCCTTTGCTTATACATGGGTAAAATTGATAAATGTCCACGAATTAGAAACTTACTTATCATATACGGAAATTTATCATGACGTATTTTTACATATTTGTTCATAATTACATATTTTTACATATTTTAAAGATTTTTAACGTAAATTTACATATTGTGCCTCTTAATTAAAAAATATTTTCATAAGCGGAAAATAATTTAAAACAATATTTCTGACAGTAAAGTAAAGTATTCCCACTACAGGCCTCAGGAGGCCCTTGGGGTCGTGGGACGTTAAAGCTCCCACTATTTCTAGACAATCGGCACTTGATGTCAGCCGGGTTGTCAGCCCTGCGTGACGGCCGCCTTTACCCCAGAACAAGCGTCTGGTACTCATTTCAGTTAGAGGCTGAGTCGACCCCAGGGCCATAGTGCCGCCAGAAGGTTTGGGTCAGTTTAAAAATCCAGACCCCACCGGGACTTGAACGGTCGACCTTCCGTATTTGTTTATATTAAAAAACTCAGATACCTCATTCGACACTGATACTGTTTTTTTCTAACCCATACGAAAGCTGGTTATAAACGGTCAAAGAAGAATTCCATTTACTGAACACGATAAACATAGATATAATAATAATAATAATAATAATAATGATAATAATAATAATAATAATACTTTATTTATTCTGGCAGAGTTAAGGCCATAAGGCCCTCTCTTCCACTCAACCAGCACAAATACAAATAAATATTCGACAAATATAGATATACACTGTACTAATTATAAACAGTTAAAGATACAATAATTGTAGCAATGTAAATGTCATGTACAAACAACATTTTATAGGGTAATAACAATAATGATACGATAATAATAATAGTAATAATAATAATAATAATAATAATAATAATAATAATAATAATATAAATATGATACATTATACGGGAAACACCAATTAATATATATATCTTACACTGGATAATAATGAAGTCGAGTTTAGAGCAAATATAAATTTAGATTTCTTTTAAAAGATGCCAATGTCCGGCAGCCCCTTATTTCTTGTGGTAGGGAATTCCAGTTGCGAGAAGTGGAGATGGTATATGACATGGAGTGATGTGATGTCCTATGTTGTGATCTTGTGTTTAAGTTATGGTTTGAGGATAGATACTGGAAACGGGATGATAAATAATTGGGAATCGAGGTATGTAGGATCTTAAATAGGAGAATTAGACAGTGCGATTTTCTTCTCTCTTTTAGATGTAGCCATGACAATTCCTGGAATAATGGAGAAATGTGATCGTATTTTCGAACATTAAATATGAATCTGATACACATATTATGGACACGCTGCAGTTTGTCCGACAATCCGTCACTTATGTCAGTTAGTAGAACGTCACAGTAGTCAAAATGCGGCATCACTAAAGTTTGGATTAAAATTCTTTTAAGAGTTGTAGGAAGAAAATGTTTAAGTCGCTTTAGGGAATGCATTATGGAGAAGATTCTTTTAGATGTTTGTTTTACTTGCTCATGCCATTTTAAATTAGAATCTAAGTAAAATCCCAAGTTTTTTAACGACGTCGGTATAAGGAATTTGTTCATTATCTAATATGACAGCCGGCATATTGCCATTGTTTATGAGGTGTAATAGCCTTGGATGTCCGATAATTATTGCTTGCGTTTTGTTTACATTTAGTTTCAGCCCATATTGTCTGGACCATAAAGATATATGCCTGAGGTCTGTGTTTACTTTGTCAATATATTCATTAATTTCGTCAGGCCTAAAGTGTGTGTAAATCTGTAGGTCGTCGGCGTAAAGATGATGCTTGCAGTTTTGTAGTTTCTTGGTCACGTCATTAATATAAATCGAGAAGAGAAGAGGAGCGAGGACGCCGCCTTGAGGTACCCCTTTCCTCACCAAGCGCCAGGAAGAAATGCGATTATTAACAGAAACTGATTGCTGACGATTAGTGAGGTAAGATGCAAACCAATCAAGGCAGTTTTCCGACAGATGTAGTGTCTTGAGTCTCGCTAGCATTAAGTCTATATCTACTGTGTCAAAGGCTTTGCTGTAGTCGAGTAGGACTATTGCGGTGAGTTTGCTTTTGTCCATTGAGTCTCTTATGTCCTCTACAATGTCAAGTAGTGCAGTACTTGTGTGATGTCCTGTTCTAAAACCAGACTGATGTTCATCAAGTAATTCGTGTGTGGTGAGGTAATCTGTTAACTGTGAGTGTATTATGTGTTCCAGTGCTTTAGATAAACAGGGAAGAATACTAAAGATATAGGAACACTCTGAAGATTAGACTAGTTCCATATATCAATATATTTTTCAAAACCTGAACGATCTATTCTGTTTATGAATGAAATAGTAGAAATATATAGGGGACACACCATGGTATAGTTGATTATGGTAATATCCTTCAATCTGGAAAATCGAGGATCGAGACACGATGGGGTCAGGATTTTTAAACTGCTTAATCTTCTGGCGGAATTATGACCCTGAGGTCGACTCATCCTATAAAAAATTAATACCATATTATGTTGTGGAGGTAAAAATGGCTATGAGGCTATGACACAAGGCTGTAGTCACTTGTCGATTGTCTAGAAAGATGGGAGCCTTAACTTCCCAATATCCCTAAGACTTGTAGTGGGATCACTTTATAATAGAAACATGACAATCCCTTTCTTACCACGTTATCAAGTTTTTAACTCGCATTCATTCAAATTTGATCTATCTTGACGTTAAAGTTTAATATAAATTTATGTAAAATTAAATTTTAACGTATAGCCTATAATATTACATAGGCCTATTTTAAGAAATTTTTATGTAATCTTACATATTTTACATAAAGTCATTACATAAATATATACATATCCTTACTTACTTACTTACTCACTGGCACTATCGAACCTGTAGGTTCATGGTCGCGCGGACATAAGCTCTCCATACATCCCTATCCTGAGCCAATGTTTTCCAATCAACCCCGTATAATCTACTTCCCTCAAATCATAGTTAATGTTATTCTCCCACCTCATTATTGGTCTACCAACTGGGCGTTTTCCCTCAGGTTTTCCTATAAGAAGCTTCCGTGCAAGTCTTTCATCCCCATACATGCCACATGTCCTGCCCATCGCAGTCTATGAGACTTAACTGTTCTTATTATATCTGGCTTCCTATAAAGACCATGTAGATCATTGTTATGAAGTCTTCTCCATTCACCTGTCTGTTCATCTCTCTTTGGTCCAAAAAGAAAAAAAAACATAAAAATCCTAGTCTTAGTATTTAGTACATCGCCTCAAGGAGACATCTAGTATTAAACTAAGGTATTAATTGGATGGTGAAGGCCGATTAAATTTTGTTCAGTGGCATTATGAAGCTTGAGATTCTTTTACGAGCCCGAGCATTTTCAGGGGACTCACGGCTTAAAATTCCTTTCCAAGGACTTCTCCCTTGGATTTTGCCATCCTAAAAATTCATCGACCCCAGCCTGGTTTGAAACCGCGACCTTTGGAACTGGAGGCTAGGAACATAACCACTAGACCCCTGAGACAGAAAAAATATTATATTCTGCAGAGTATCGAACCCGGGACCGCGAATTGAGAGGTAGATATGCTAACCCAGTGCCAATCCGGTGAAAACAATAGTGTAGTCTCTAAATTGACTATAACTTGGGAAAGATATCCCGTGTTTTGGAAATTCGTAACATATTTGAAGAACATGAAGAAATTGGGCTGAAATTACTTTCACCTTCTCCCCGCGTGGAAGAGCATCTTGTCTTTATCTTTAAATTATTTATTATTTTTTTATGGGGTTTAAGCTTTTTTTTATTTCACTTATTACTTAGTGATCATATTTAAGTAGTCACAAAATAATAGAAAGTTAAAAGAGGAATTAAACCTCTAATTAGTGCTTTCAAAACACAGTACATTATTTAAAAATCACATCGGAGTGCGCTGAAATCCCAACGATTGAGCCATCGAAATCTCAAACTTACGTTTGTGGCAACCAAGATATTAAAAAAAAAATGTTCACATTTTGTAAAATAAATGTCGGTGAAACGAAAAAATATTATACTTACTTACTCACTTACTGGCACTATCGAACCCGTAGGTTCATGGCCGCGCGGACATAAGCTCTCCATACATCCCTATCCTGAGCTAATTCTTTCCAATCATACCCTGTATAATCTACTTCCCTCAAATCATAGTTAATGTTATTCTCCCACCTCATTCTTGGTCTACCAACTGGGCGTGTTCCCTCTGGCTTTCCTACAAGAAGCTTCCATGCAAAGTCTTTCATTCCCCATACGTGCAACATGTCCTGCCCATCGCAATCTACGAGACTTAACTGTTCTTATTATATCTGGCTTCCTATAAAGACTATGTAGTTCATTATTATGTAGTCTTCTCCATTCACCTGTCTGTTCATCTCTCTTTGGTCCGAAAAAAAAATTCCTAAATACTTTATTCTCAAATACTTGTAATCTCCTTTCCTCCCTTAAAGTAAGAGTCCATGTTTCGCACCCATATAATATAACTGGTAGAATAATAGTTTTAGGCCTATATATTTTCAGTTTAACTGTTTTTTAAAGGAGTTGGGACATCAAGAGTCTCTGTAATGCATAATAGCACGCATTTCCAGAATTGAGCCTATGTTTAATTTCTTTGTGCATCTCATTCTTATTTGTGATTATTGTTCCTAAGTATTTGAATTCAGCCACTTCCTCAAAATTTCCCTCATTTGTCATTAGCTGTCCATTTACATTATATAATGAATTTCTACGTGTGACCATATATTTAGTTTTATTGATATTTACTTCCAGTTGGACCTTTATATAATGAATTTCTACGTGTGACCATATATTTAGTTTTATTGATATTTACTTCCAGTTGGGCCTTTGGCATGGGTTCCCTGAAGTATCCCCGCCCGGAGAACCGATTGGGGGAACGAAAATATTATAACATGTTAAAATTTTAGCATAGGCCCTATTGTTGACAAGTAAGATGTCAATGTATTATCATCTATTACTATAATGGAATCAGCTCTAAGAATAAAAGTGAAACAAGTTCACTTTATATTTTGTCTCATTAATACCAATAGTTGTACTTAATGTGTTGTACTTTATCGTGTTTTCAAATATGTATTCGAAATTTCTCCATCACCCACAGTTTTTTTTATTTGAATTTCAATTAATGGATTTAAATAATTATTTTTTTAATAAACTTTTTTCGTCCATTTATCCATCGTAAAATAAAACCAAATGAGCTAACTCAAATGGTTTTAGCTGTGGAAAAGAGATATCAAGGGAAATAGAATCCTAATATGCTCGCCGATTATTGTTGCTCCACAGGCGAAATATAGCAGAAAATCGTCATTTCTTTCTTTCTAGGTGAGTCCGAATGTTCGAATATTGTGTAGTTACGAATGTAGAAAATATTAAAGTGTTTGAAATTATAAATTCCTGTCTCTCGGAAACCTTGCGTGATGGAGAAACCCTGATATCATATTTGAATTCAGGAGAAAAAAACTATCAGAATCACATGTTTTTTCTTTCTGAGACAAAAAAAGTTTATTTTTTGTTGCTCAGTGTTATTTGACTATAATATTCATGTAAACTATGTGAAATATTGGCGGAGCTATGAACAAGCTTCGAAAGGGGGAAAAAAATTATAGACTAATGTTTCTATTTGCATTTCATCGTTTAATTGACGACACTATAAATTTTTAACCAATCTTAATTAATTCATTTAATCAAAAATAAAATTTAGATCTAATTATAAAGAAACCTTAATTTGAGTTAAAGTTGTATTATTTAATTAAATAAATATGGATATCCATCAAGTAAACGCCATGTCAATTGATTACTTAAAGTTACATTGATTGAAAACTAAAGGCTCCATAGTTGGCATTAGAAGTTTTGGTATTTCACGTACATAAAAAAAAAGAAAAAAAAAAGAAATATGTGCAGAATTTGTAATTCGAGAAAATTATAAAATACGAGTACATAAACTTACTTCTACGAAATATGCTCTTGGATGGTCGAGGTTGTGGTGGTGGATTGATTTCCAAAGTTCTGGAGAAACCCTGCATGTCGACTCTCCACGGCTGCACTACAGAAGCTAAAGCTAGGCTGCTACCTGGTTCTCCATGCATCTTATGAACTGAGTGAAGATCGTCGCAATTGGCTAGTGAATTAATGTACAACGCAATTAGGGTATGGGAGAGAGGGAGGTTGTGATTAAAGTGACGTTTAGTCATCATATTATCACAACATTTTATGACCCATAAAGTAACGAAAGAAGTGGTTACATGCTAACGTGTTGTTTCGGATTTGAGATGACATGAATATTGAACTTCCTTTTTGCCGGCCATTCTGATTATTCTTATGTAAAAATAATTTGGATCATAGGCCATTCGTTTGTTGCCAAATCTCTCGTGACTCAAACGACTTTTTCATTGCTAATCCAGTATAAATATATATATGGCAGGTTTTACAATGTTTCACATCTGCCTGCGCCCAATTAATCTGCTGTCATTCTCTTCCAGATATGTCTGTCATTCTAATATACATCGTCCAATCGTTTTACCCCCTCATACTGCTCAAAACACCTCCAATTCACGTTATTTTTGTCCGTCCTCTTCCCGTTTTACCAAGTTGATGTGTGAGTATATATATATATGTTAAATTGTAGATTTTCGTGGATATAAGTATGATTAAGAAAAATTCTTGGGTTTTCCGCGTCATGGATTCAAATTTGGCCTCTGGCCACTGAATCTGACGTGTTTACATGATCTCACACGACCTTATCAAGGAATATCAAGGAATCATTAATTTTAAAGACATGTGGGATCATATCGAAATGTCAGAATCATTGACCAGTGGCCAATGGTTAAACTTGAATCCATTACACTGAAAACCCAACAAACATTTCATAATTATATATATATATCTCCATCTATAGAAATTCTGCGCGAGGGCAGGTCCTTCACTGCAATCATAGCATTTTCATGTTATGCTTGCAGCTTTACTAGGGAATTGTAGGTGTGGTAGCTTCCCGTTGCTTTCCACACCGGTGAAGGATGATGATGATGGCCATATGATTTCGGGGACCGTTTGGGCCTTAAAGTGTTCCTGACATTTGTCTTACAGGTGAGGAAAAAACCCGATAAAAACCTCACTCAGAAAAACTGCGCTGACCGGGGATCGAACCCGGGCCTGCTGCGTGACAAGGCAGCACGCTACCTCGAGACCACACCGGTGGACACACACATATATATAATATATATGTATAAATCAATGTTTGTTTGTTTGTATGCATGTTTGTTTGTTTGTTTGTTCGTATTCTATGCGCGGCCATACCTTTGATCCGATTTTGATGTTTTTTTGCAAAATGTTCAGGAGATTCCGGGGATGGACATACGCTATAAGAGAGTTGTAATACTCAACCCCTTCACCACTAAAAATCACTCTTTATAGTGAAAAACGTGAAATAAATTCCCTATTTTGACGCTTAAATGGCTTACGCTGCCTAAACCATAACAAATACACCAAATGATTGTATACGGAATTGAATATCTCAAAAAGCTCTACAAAAAAGTCCGCGACAGCATATGTTTATCTTTTACTGATAACTCACAATAACCACTTTTAGATCGGGATAAGCTGATTCCCGGGCAAGCATAGCAGTTGAAGGCTGGTGGTAAAGACACATTAACATTTATTGTAGGAGTAGCAGCGCACGCCGAGTATTAGCTAGTGTGTGTGTGTGTGTGTATATATATATATATATATATATATATAAATGAACGTTTGTTTGTACTTTATGCGCGGCCATACCGTTGATCCGACTGTGATGGGTTTTTTTGAAAAACGTTCAGAAGATACCCAGGATGATCATAGGCTATAAGAGAGTTGAGATATTCAACTCCTACACCCTTAAAACACCCATTATAATGAAAAACGTGAAAAAGTCCCTTTTTTACCCTTAAATGGATTACACTGTCTAAACCATAACAAATACACAAAGCTATTGTACACAGAATTAATTATCATAAGTAATGCCACGAGTGATTTCCAAATTATCGATAAATTCACGACTCACGAAGTGAGGAGTGAATTTATCTAGATAATTTGGAAATCAAGAGTGGCATTTGTTAGGACTATTTAACGAATAAAATTAAGCTGTTTACTCACAAATCATTATTTAACTATAGTTATTTTAAAATATTTATATATTTAATGTAAACGGCGATGTTTGAAAACAAATGATAAACGATAGGTACGCTTCTACTGCTTCTTTTGTTTATCACTGCAACCAGATCATACTATTTATTGCCAAAGGAACGCAATATTGTAAGGAGGAGCTTTCTTTAATATGGTAATTATAACACTGATAAATGTTTGGTGAAACACGACTCTGATTGGTTGTAAAACAGAAATCATTGAAACGTGATTGGTCATTGACTCCCATTTGGGGCATGAGTTAAATAGTCATAAGTAATGCCACGAGTGATTTCCAAATTATCGATAAATTCACGATTCACGAAGTGAGACTATTTAACGAATAAAATTAAGCTGTTAACTCACAAATCATTATTTAAATATAGTTATTTTAAAATATTTATATTTTTAATGTAAACGGCGATGTTTGAAAACAAATGAGAAACGATCGGTACGCTCCATTTGCTTCTTTTGTTCGTCACTGCAACCAGATCATATTATTTATTGCCAATGGAACGCAATATTGTAAGAATGCACTGTAGTGGAGAAAAAATGAAACACATCAAACTGTATATTAATTCATTTCTGATGCCCTATGATGTAAATATGACAATTATATTTTTCTGGCAAAAAATACATTTAAGAAAGTGCATAGAGTGGTTTCTTTTTATGGTGGTATAATCGGTTGCTACAAATGTTTGTATGTTAACTTCCGCATGCGGTATGTGTTGACATTCATGCACTATATATACAATATGGTAGCCGTATTTCTTAGTGAGTCAATCACTGCAAAATAATGCTATGCCCTATTCAGAATGTTAAAAAGGAGGTGCTTTCTTTATTATGATAAACTTTAGTTGGTAAATTCTAGGCGAAACACGACGGTGATTGGTTCCAAATAAAAAAATCATTGTAACGTGATTGGCCATTGACTCCCATTTGGGGCATGAGTTAAATAGTCTCAAAAAACTCTACAAAAAAGTCCGTGACAGCACATGTTTATCTTTTACAGATAACACACAATAGCCAATTTTGTCTTTCGTTGATGACAAGGAGATCGGTATAAGTAGATTCTCGAGCAAGCATGGTAGAGCACGGTGTATTCTTTTACAGATAACTCAAAAATAACGAATTTGGTGTTTCGGCTCATTTATGTCAAGTGTATCGGACTACGTAGATTTCCGACCAACGCCGAGTGAACAGCACGGGGTATCTAAAAATAATTATGATATAAATTTATATATTTTTTCCTTTTACTTATTAACTAAAGGTAAAACACATTACGATTTATTCAGGCGTAGGAGCGTACGCCACGTATTAGCTAGTGTGTGTTTATATATGTTATGATAAGAAAAATAAATGCCTGAACGGGATTCGAACCCGGAACTCTGAGTCTGTACCTTAGCGTGATATCCATTACACCACCAGCCGAATCCAATTCAAACACTTATTTTTCTTATATATGTATTATATTCTCCATTATTACTAGATGTCGCGAGAACTCGGACTTCACTGCCATCTAGTAGCTGACTATAACAAGTAAGCAAATTAAAGAGAATATATATATATATATATATATATATATATATATATATATACAGGGTGGACCGCTCGAATGGACCTAATTTCAATTGCTTGTTACTGGCAAACGGTTGAAGATAGAAACTTAAAACAACGTTCATAGTACAGAAAAAACTCACCAAGTTTCGAATCCTGTCGGTAGATGGCACAAAGATACGTTTCTCGTTCTTAGATTTAATTGTTTGTGAAAATGGCGACTCCGCAGATGAAAGCGCAAGCTGTTTTGTGGTATGCGGAGTTTAAATCAATCATTAGAGTTCAAAGGGAGTTCCGGCGTGTGTTTAACCGTGATGCTCCAACTGCTAGAAGCATAAAGAAGTGGCGTGATACATTATTAGCTACAGGATCTGTGTTGAAGAAGCATGGTGGTGGTCGCAGAGCATCCGATGAAATGGTAGCAAATGTTCAAGCCGCATTTGAGCGAAGCCCCCGGAAGTCATTAAGAAGAGCTTCGCGGGAACTTCAAATACCAAAATCGACATTACAACGGATTGTCCACAAACGCCTCAAACTGCACGCATATAAAGTGCAGTTAGTGCAACGTCTGGAGCCGAATGACATGCCGAAACGAGTGGAATTCGCCAATACGATGCTGGACCGTCTCGGCGCTGATCCTGACTTCATGACCAAGATTTTCTTCTCGGACGAAGCCACTTTCCATTTGTCAGGCAAGGTAAACCGGCATAATGTGCGGATCTGGGGATCGGAGAATCCTCACGCTATTCAAGAGCATGTTCGTGATAGTCCGAAGATGAATGTTTGGTTGCAGTTTGTCACATAATAAGGTCATTGGACCGTTTTTTTTTTCTTCGCCGAGAAAAACTGTTCGTGGTACCACATATCTTGACATGCTGGAGCAGTTCTTCTTTCCACAAATTGAACAACTGCAGCCTAACATCGTTTTCCAGCAAGATGGTGCTCCTCCCCACTGGTCCAATGAAGTTCGTACGACTTTGGACAACATTTTCCCTGGCCGTTGGATTGGTAGGGGAGGACCAATCGCGTGGCCCCCGAGATCTCCCGATTTAACACCACTGGATTTCTTTCTCTGGGGCTATGTCAAAGATAAAGTTTACACCACCCCAGTCAAAGACCTTCGTGATCTTCGTGAGCGCATCATAGAGGCTATTGAGAACATTCCAGAAGACATACTCCAACGTACTTGGCAAGAAATTGTTCATCGCTTTGATATCGTCACAGTGACTGCTGGGGCTCATATAGAGATGTGGTGATCTGGATATCAAAACTTGGTGAGTTTTTCTGTAATATGAACGTTGTTTTAAGTTTCTATCTTCAACCGTTTGCCAGTAACAAGCAATTGAAATTAGGTCCATTCGAGCGGTCCACCCTGTATATATATATATATATATATATATATGTCCATCCATAGCAATTCTGCCCGAAGGCAGGTCCTTCACTGCAATCATAGCATTTTCATGCTATGCTAGGGAATTTTTCCACACCGGTGAATGATGATAATGATAAAGATATGATTTCGGAGACCGTTTGGGTCTTGCAGGTGTGGTAGCTTCCCGTTACTTTCCACACCGGTGAAGGATGATGGTGATGATGATGGCCATATGATTTCGTTGACCGTTTGGGCCTTAAAGTTTTCCTGACATTTGTCTTACAGGTGAGGAAAACCCCGATAAAAACCTCCCCCCGAAAAACTGCCCCGACCGGGTATCTGAAACCCCGGGGCTCGCTGTGTGACAAGGCACGCTACCACCACGGGCTCGAGACCACAGACATATTATAGATATCTATCTCGATATATATACATGTGTGTATGTGTATGACAAGTTATTGATTGTAGCCGAATCAGATTTTTAACTGATAATGTGAGCCAAAACATAACATACAAAAAGCCACATTTAGCACGCGGGCCGCTAGTTTGATGTCTGTGTCCTACATTAATACTGACAAATCTACCATAACGAGGAAAAATTTAAACTTTAGAAGTAATTTAATTAATCTTGTTCGCTTAACTAATTTATTCTTTATTAGTATATATGTCTTATAGTTTAACTAGCGCCTTCTAAACAATGTAGCCCATTTTTTCTCTCACCTCCCCCGTCTTGTTGTAATGAATTACATTCACCTTATGCGATTGATGGAAGAATAAGTAAGGATTTTTCGGATGTTTGGTTATATCTTCTGATAAAACCTATTAAAACAGAATATGAATAATTAATACAATAAATTCAATAAAGTATATTGTGTAACTAAAGCATTGGCACTATCGAACCCATAGGTTTACGGCCACACGGACATGTTCTCCATAAATCTATCCTGAGCTAATGATTTCCATTCATCAACAGTATAAATTAACAACTATCTCACTGGCACTATCGAAACCGTAGGTTCATGGCAGTGCGGATATAAGTTCTCCATACATCCCTATCCTGAGCTAATGTTTTACAATCAACCCCTGTGTAATCTATTTCAATTAAATAAAGGAAATATTATACTCCCACCTCATTCTTAGTCTATCAACTGGGCGTTTTCCCTCTGGTTTTCCTACAATAAGCTTCCATGCACGTCTTTCATTCCCCATTCGTGCTACATGTCCTGCCCATCGCAGTCTACGAGACTTAACTGTTCTTATTATATCTGGCTTCCTATAAAGACCACGTAGTTCACTGTTATGTAATCTTCTTCAATCACCTGTCTGTTCATCTCTCTTTGGTCCAAGAAAATTATTAAGAACTTTATTCTAAAGTTCTCGTAATCTCTTTTTCTCCCTTAAAGTGAGAGTCCATGTTTCGCATCCATATAATATATGGTAGAATAACAGTTTTCTATATATTCAGTTTGACATTTTTTGAAAGAAGTTGGGACGACAAGAGTCCCTGTAATGCATAATAGCATGCGTTTCCTGAATTGAGCCTATGTTTAATTTCTTTGTGCATCTTATTCCTACTTGTGATTATTGTTCCTAGGTATTTGAATTCAGCCACTTCTTCAAAATTTTCCTCATGTTTCATGAGTTGTACATTTCCATTATACATTGTATTTCTATGTGTGGCCATATATTCAGTTTTATTGATATTTACTTCCAGGCTCAATTTTTTAGCGTTACTCTACAGTTTGTGCGTGTTGGTCCTAAATATCTCCTCGCACTCGCCCAATAGTACTATATCATCAGCAAAATCTAACAGCTTATTAATACCATTTAGTTGTAAGCTTCCTTCATCCTCTAAAAAGATTTAATGGCATGCTCTAGTACAAAATTAGACAGTAGAGGAGATAGTGCTTCACCTTGCTTCAACGCTTTGTCCATTTCAAAAGTATCCAAAAATTGTTTTCCTATACGCATCCTACTCTTTGTGCCATTTAGACAGATTCGTATAAGTATAACCAAATTTTTAAGATTTCCGGACTCCGGCAGGATACTTTATAACTTCTCCCTTTTATTTGAATCGTATGCTTTTTTGAAGTCTACATATAATTGATGTACAGTACCATTGTATTCCCATTTCTTTTCTAAAATATGTCTTATTCTAAAAATCTGATCTGTTTTAGGCCTGTTTTTTCTAAAACCACATTTATGATCTCCTAGAATTACATTAATATAGGGCGTAATGTATTTGTTAGAATTTTTATACGAAGGTGAGAGTAATGAGATGCCCCTGTAGTTGTTGCAATCACTTTTTCTACAGATTGGTACGATAATCGCTCCTTTCCATTAATCTAGAAGAGCTTCCTTTTCCTTAATCATACTGAGCAACCGGCGTATTTTGTCCATCAATTTTCCCCCCAGATTTTATAAGTTCTGCTGGGATCTCATCTGAACCTAATTTTTTGTACATCTTCAATTTTTCTATCGTAATTTCAACCTCTAAAGCACTTGGTTCTACGACTAGCATTACTGCTGTCTACAAATTATCCTCTTCAATATCTTGTTTTGTGTGTACATTTAATTAACTTTTCCGTCTATTTAATACACTCATGGAAACTGGAATCATATCCCCATTATCATTCGTAATTATGTTTGTTCTAGCCTGAAACCCTTTCTGCTCTATTCTTATTCCCTGATATAATTCTTTAATGTTCCTATTTTTTGCATTCATTTCAAGATCACTAATTTTCTCTCTCAAATATTCCTTCTAATTTTTACTCTTTAGTGAGCTCGTGGTTTCCCGTCTAATACTACCCAATTCCTCTAAATTTACCTCATTTGGCTCATGTAACCTTTTTATTTGTGCTTGCTTTCTTTTCTTTACAATGTCGGCACATTCCTCATCAAACCATTTCTTGTTTTGCGTCTTTTTTAAATAACCAATGCTTTCTGATGCTGACAATTAACTAGTATCTATTATTGCCTTCCATTCTTTATTTATATCAGTTTTTTCTTCGTTCGCAACATTGCACAGTGATCCAGAATGTAAAAAAAAGGCAAAAAATCGAAATATTTACTTTTCTTTAGAGGGGAAAGACCTGAACAGTCATCTAAAGAAATAAATGGGGTACCAATCTGTCAAATAAATTATTCTCTACACTAATTATTAGACCTAATTTTTGGGGCCGCGAAGTTATGCATCATAAAAACGGAATTTTTATGCCACATTTTGGACACACTAGTAACACTTTTTGATATAATTATTTTAATGCCTCTCGCTATAATTGTGTTAAATAGATTTACACCTTCTTGCTAATGTACAGATAAAGCGCCCACATCTGAATCATAATAAAATTAAAACTTTTATATTGGACTAGAAAAAACGAAAGATATCTTGAGTTATAACGCTTTCGCCGCCATTTCCCAAGACGATTTCTAAAGAAAAGTATAATTTAAAGTGTTGCTACACTAGCACGGGTGAAAACTTTTTCTGAAGTTTGGTACTTTAGATTTACGCAGCACATTAATGAACTCATGTTGTGCAGATAGGCCCTAACACCTACAGCTCTAAAAAGCGAAGAGGACGCTCTAATGTCAGTTTTGAAGATATTAGCGATACAAGTTAAAAGCGAAAGACTGTAAATCTTGAACACGAAAACCCTTTCAAAGAACTCCCTTTTGCAACTAAGGTACATTTAAAGGAGCATGGAGAAGAAAAGGCATGGCAACTAGTAAATGAAGCGGTCTTAAACAACACCAACAATAGCAGGGAAAAACCCTTCGGGTTTCGAAATCATCAAAATCACAACTCCAAGTAAAACCTTATAATGAAAGTGTAGTTATTTTGTCAATTATTGAAGCTAATTTAAGCCAAAGTCAATATAAAATTATAAGAGCACAAGCAAAAGGAAGGCATGCTAATATCGATCAGTCATTTAATCGCATCCTTAAGTAAAGAACGTTGTTATCCTAGTAAGGATTTTTAGTGAATCTTTTGCAGATGTGCAGTTACAGAATTTGTTGGATCACACAACCTGACGTATACTTGCATTAAAATATCCAGTTCATATATCATCATCTTTATTATTATAATTTCGTTCATTTGTCCCTGTAACGGTACGTCAGGCGTGGTCGGCCTGCACCCTTCTCATTCAAAGGCCTCTACATGTAGGGACTCATATCTCAACCCGACCCTGAGTTGGACACGAGTTGAGGATATTTATTTATTTATTTATTATTATTACAATCATCAATATTTTCTAAATGCATAAGTCTATTTCTGACTATATTAATCTACTTTTCACAGTATCTTCGCAAATAAATTGTGTTTGTTAAATCAGTCATAACGAATACTTTGCAAGTAACAACTAATTAGAAGCCCTCGCATCAAGTATTCAGACCCAGATTGTTTTTTACTCTTAAAATCGTTAATCTTACACATGTGGAATGATTTGAAGCCCAAATAGTGACTTCCAGATTTCTCGCATTCTTGATCACTGTGCATTGTCGTCTGAAATTCCAGCACTTCAAATCTATTAGTAATGTTGATTTGGTATTCTTGCCGCATTTCATCATTTTTCAAGTTTTTCAATTCAAATTTTTCAGAATCATCTTTAGCGTTTGTTCCTCCAATAAGCGATAACCGTTATCTGATTTTCACCCTGACCAGATGATGATCCGAATTGCAATCTGTCCCTCTAACTGATCTAACATCGATGATGCTACTTGCCAGCGTTTATGCACTAATATATGATCTATCTGGTTCTGAGTTTCACTATCTTGAGACGTCCAGGAGTATTTATGAATGTCCTTATGCTGAAATGTTGTGTTCTTAACAATGAGATTCTTTGATGCGGCAAAGGTGACAATTCTAACCCCATTGTCGTTACTATCTTCATGAAGACTGAATTTGCCTATTATTGGTTTGAATATATCTTTTGCATTAAAATCTCTTACGATGATTTCCATATGATATCGTGAAAGTCTATCAAATACGCTTTCTAATTCTTTATAGAACTCATCCTTGATTTTGTCATCTTTATCTTCCGTGGTACCATGTACATTTACGATTGCAAAATAAATTACTTCGTTCAAAACATAGTTGTCCACCTCTGTGGTCTCGAGGTAGTGTGCTGCCTTTTAACGCAGCGGTCCCGGGTTCGATTCCCGGTCGGGACATGCTCCTGGATGAGGTTTTTTTCGGTGTTTTTCCTCACCTGTAAGACAAATGACAGGAAGAGTAGGACCCAACATTCCCCAAAAATCATCCGGCCATCATTATCATTATCATCATCATCCTTCACCGGTGTGGAAAACAACGTTAAGTTACCAGGCCTATAATTCCCTAGTAAAGCTGCAAAGCATAGCATGAAAATGCTATTATTTCAGTGAAAGACCTGCTCTCGGGCAGAATTACTGTGGATGGAAATCAGAGTTAATGTTATACTCCCACCTCATTCTTGGCCAACCTACTGGGGCGCTTTTCCTCTGGTTCTCAAACAAGCAGTTTTCATGCCCCTCTTTCATTCCCCATTCGTACCACATGTCTTGCCCAATGCAATCGATGATACTTAACTGTTCTTATTACGTCTGGTTTTCTAAAAAATCATGAGGTTCACTGTTACAGTCATCTCCATTAGCCTGTCTGTTCGTCTCTCTATTAGTCCAAAATTTTTCCTAATAACTTTTTCTAAAAAAACTCAATCTTTTCTTCTTCTTTAAAATAAGAGTTAATGCTTCGCATCCATATAATACAACTGGAAGAATAACAGTCTTTCATATTTTCTGTTTAAAGATTTTGAGAGAAGTTGGGATATCAAGTCACTTTAATGCGTAATTGAATGCATTTTCAAAATTGAGATTAAATTTAATTCCTGTTTTATCAATATTCCTAGTATTTGAATTCAACCACTTCTTCAGATGTTAATTGTGTAGGAAATTAATATTAAAAGACCAATTTTGAATTGTTAGACCTAAAAGAAAGGGGGAAAAATCATTTCATCCATCATCGAACTCCTAAACTAATTTAGACCTCTTTATATAAACAATCCAGTAATCTAAATCACGGTCGCTGTCGTCTACCCCTTCCACCACCTCCTGGTTTTCCTAAAAGATTGTTTTAATAGATGTACTAGGGTCAATTATTTCAGTCTTAAGTAGAGTTATATCTAACTAAATAACTCATTGGCATTATCGAACCCGGAGGAACATGTCTGCGTGGAAATTATACACCCTTATCCTGAGTCTATAGAACCATTTTTTTCAAATCATTCTCTGTACAATGAACCTCTCTCGAATCATGCTTGAAGTTATTCTCATGTCTCTTTCTAGACGCTTGTTTTCTACACTGCTAAAAAAATAGGGGATATTGTAGAATAACCTATTAAGACTACGTTTTTAGGAACAGTATTAGATGCAATCACTTTCTATTACTCCAAAATAATGTCAACAAGAGTTTGAAGTCATTACCACACCAGATGTCAAAGAGATCCTGATTAGGAATATGGCAAACAAACAAAGAAACATTAACATGGGTGAAAATGTTTCTTTAGTATGGTGTATGGTCTCCTCGAACGGCCAGCACCGCCTCACACCTGTATGGCATTGATGCAATGAGGTTAGCAATGAGTTCTTGGGGGAAACGTGGCCACTCTTCCATAAGAGCAATGTGCAGCTCTGGAACAGTTGTGGGAGGTGCTGGTCTGCCTGCAATGCACCTGCCTAATGCATCCCACACATGCTCAATCGGATTTAAGTCCGGGGAGGAAGCTGGCCATTGCATACGCTCCATACCCTCCACTTCCAGCATGTCGTCCACCAAGCCAGCTCTGTGGGGTCGTGTATTATCGTCCATAAAAATAAAAGAATCACCTATGGCATCAGCATAAGGCACGACAAAAGGTCGGAGAATCTCATCTCTATACTTTACCGCAGTCAAAGTACCACCTTGGATAACGTAGAGGTCCGTACGTCCACCACTACTGACTCCTGCCTACACCATCAATCCACCGACACCATATGGGGATCTTTCACGTACAAAAGCTGGATTGTTTCGTGTCCCTTTTTCTCTCCAGATGAATACACGCCGACTATCACATTCCACGTTGAATCGCGACTCATCAGAAAAAATAACTGATCTCCATTCAGCATGCCTCCACCCACGATGTTCCTCCGCCCAGTTTCTGCGATCTCTACGGTGTTGTGGAGTTAACTGGTACACACCATGGGCCTACGGGCATAGAGACCACTTCCATGCAGTGGATTAGGGACAGTTTGAGTTGACACCCTGCGTCCTGTTGCTGTTTGAAGTGTATTTCGCAGTTGAGTTGCATTCTGCTGTCTATTCCGACGGGCTGTTAACAAGAGGTAACGGTCATCCCTTGCTGTTGTTGCCCTTGTTCGACCTTGTCCGGCTCTTCTGTGAACAGTATGTTCTTTGAAAATGATTCCAAAGACTGGAAATCACGCTTTGAAACACCCCAATGGCTTGTGCCACCTCTTGTTGTGTCTGTCCAGCTTCCATCCTTCCTATGGCCCTCCAAGCCATTGGTTCAGGTAAATCACGTTGTCGAGGCATCACTGTCCCTAAGGCAAGTTATTCACTAACTGAAATCTGGACTGGATTTAAAAACAGCAGCAGAACATTCACCCCCACACCACTCTTTCACATGAACAGTACAGACACTGCCCTCTGGTGTGGTACCGAGGTTACGTAACAACTTCAAACTCTTATTTACATTATCTTGGAGTAATAGAAAGTGATTGCATCTAATACTATTCCAAAAAACATAGTCTTAATAGGTTATTCTACAATATCCCCTAATTTTTTTGAGCAGTGTAGTTTCCCTTCTCTAAGTTATGGTGACTTTTCATTTCCATTTCGTGAGAAATGTTCTGCCAATTGTAGTCTGTGTTTAACGTAATGATTTTACTACATTTTATTTCCTATAAATATAATTGAACTCATTCATATATAATTTTTTTTCCATTCACCTGTCTGTTCGAATCTTTTTCGTTCAATAATCGTAATATTTTCTTTTCTCTTGAAGTAAGAGACCATGTTTCGCATACATATAACTTGAAGGAACCCCGATTTATATATTTTTAGTTTAACATGTCTTTGAAATAGAGAATTTGGGATATAATGAGTAATAGCTTGCGTTTGTAGAGTTCAGCTTATTCTTACTTTATTTCTACATCTCATTTCTGTCCATCATTCGTACTTACTTACTCACTGGCACTATCGAACACGTAGGTTCATGGCCGCGCGGACATAAGCTCTCCATACATCCCTATCCTGAGCTAATGCTTTCCAATCATTCCCTGTATAATTTACTTCCTCAAATCATAGTTAATGTTATTCCCCCACCTCAATTCTTGGTCTACCAACTGTGCGTTTTCCCTCTGGCTTTCCTACAAGAAGCTTCCATGCAAGTCTTTCATTCCCCATACGTGCCACATGTCTTGCCCATCGCAGTCTACGAGACTTAACTGTTCTTATTATATCTGGCTTCCTATGAAGACCATGTAGTTCGTTGTTATGTAGTCTTCTCCATTCACCTGTTTGTTTATCTCTCTTTGGTCCAAAAAAATTCCTAAGTACTTTATTCTCAAATACTTGTAATCTCCTTTCCTTCCTTAAAGTAAGAGTCCATGTTTCGCACCCATATAATATCTGGTAGAATAATAGTTTTATATATTTTCAGTTTAACGTTTTTTGAAAGTAGTTGGGTCATCAAGAGTATCTGCAATGCATAATAGCACGCATTTCCAGAATTGAGCCTATGTTTAATTTCTTTGTGCATCTCATTCCTATTTGTGATTATTGTTCCTAGGTATTTGAATTCAGCCACCTCCTCAAAATTTCCCTCATTTGTCATTAGCTGTCCATTTCCATTATATAATGTATTTCTACACGTGACCATATATTTAGTTTTATTGATATTTACTTCCAGTCCTAATTTCTTAGTGTTACTCAATAGTGTGTGCGTGTTGTCCTTTAGTATCTCCTCGCTATCGGCCAATAGTACTACATCATCAGCATAAACTAACAGCTTATTAACACCATTGAGTTATAAGCCTTGCTCATTCTCTAAGGATTTAATGGCATGCTTTAGTACAAAATTAAATTGTAGCGGAGATAGTGCATCTCCTTGCTTCAACCCATTCTGGATTTCAAAAGTGTCCGAAAACTGTTTGCCCACACGCACCCTACTCTTTGTGCCATTTAGACACATTCGTATAAGTCTAACTAACTTTTTAGGAATTGCAAACTCCAACATAATACTATATAACTTCTCCCTCTTAATTGAATCATATGCTTTTTTGAAGTCTATGTACAGTTGATGTACAGTACCATTATATTCCCATTTCTTTTCTAAAATCTGTCTTATACTAAAAATCTCATCTGTTGTAGACCTTTTTCGTCTAAATCCACATTGATGATCTCCTAGTATCTCATCAATATAGAGAGTAAGTCTGCTGACTAATATACAGGGCAAGTCAAAATGTTGTGCAGGTTTTCAGAAATTTATTATGTGAAATGTAATGAACATATAATATTGTGAGACATATTGTATGAAAGGTAAACTCTCAAAGTTTTTTTTTAAATATTCACAGATGTTCTATGTGAGCGCCTTTTGTTACACGACAGATGTCAAGCCGATATTCAATCTCCTGCCAAACTTTCTGTAGCAGTCCGCGGTCGATATCAGCAATGGCTGCTGTGATGCGGGCACGCAGTTCATGCAGTGTTGTTGGAAGTGGTGGTACGTAAACATGATCCTTTACAAGACCCCACATGAAGAAATCACACGGGGTTAGATCTGGTGAACGAGGTGGCCAATGAATGAGTTGTTGATCACCCTGAGATGCACGGCCTATCCAGCGTTGTGGTAAAGCCGTATTCAAATGGTCTCGAACACTGCCATGGTAATGTGGAGGGGCACCATCCAACTGCAGAATGAAATCTGGACTATCCGCTTCAAGCTGCGGAAGGAGCCATTGTTGTAGCATATCAAGGAAAACATGTCCGTTCACAGTACGTTCATGAAAGAAAAAGGGCCCATAAACCTTTGCATGGGAAATGGCACAAAAGACATTCACTTTCGGAGAATCGCGTTGATGTTCCAGAGTTGCATGGGGGTTACCAGTTCCCCAAATCCTTACATTGTGTCTATTCACTTTTCCTGAAAGGTGGAAAGTCGCTTCATCACTGTAAACTACCCTCTCATGGAACTCATTCTCTTCCATTAATGCGAGAAAATCAACACAGAAGGACGCTCGCAAAGCATAATCGGCGGGTTTTAAGGCTTGAACCAGTTGCAAGTGGTAGGGTTTCATCTGTAAACGTTTCCGGAGAATCCGCCATACAGTTTTTTGTGGTAGTTGAAGTTCTGTCGCTCCCCGGTAGGTGGATTTCTTTGGACTCCGCACGAAGCATGTGCGAACGCGTTCGACTGTCTCTTCACTCGTCGACGGACGGCCAGTCGATTTTCGTTTACAGATACAGCCTGAATCCCTAAATTGTGTGTACCACTTACGAATGGATCTCCCATCCGGCGGGTCTTTATCGTATCTGGTACGGAAATGTCGTTGAACACTAGTCACAGAGTTGTTTACATGGTAATCAAGCACACAGAAAGACTTCTGATCCCCAGTCAACGCCATTTTCCTTACTGCTCTGCTGTTGACATCTTGCGGGTGAACGCGGAACTTTAGAAGTGAACAACTAAACTTTGAGAGTTTACCTTTCATACAATATGTCTCACGATATTATATGTTCATTACATTTCACATAATAAATTTCTGAAAACCTGCACAACATTTTGACTTGCCCTGTATTTGTTTGAATTTTGTACGAAGTTGAAAGTAATGAGATGACCCTGTAGTTGTTGCAATCAGTTTTATCTCCTTTCTTATAAATTGGTACGATTAACGATTCTTTCCATTCATCTGGAAGAGCTTCTTTTTCCCAAATCATACTAAGCAACCAGCCGGTCTTGTCCAACAATGTTTTCTCCCCCTGATTTTATCAGTTCTGCTGGGATCTCATCTGAACCTGATGCTTTATACATCTTCAATTTTTCAATCGCCATTTCAACCTCTAATCCACTTGGTTCAGCGACTAGCATTTCTGCTGTCTGTAAATTATCCTCCACAATGTCCTGTTCTGTATGTACATTTAATAGCTGATTAAAGTAACTTTTCCATCTATTTAATATACTCCTGGAATCTGCAATCATATCCCCATTTTCATTCCGAATTATGTTTGTTTTAGCCTGAAACCCGTTCTTCTCTATACTAATTCCCTGATATAATTCTCTAATTTTCCTTTTTTTTTTTGCATTAATTTCAAGATCATTGATCTTCTCTCTCAAATATTCTCTCTTTTTACTCTTTAGTAACGTGGTGGTTTCCCGTCTAATACTACCCAACTGCTCTAAATTTACCTCATTTGGCTCATGTAACCTTTTCATTTTTGCGAGCTTTCTTTTCTTTACAATGTCTGCACATTCCTCATCATACCATTTCTTCTTTTTTAAACAACCAATGTTTTCTGATGCTGACAATTTAATAGTATCTTTTATAGACTCCCATTCTTTATTTATATCAGTTTCTTCTTCGTTTGCCACATTGTCATCTGAAGTTTCCAGTACTTCAAATCTATTAGCAATTTTGATTTGATATTCTTGCCGCATTTCATCATTTTTCAAGTTTTTTAATTCAAATTTTACATAATCATCTTTAACGTTTGTTCCTCTCATTAGCGATAGCCATTGTCTGATTTTCACTCTGACCAGATGATGATCCGAATTGCAGTCTGTCCCTCTAACTGATCTAACATCGATGATGCTACTGTGCCAGCGTTTGTCCACTAATACATGATCTATCTGGTTCCGAGTTTCTCCATCTAGAGACGTCCAGGTGTATTTATGAATATCCTTATGCTGAAATGTTGTGCTCTTAACAATGAGATTCTTTGATGTGGCAAATGTGACTAATCTAACCCCGTTGTCGTTACTATCTTCATGAAGACTGAATTTGCCTACTGTTGGTTTGAATATTTCTTCCTGCCCCACTTTTGCATTAAAATCTCCTAAGACAATTTTCATATGATATCGTGAAGGGCTATCAAATACGCATTCTAATTCTTCATAGAACTCATCCTTGATCTTGTCATCTTTATTTTCTGTGGGGGCATGTAAATTTACAATTATAAAATCATGTTTACCCTTTAGAATTATGTATGATACCCTATCACTAACAAACTTAATATCTCGGATAGCGGACAGAATCCTCCTTCTGACTAAAAAGCCCGTTCCAAATGCAGGTCTTTCTGCACCCTCGTAGTATAATGCAAAGCTTCCTGATTCCTGACTACCTTCTCCTGGCCACCTAACTTCCTGTAAAGCGATTATATCCAAGGGCGATTTATCTAATTCCCGCGTTAATATCTTTAGTGCCCACTATAGTATAAAGTCCTAACATTCCATGTTCCTAGGAACATGTCCCTGTGTTTGAGCCTTTGGCACGGGTTCCCTGAAGTAGTCCCCCGCCCGGAGAACCGAATGGGGGACTATTTGACCTCCGGAAAATTTTACCCTAGTTGAACCCATGTCCGCATTTCTTGACCGTTGTATTTTTACGGTGAAAGATCGTCACTCTTTCGACCAAGGTACTTTTTTCTTCTGGCTTATCACCTTCGACCAGTCCGGCATGGGTAACCCTATCGGCAGCAGTGGTACCGCCGGCATAGCTCTCGGAATCATTTAAGCACGCAAGCCACTCCACCACGACAAGGTAAATATACCAATTCGTAGGTATTTTAATTCGGCCATTTCTCCAAAATTTCCCTCATTTCATGTTAACTATCTATTCCCATTTAATAATATTTTTCTGCAGGTGGTTATAGAACTAACAACTTACTTACTGTCACTATTGAACCCGAAGATTCATGTTAAACTGAAAATACAGTATATAAAACTATTACTTTGCCTGTTATATTATATGGATGCGAAACATGGACTCTTACTTTAGGGGAGGAAAGGAGATTATGAGTATTTGATAATAAAGTACTTAGGAAGATTTTTGGACCAAAGAGAGATGAACAGACAGGTGAATGGAGAAGACTGCATAACAATGAATTTCATGGTCTTTATAGGAAGCCAGATATTATGAGAAAAGTTATGTCTCGTAGACTGCGATGGGCAGGACATGTGACACGAATGGGGAATGAAAGACGTGCGTGGAAGCTTCTTGTAGGAAAACTAGAGGTAAAACGCCCAGTTGGTAGACCAAGAATGAGGTAGGAGAATAACATTAACTACGATTTGAGGGAAATATATTATTCACTGGTTGTGTGGAAGAGAAGGCTTTATGGTCTTAACTCTGCCAGCTTAAATAAAACATTGTCATCATCATCAACAACCACCACCATTGTCATCCGTCGCCCATCGTCCATTATCATTAGTCATCATCATCATTATTCCTATTTTTCCCTGTGATCATATGTTTATTTTTATTGATATTTACTTCCAACTCCAATCTCATAGTGTCATTTAATAGAATGCGTGAGTTAACTTTTAGCATTTCTTCAGTATTTCCCTGATAATACATCATCATCAACATATACCAACAACAGATTAATAGCATTGAGTTGGTACGTCCTCTTTATTTTCATAGGATTTCAATGCTGGGTCTAGTACAACATTGAATAAATGTGAAGTTAGTGCTTTAACTTATTGTGAGTTTCAAAAGTATTTGAAAACTATTTGCCCACTCGAAAGCTACTCTTTGCATATTTTAGACATTCCGAAAAGTCTAATTAACATTTTAAGAACTTCCAATTATATCACGATACTGTAGAATTCACATTCGCATAACATTAAAACATATTACTCAGTGTATCATAGCTGTAACTACAAATCCACTTCAAAAATATACGTGCTTGTACAGCCTTTGAAAAAAATTGATGGAGCATCACTTGATGAAGGAAAGTTAAAAGTTTTGAACAGCGATTCACATCAGTAAGTAGTTACGTGTCCTGTCTCCTTTGAGTTCGAAACGGGTCCTTCATGCAGTACTCGTATCGTTCGCCACAGTGCAGTGGAGCGGTCGGTAATATGCTATTTGCGATGACGCGGACCTAGGTACGACCCTGCTCAGGAAGAATTTTTTTTAATATCTTCGTTAATTTTCACCAGGCTTCGTTAAATAAATAAATAAATATATTTGTATATATAGGGGAAAAAATAATTAAAGGAAACACGTTATGTATAGAAAATTAATAACGATTGTGAACATCTCATTGCTTCATTTACAACACAAGGCATAATAGGATTGCTTATTTCCATAACTAATGTAAAACGCGTCTGATTAATTTAAACTAAATCAAGTTAATATCTAATTTCAATATACAAGTAAGCCCTGGGATATTGCATCGCTTCATACAGATCGTAGAGCAGGAACGGTTGTGGTCTAGTGGAGGGAACGTCTGATATTTCATGCATGAGGTCGCGTGTTCGATCCTGTTGTAATTTTTTTCGCTCGTCCTAATTTCAATTGATTTTGATTGTTTTATTTATAGCATTTACTCCACTACTTATGTACGCGAATTTATTTTCCCTTGCAGGACAAGCAACGAAATAAAACGGATTTTAATTTCTCAAATAGTTGTGCACTTGTGAACCAAGAAGCTGACCTGTAATCATTCACAATGGCTTCGTTCTAGGACTTAAAAATTATCTGTGCGCCATCAATTTTTTTTTCAAAGGCTGTACATACAAGACTACTCGATTTTCTCAAATAATTTGAAATAAATAGAGAGTGAAACTTTTAATTTTCTTTATTGAATTAGGTGCCAATAGGCATATTGTAGGTACATCATGTCATAAATATCCAATTCATAAATTAAGCTTTCATAAATGTCTTTAAATACATGTAATTCAAATTCTAAATTATAATCATGTTTACATACATTTAATCTTAAAATATACAATGCATTTCCAATTAAGTATAGTCATATGAGAGCGAGGAAAATTTTCATCAGGAAATTACTCATATGAAATTCGATCCCAATTTCGTTGTCTTAGCAGTATGATTATTTTAATTTAATTCAAATCTTTAAAAAAAATATGATTTAGATAGTTTCTTGGTGACAGAGATGGAATTTTGCAATAGGGATTCTAGAAATTCAAGAAGAGACAAAATTAGAAATGCTAAAATCACAGAAATAATGGATGTTCAATAAAATGTTCTACAAGTTATTGAAGAAAGAAGACTATTTTTTTTCATGTAAAAAGGATGTCAGGTGACAGGATACTAAAGATGATATTAAATTTTGATGTGGAGGGCAACAGAAGATAGAGGGAACCAAAAGAAAATGTATTTAAGAAGTGCATAGAAATATAATGTCGGGAGGATTAACAAATTCCTAATAAAGAAAAAGAAGTTAGATTATTTTCAATTATGTGCGTGCAGAATTTTCGATATTTGTTTACCAGTTTAAAGGCATGATTTCTTCTTGTTTCACTATCATTATCCTGTTTAAACATGATGAAAATCGTACAAATTATTATTATTAAGAAGAAGAAAAAGAACACTATCATTATCAGGTAATTCTTCATGTATATTTCGAAAGGAGTGAAGAGCAAATTATGTTATCTTCTCTTTTGCAAAGAAGTACCTTTTGCAGTGTAGTTGACATCGAAGTGAAAACACTGATTACCCAAAATATATATTAAAGCTTTTTGGTGTACAATTAGTTATAAATTCTGTTCTCTCTCCTTGGAACTCTTGTTTCCTTACTGGTTGCCACAATTTCATTTTCCGTGTGAATTTTGACTTTGGTGTAGGGATATATACTCATTTTACTGTTTTCTTTTATAGACGATACTTGCTTTGTAGTGGAAATCAATGGAGTCTTTTCGTTAACTTCTTCATATACGCAACAAGTCGACATTTTTGACTCGTTACTTCGATTTTTCTCGTCGCAGCAATGAGTACCCTATAACACAAATATCACTTATATATATATATATATGCATCTACATTAATTTTGGCTCATGTTTCCACTAAGCGCAGTATGAATTTTTTCTAAGTCCGAGGCAGACGCCATGCGCATGCACCAACAGGGTTTTATTTTCAAATTATTTCTCACCATTTACAACAAATTTTAAATTTTTTCTAACGATTATTTTAACACATTTTTCTATGATATATAACTATTATATACGTAACATGAAGACGTGGCAACCATATTGACTTTTAAGAATATTGTATACAACAGTGCAGCCAACATGGGGTATGTACTTCAGAATTTGAGAACTTAAAGTAAAAGTGATCCCACAACAGACCCGGAGGTCCTTGGGGTAGTAGGAGGTTAAGGCTCCCACTTTTTCTAGACAATCGGCACTATATGTCAGCCGGGTTGTCAGCCCTGCGTGACGGCCGCCTTTACCCCCAGAACAAGCGTCTGGTACTCATTTACGTTAGAGACTGAGTCGACCCCAGGGCCATAGTGCCGCCAGAGGGTTAGGGTCAGTTTAAAAATCCTGACCCCAACGGGACTTGAACCCTCGACCTTCCGGTTTGTAGCTCAGTGCCTTAACCACTACGCTACGGCGTGCCCCCAGAATTTGAGAACTTACTATTTATTTTTGGGCGTTGCATTCTTTCACAGGTTAGGAGTGCTTAAATTGCGTTAGGTTAGCTTTTAGGTTCGTTAAATAGCATGTATAATGTTGGCTGCCATAGAGTAAACCGCTTCGCGTTTGTTAGCGCTTGCGCGTGGTGTCTGCCTGGGACTTGGAAAAAATTCTAGCTGCGCTTAATGGAAAGATTATCCTTAATTTTAATAAATATAAATATCCTTAACTCGTGTCCAACTCAGGGTCATGTCGAGGAATGAGATGAGATGAAGCCCCTATATTTATAGAGGTCTATGAACTACAAGAATGCCGGCTGATCACTCCTGACGCACCATCTCAGGGGCGGATGAATGAAATGAAGCGAATTGGATGAGATGAGTATGGGTAAATTAAATTTGTGGCAGGTGAAAACGGGAGAAACCCCGAGAAAAAACCTGCCCAAGCTCCGTTTCTTCCACCACGAATCCCACATGGAGTGACCGAGACCCGATCTCGGGACTCAGCGGTGAGAGACGAGCGTCTAACCGCTTGCGCCATGGAGCCGTCTAATTTTATTACTGGAAATAAAAGGATAAACAACGTAAATATGAAAAAAGTTGTTCTGTAAACTTTCAGTAAATTTTGTACTATTTTGGAGAGTATACAATACATATATTATTAGAAAAGTAAACTTTTTCCTTCGACATGCGATCACATGGTAGCCAGAATATTATTGGTTACTCTGTACTAATTCCTCACTTAGCCTCCAGAGGGTATTGTCTGCCCAAAATGTGTGAAGACAATACATATTGGTCATAGTTAGCGATTGTGTATTCCAGTTCCTCTCAAGCGCCCTAATTTAAAACACCACATCTTAATATGTTACCGAAACGAATTGAACTAGAATTAACAGATTCTACAATAGCCTTTTTATTCTTCACCAGGCTTCCTAAAAATTAATTCTACGAGATAAATTAAAATGTTTCATACCTCTCCTCATAACCAATCTCCTAAGTATATCGCGATTTCAAAGCCTTGGCGGCCCCATCTTCTGTACCCTCTTGACGACTGATGTTTTGTCGATCGGAAGAACTGGGGAAGTAGTTCTTCCGATCGACATAACATTAGCCAACACTTTCGAAATTCATATTAAAGCACCGTTGTGGTTATGTAATAAGATGTTGATTATATAGTTTTTACCTGGTAAGTCAGTCGTTCTCAACTAAATTATTAAACTTCAAGTTATTCTAATATGGAGGCATTTCGAAAAAATGTTTCATTTTCTGCGTTTTAACTGGAACTGATTGTTTTCGAAAGGCCTCCATATTAGAATAACTTGATGTTTAATAATTTAGTTGAGGACGACTGACTTACCAGGTAAAAATTATGTAATTAACATCTTATAACATGAGTCGTCAAGAGGGTACTGAAGTTGAGGCCGCCAAGGCTTTGAAATCGCGATATACTTAGAAGACTGATTATGAGGAGAGGTATGAAATATTTTGTCTTAAATTAAACCTCTTAGTGATCATTCCTATAAAAGTTCAACGAGTTGGTGAGAATATTTTTAAACTTGCAACCGAATTCCAATAGGCCTACTTGTTTTTCTCTTTAACTTCCCATAACTGAAGTGAATTTGAATGCTATCATTATTTTTTCTGACTAGAATATAACGTGGATTACAGAAACAACAATGATGTATTTAATCAAGATAGTGTTGTTATGGAAGCATATCCTACTCACGTTATAAGCTTGTACTTTCGTTGCACTATTCTAAGGAACTTGCGTGTTCCTTGATCTGTCCGTGATCGCCACCACGAGCTTTTTGTCATGTTTCTTGAATAACCGTAGCCAGGCTTCGGCTGATTGTTGCACTTGCCAGTGCGAAATTTGGTTTTGGTGTCTTGAAATAAAATATATTATTTGGAGGTGATACATATTTGTCAATTAATCAGAAATTGAATCGTGATAACTAGAGTATTTAATCTTATCAATGACGATAGTGTACTGTTCATATTCAGATTCGAACAACGCTTTACCCATAGATAATTGTTAGGTGTTTCGTAGACAAAGGACCGCCAGAGGCGTTAAGAGCATGTGCGCCAACTTCGTCTATAAAACAATTATGGGAGCGACAGTTGTATTGAAGGAAACTTACAATGTGGTTCTACACTCTAATTCAACCCAGGAAGTTACTACACACCTTATGGGCTACGCCAGTGTCACCCTACCTACAGAGGGTAGATGTTGCCAAACTCATAATAACGGTGTTTGTTATCTATCTATAATGACGTAGCCCATTGCAGAGTAATAGCCTCTCCTTTCTAACGAGTTACTAGACGAAATTAATTTTTAGTTACCTTATTTGCTCAGAGATGTCAAGCGGTCAACACAACGACCCAATGAGATACCAAATAGGCAACTATTGTATATCTCGCCTAACTTGGCAAAGAGAGAGATGGAGATATAAGGGTAGATCACGGACCGCTTTTGTCCAGTTATAAAAGAAGGAACCCACCCTGTTGTCAGTTTTTTCTTCCCCCTTAGACCTATTAACATCTGGTGAAGAAACACCGTCAACACTGGTGCGAGAGAGAGAAGTGAGCACAGCTATTTCTTTCTACAAATGTATTGCAGAGTTAAACCAGACAAACAGTAAGGTATTACTTGGACATTGAGATCGATAAATTTTGCTTAGATGCCTCTTTATTCAGGCTTATGGATCTTTTACGAGCCTGAAAAATCTTCAAACTCGGGACCCACGGGTTAAAATCCCTCCCGGGGGACTTGCTCCTTGAATTTTTCCGTCCTAAAAATTCATCGACCCCGGCAGGGTTTGAACCCGCGACCCTCGGGACTAAGGGCAAGTAGCATAACCACTAGTCCACCATGGCCGACTCTAAATAGATCTGGTTTCCCATAAAATCATGTAGCTCACTGTTATGTAGAGCCTACTATTTTCTGTTCGTCTCTCTTTGGTCTAAACATTTTCTTAAGAAATTTGTTCTCAAATACTCATTTGCTAAACTTGAAAACCATCGGGGATCAATCATCTGTGCCAGTGAAATTTTTGGCTACTGTAAACAAGGTAGCAATAAACGAAAGTCCTTATCATTAATTATTCCGAATTTGGAAAATACTTCTACAGTGAAATCGTGGGTCTCAATGAGGGTCATATTTTAATATCTTAAAATTGTAATATGTACGTAATTTTTGTATAATTTTACTATTCGCTGGTTGAGTGGAAGAGAAGGCCTTATGGCCTTAACTCTGCCAGCTAAAATAAATTATTATTATTATTATTATTATTATTATTATTATTATATAGCAGTTCATCTCATTCGTAATTTGCACTTATAACCTTATACTTTGGGGCACGCCGCGCCGCAGCGTAGGGGCACTGCACTACAAGCCGGAAGGTCGAGGGTTCAAGTCCCGGTGGGGTCAGGATTTTTAAACTGACCAAAACCTTCTGGCGGCATTATGGTCCTGGGGTCGACTCAGCCTCTAGTGTAAATGAGTACCAGACGCTTGTTCTGGGGGTAAAGGCGGCCGTCACGCAGGGCTGACGACCCGGCTGACATCAAGTGCCGATTGTCCAGGAAATGTGGGAGCCATAACCTCCTACTATCCCAAGGGCCTGCTGAGGCCTGTAGTGGGATTACTTTACTAATTAGTGTATAATGCTCTTGTGTTATTATTTAATTGTAATATTAATGTGTTTTCTTTATGTAATTGTAATGTTAATGTTTTTTTAGTGTATAATGCTATTGTGTTATTTATTGTGTTTTCTTTATGTAATTGTAAGGTTAATGTTTTTAGTGTATAATGCTATTGTGTTATTATTTAATTGTAATATTATTATTGTGTTTTCTTTATGTAATTGTAATGTTATTGCTATTGTGTTATTACTTAATTGTAATATTATTGTGTTTTCTTTATGTAATTGTAATGTTAATGTTTTTAGTGTATAATGCTATTGTGTTATTATTTAATGGTAATATTTTTATTGTGTTTTCTTTATGTAATTGTAATGTTATTGCTGTTTTTGTTTATTTTTTTACACTAGTACCAATTATTACTTTATTGTAACGGACTGTCAACAGCACGTACGGCTTACTGCCCGTGCGACCCATATTTGTAAATAATATTGTAAATATCTTACTTTTTGTCTAATAAAGTCCTACTACTACTACTACTTTACTTTACCTTATACTTATGTGATACTTAAACCTATATCGGTATTATCAGTTTATCCCTCATGGACTTTTAATGACACATGAGTGGATACCTATATACTATTTTTCAGGTAAACAAATCATTAAGAAAATGCTGTTTGAATTACGGTATTACTGAAGTAAATTCACTGGACAGCTTAGTATTTACAGTGATAAGGGTTTACCATTTTGTTTCGTTTGAAAATGAAAATTTGCGCTGTACAATGTTTTTATTTAATGTTCTTGTATATTTAACTGTGGCGTGTCGTGCCTTTCATAATCCTATAATTCATTTACACTTTTAATAGAATTTTATAATTCTCTAAAAAGGTAGGACCCTCCCTGTTATTTTAAATGCTAATGGGAATCTAAAATCTTACCATTTTATTCGACTCTACATCATCACCATCATCATCATCTCGCAATGGCTTGAAGTCATTCTTCCGCATAGCTGAAATGTAATAATTTCATGTCAACTTTCATTTAATTGTTTGATATCCTAGGCCTGTGGAAGGTCTATGATATGGAGTGAAGCTTCAGTTATTTTGTAACGATAAAACAGTATTTTAAAAGTATTAAATAGTTATGAAAACAATACATAAGATTAAAACTATAATAACAATAGTAATAATAATGATAATAATAAGTCATAATAATAGTAATAATAACAATAATAACAATGACATTTCTTTGGAGAATGTTTAAACTTTAGATAACACACATATTTTTTTGACACAAAGACGTGGAGGACCTCCCAAAATGAGGAATCAGCTCAAGACACGATTAGCTCCCAGACATCATGAACATTTAAGACAAGACACAGCATTCACTCACAAATTCATACTAGGTAAGGAGAATATGATAGGAAGATTATTATGACCAAATAGTGTTTGTGGACTATTTGGACCTTAATATTTCCCTACATTTATCGTACAGGTGAGGAGAAACCTCACCAATGAAACTTGCCACGACTGGGGATCGAATCCGGGCCGGCTGTGTACGGGACAAAGACTTTACCACAGGGTCACATTGACGGACCTAAATTTATTCTAATTATTGTAAATTTATGTAACATGGGTGAGTGGCAGAAAAAGATTTAAGGCCTTATCTCCGCTAGGTAAAATAAAACTATTATTATTATTATTAATTATATTAATATTAATAATAATAATAATAATAATAATAATAATAATATCAGCAAGAATTTCGAGAAGAGAAAAAGTTAGAAACTTTTATAAGGGAGGAAACGGAGATTGAAGACACTATTTTAGATTATATACAACTCAGCAATTAAGAAGGTACGGACATGTCCAGCGATTGGAAGAGGATCGACTACTAAAATATGTTTTGGACTGGAAACCTGAGGGAAGACGAGGCAGAGGAAGACCTAAAACTTCCTGGGGTCAGGGACTATATTTATACGTGAAGGAGAAACATCTACAACCAGGAGATTGGATGGACCGACAACATTGGTTATTAGGAATCGGACGATGTCAAAAACATTAAATAAATAAGTGAATAAACGATATACATATAAGTATTATTGTTATTATTATTATTATTATTATTATTATTATTATTATTATTATTATTATTATTATTGGACTCTTACTTTAAGTGAGGAGAAAAGATTACGAATATTTGAGAACAAAGTTCTCAGGAAAATTTTTGGACCAGAGTGAGATGAACAAAAGGCGAATGAAGGAGACTGCTCAACAGAGAGCTACATGGCCTTTATAGGAAACCAGATATAATAACAGTTAAGTCTCGTAGACTGCGGTAGGCTGGACATATGGCATGAAAGGGGAGTGAAATAGGGACATGGAAGCTTATTGTAGGAAAACCAGAGGGAAAACGTCTAGTTGGAAAACCAAGAACGAGGTGGGAGAATACCATTAACCATGATTTGAGAGAAGTAGATTATACAGGGGACGATTGGAAAACATTAACTCGGGATAGGGATGTACGTAGTACTTATGTCTGCGCGGTCATGAACCTACAGGTTCAACAGTTCTAGTGAGTTAGTGAATGCATGAACATAACCAGTTTTCTATGACTATTTAACTCACGCCCCAAATGTGAGTCGATGACCAATCACGTTTCAATGAATTTTGTTTTACAACCAATGACAGTCGTGTTTCACCTAACTATTTATCGAATTCCGTTTACCAAAAATAAAGAAAACTCCTCCTTTTTAATACTCTGAACAGGTTAGAGCATTATTTTGCATTGAATGACTCTCCAACAAATACAATGAATATAGCAAATAATGACAAATTCCTTCGAACTACACATTTGATAATTGTGTGTTCAATAATTGTGTTTAAAATAGTAATTTTACTGAGTTGCTTTCTAAAAAAAATATTTATAACCTATAATGTTGGTTATAATATACGGTTTGATTTGTTTAATTTTTTCTCCACTAGGGTGCGATTTTAGTAGGATATCGCTGATTGTGATTCTATTTAGGAATAAATAGTGTGATCAAGTTGCAGTAAATAAATATAACCACACATTTCTGATTTGTTTGTAAACATCGCCGTTTACATTAAATATATGAATGTTTTAATATACCGGTAACTATATTTGAAAAGTGATTTTGGAGTAAACAGCTTAATTTTATTCGTTAAATATTCGTATCAAATGCCATTTTTGATTTCCAAATTCTCTACATAAATTGGAAATCACTTGTGGCATTACTTATAAAAATATCAATATAGCATCATGTTAGTATAAATAATGTTGGTATTTGTAAATGTATTGTGTTGATGAATGTCCTAACATACAGATGTAGGCTATGTCAATCTTCAACTATGGGGTATTAAAATCTCTTATCTTTGTGTACTAGGTAATAACTTATCTGCGTCATTGTCATTATATTGATATGTTCATATTTGTGCACTGATGTCAACCATCTCAATAAACGATTTTATTTACCTGTAGGCGGCTCCATGACGCAAGTGGGTTAGACGCTAGTCTCCTACCTCTGGGATCCCAGAGGCCCTTCATGTGGGTTTCGTGATGGACGAAACGGAGTCCTGGAATGTTTTTCTCGGGGTTCCTCCTGTGTTTCCCTGCCATCAATTTAATTCCACCATTTCTCCACATCTCATTAATTTAATTCCATCTGCCCCTGTGATGGTACATCAGGCGTGGTCGGCTGACATCCTTATTATTTAGACATCCAATGTAAGGGTTTTTATCGCATTTCCTCCCTCGACCCGGTCCTGAGTTGAACACGAGATGAGGTTTAATTATCTGTATGGAATATTGTTTTCAGATATTTCTATTTGTAGACAATCCTATCATGGAGTAACTATTTTTTGTAGGTTTTATAAATTATTTTCTTCTTTTACTGTTCTTATTATTTTCGCTTTTATATTGTTTATCTTTCTGTCCTTTAGACGCAAGCACAGGACACAGAACCAATATGGACTTTAAAACAAACTATTCAGCCGGGAATCGAACCCACCTAGTCGTAGTGAGAGGTAAGGACGCCACCGACTAAGCCAAGATGATGGACAAATAATTTCGTAACCTCCGTTGGTTAACGGGATATTTCAACAAACTTTACTGTTCTTCATTGTTACTTTTAAGCAGCGTCGATTAGTGAAAATAAACTGAACTTGAATTTCATCGATTTTCATTCAGCGTTACAGAGGTACGACCTATCGGGAGAGGGATTTTAACTATGTATCACATACTTAGATTTTTGACCACTTAAGTGCATGAAGGGTCTCCCCGAATGAGTGATCAGCTCAGTGTCAGGGCCTCCTCCGAGACAACACAACATTAAAACGAAACACACCATTCACACACATACATTTATGCCATACATGGCGAATATAATGACGAATATGAAGACGAGATGATGTTCGCGGACTGTTTGGAGCATAATGCTCCCTGACAGTTATCTTACAGGTGAGGAAAAACACCGAAATAATAGTCAATTAAATAAATACATAAATATATTATTACTACTAATAATAATGATAGTGATGATAATAATAGTACTTTATTTATTCTAGCGGAATTAAATTCGTAAGACATTCCATTCCTTTCAACCAGCACAAATATAAAAAATACAGATTGATATTACGTAATTAAATATACAATATTCAAATTACAATAAATTACGGGCATCTTGTAGAGTAGTTGGTTGGGGCAATACGATACAAGCCGGAAGGTCTGGGGTTCGATTCTCATTGGATTCAGGATTTTTAAAATAGCATAAACTTTCTGGCGGCAACATGACCCTGGGGTCGAACTAGCCCCTAACGTAAATGAATATGACTTTCATTGTGGGGGTAAAGATAGCCGTCAGGGCTGTCAACCCGGTTGATATATTGTGCTGATTATCTACAAAGGTAGTATCCTTATAATAATAATAATAATAATAATAATAATAATAATAATAATAATAATAATAATAATAATAATAATAAATTGGTAAGAGGCACTCGAAAGAACATTAAGTTATAACTTTATGATTTTTCTTTTATGAGTTCGTTCAGTGATCCTGTCCATATTCTGCATTGTTTGTAATGGTATCGCTCACACTTTTGGTCGCATATCTTGCATTGACACGAATCGCTCGGTTGGTGGAATTTTGTAGTTTTGCACATTTTGTGATGACATCCGTGTGTTGCTAAACCTATGATTCTGTGCCTTTGTGGTTGGTTACTTCCAGTCCACTCTCTGTTTACCATGGCATCTGAGGCTTAGAAGTCTTCGTCGATCTCTTTTTCTCTCTGTTTCTTTTTTTCGATGACTTTCTTATATGGCTCCGTTGCTGGCAGTAGTATCCTTTGCCTCAGGTCCTCTAGGAAGAAGAGGTAGTATCCTTAACTTCCAACTATTTAAGGAATACAGTGAGATCGTTTTTTCTTTCTTTACAAAAAGTTAAGGTCTTTTCCACCACTCAACCAGATTATATAAATTTACAGTAATTCTTTTCTTACACTGTAAATGAATACATTGCTTTTATTCACTTATAAGTGTAATATAGTGATTTCTTTTACACTTTTGATTAGTACTAGAGTCCACCGCTGTGGTCTCGAGGTAGCGTGCTGCCTTGTCACACAGCAGGCCCTGGTTCGATCCCCGGTCGGGGCAGTTTTTCTGGGTGAAGTTTTTATCGGGGGTTTTCCTCACCTGTAAGATAAATGGCAGGAAAGCTGTAAGGTCCAAACGGTTCCCGAAATCATATGGCCATCATCATCATCACCCTTATCATCATCATCCTTCACCGGTGTGGAAAGTAACGGGAAGCTACCACACCTACAATTCCCTAGTAAAGCTGCAAGCATAGCATGAGAATATTATGATTGCAGTGAAGGACCTGCCTGCGGGCAGAATTACTATGGATGGATGGATGGATTAGTACTAGAAGTACAGTGATCCCACTACAGGCCTCAGGAGGCCCTTGGGGTAGTAGGAGGTTAAGGCTCCCAATTTTTCTAGACAGTCGGCACTTGATGTCAGCCGGATTGTCAGCCCTGCGTGACGGCCGCCTTTACCCCCAGAACAAGAATCTGGTAGGCCCTACTCATTTCAGTTAGAGGCTGAGTCGACCCCAGGACCATAGTGTCACCAGAAGGTTTGGGTCAGTTTAAAAATACTGATTTCGGGACTTGAACCTCGACCTTCCATCTTGTAGCGCAGTGCCATAACCACTACGCTACGATTTCATTAGTAGTATCAAAGAAAATAAGATATTTTTTAGACGATTCCGATTTGAGCTATTATCTTTTCAACATGTCCGTCGCTGTTGCGTAGTCGGTAGAGTCTCTACCTTCTACTCCGGCTACCCGGGTTCGATTCCTGGCGGGGTAAGAGATTTTTAAATCTCGACCTTGGGACTGGGTGTGTGCAGTTGTACACATTGGGTTTAATTCCTCTAAAAAAATAACGTAGGAAATTAATTTTCTGTCAAGTAATCAAACAAGCTTCACTTATAATTATCAAGTGTACGAGAGGTAATTCGACGCTACTGTGAAAGAAGTAGAACATAAAGTGGTCTTGTTATCTTGTGACCCGGTACTCCGACATATTAAAAACATAAAGCGTTGAAAGTTACTAGAACGTAGTATTATTACAAATTCATGGCATCGTTTTCCTTATGTTCGAGACTTTTTTTGTTGGATCTACTCACAGAGTACCAGAGAAGAAAGTGGACAAGTTTCGCGTACATGCCATAAGCGGCGCTAGTGTAGAACAACTAACGACACCTATTTTTTTTTCGATTTTTTCTGATACTAATATGAAATTCAGCACTGCCTGGTGGCAAAATTATGAATTATAATTATATAACGCCATCTGGTGAATAATCATGAAATTGAACTTTCATAGGAATAAATAACGTATTAATTAATCTTAAATTGTGGAATTATTTATACCCAGCCTCTCAGACCTAAAGATTTTCTTTAATTTTAACAGAAGGGAAGAATGGAAGTAAATAAAACATGTTAATTTGTTTTCGTTCATTAAAATTTAAAAACGTGCATTATGAGCTCTTTTAATAAATATGCACAATTGACCTACCCCCTTATTCTCACATACATATTTTATACAATATTTATTAAAGAACCTTAGCCATGTCGTACATCTGAAGTCCATTATAAAGTCATATTTTTAAAATGTTTATTAGAAATGGCTGTACACTAACATCACTCTTCCTAACCTAATAAATCTTAGAATTTATCACTTCTAGTAGGTTTATCTTTCAAAATAGATTCACATTAAAAACGTAAACAAACTTGAATTTACTTACAAATTAGAGTAAAATAAAATCTAAGTAATGATTTTAACTTTCGATAATATATAATTTTTACAGTACCGTCTACATAGAACGAAAGGATAGCAGTTAAACATTTAAATTTACAAAATGGCTAATTTCCCATAATCCCGAATGAACACGCTGTGCACGACGCCGTGTGTCTTGCATTTGTTTTATTTAGTTACATATTCTGTTACTACCAAACAGCGCTACCATTGTAGCTTGCTCATTGTAGTTCATCGTAAACGACCGAAATTTTTTAGATGTCACTGTACTCAGTTTTCCCTCTATTCGAAGTTTCTCTATGGGATCTACTAATGAAAAGTGTAAAAGAAATTACTATATTATACTTAGAAGTGAATAAAGGCAATGTATTCATTTACAGTGTAAGGAAAGAATTATGAATAACGATAAAGGACCTATTCATGTCAGCTTCCTCTATTTCTTGGTTAAGGGAAAATACCGTTTACAATGGTGGTATGAGCAGGGGAACTATCAGCACAAGTCTCGAGACGTGACGTAACGTTAAATTTGGAATACGTGTTTTTCTTTAAGTTAGAGTAGGTTTTCAATTTTCATTTATTTATATACAAGCTATTACCCGGCGTGCGCTGCTACGCCAAAATAAATGAAATTAACGTGCTTTTATGTTTAGTTGAATAAGTGAAACGAAAAATAATTATAAATTTATATTTTTTTAGATACACCGTGCTGATTATCCTACGTTGACCGGAAATCTATTTATCTCGATCTTCTTGGCATAAATGAGCTGAAATACGAAAATGAACGTGTTTTATGTTTAGTTAAATAAGTGAAGGTAAAAATGTATATCGTAATTATTGTATTTAGATACCACGTGCTGTTTATCCGGCGTTGTCCGGTAATCTACTCATCCCGATCTTCTTGGCATAAATGAGCTGAAAGACAAAAATTAATGTACTTCTTATGATTAGTTGAATAAGTAAATTGAAAAAAATTATAAATGTATATCGTAATTATTTTAAGATTCCCCGTTCTGATTACCCGGTGTTGCTCGGGAATCTACTTATCTCGATCTTCTTGGCATAAATGAGCTAAAAGACAAAATTCGTTATTGTGAGTTATCCGTAAAAGAATACCCGCGATGTGCTGCTATGCTAGCACAGGAATCTTACGTATACTCGGACCAACGGATCTGTGCCCCTATAGCGCTGGCATCGTTCTTCGAAAAGTACACGTCAGTTCTCGCACCATTCCACCGCGCTCCCCTCCCAATACGTCAAATAGAAGTCACTGTAACTGACCGAATAGGGACGTTGCCAAACTTCCCCCAGTGTCAGGCTCTTGAATATTGAATAATGCAAGGTTAATTATTACTTCTTCATATTTAATTTAAGTAGGTCTAATGACACTGAATGATTTCTACGATTAATGGATATAATTATAATAGTGGATATTTGTTGGTTAAATGGAAATTACGTGACGGGAATCTACATATGTTGTTTTTAAAGTTAAATGTTTCGTAATAAATACTTCTCCTTCAAATCATTGTCTTATTTGGTTAGATTTGGAACGTATTCTTGAAGTCCTAACAAAATGATAAAATTTTAGGTATGAACACACAGTCATATACCCTCCTTCTTTCTCATCCGGGATAGGGACCGGCTATGGCGAAGTTACTACATGCTACATTCTTATTTACATATTATATAACATACTGATACTATATAGAAATTCTAATTTATGTTTATGAATTAAGCTAATGATAATAACTTATAATTTACATACACTATAACATAACATACTGATACTGAGTTGACAACACTGGACTGTGAGTGCAAATAATATCCCACAAGAAAGCCCGGAACTGTGAGTAATGGGAGGGCAGAAAGAGAGAGATAGAAAATAGAGACAGGCAAGAATGCAGGGAGGGAAATGATTTACCGAGGCAGAAAAGGAATTAGTGTTTAGTTCGCATTTCTTACGGGAGCACAGATCTGTTGGTCCAAGATTACTTGTCTCGATCTTCTTGGCATCAATGAAAGACAAAAATAGTTATTGCGAGTTATCCCTAAGAGATGAACATATGCTTTCGCGGACTTTTCTGTAGAGATTTTTTAGATATTCAATTCTATGTACATTAATTTTGTGTATTTGTTATGGTTTAGGCGATTTTTATGAGTGTACGAATTGAGTATCGCAACTCTTATAGCCTGTGTTCATCCCGGGAATCTCCAGAACATTTTGCAAAAAGCCCCATCACAATCGGATCAAGGGTATGCCCGCGCATAAAGTACGAACAAAAAACATTCATTTTTATATATTAGATTTATTTTCAGCCTCGTTAATGGCAGCTTTTCCATTGAAACGCATCGACAGTTGTTAATCTATCGGTTGCTGATCGGGTTTCTATTTTGTATTACTACTGTTTTAATTAACTCGTAAACATATATCAAAATGTTAACTTTAATGTAAAAATAAATATGTAATTATGTAGAAACCCTAGACCTGCGTAAGATTTAACTAGAGGAATAGCCGCTTTACATATTTTAATTCAATATTTTTAGAGAAGTTGGGATGGCAACAGTACCAGTAATAACCAGTTGAGAATTATCTAGTCAATGACAAGTTAAGAATTACTTACTACTTACTTACTTACTCACTGGCACTATCGAACCCGTAGGTTCATGGCCACGCGGACATAAGCTCTCCATACATCCCTATCCTGAGCTAATGCTTTCCAATCATTCCCTGTATAATCTACTTCCTCAAATCATAGTTAATGTTATACTCCCTCCTCATTCTTGGTCTACCAAGTGGACGTTTTCCCTCTGGCTTTCCTACAAGAAGCTTCTATGCATGTCTTTCATTCCCCATACGTGCAACATGTCCTGCCCATCGCAGTCTCCGAGACTTAACTGTTCTTATTATATCTGGCTTCCTATAAAGACCATGTAGTTCATTTTTATGTAGTCTTCTCCATTCACATGTCTGTTCATCTCTCTTTGGTCCAAAAATATTCCTAAGTACTTTATTCTCAAATACTTGTAATCTCCTTTCCTCCCTTAAAGTAAGAGTCCATGTTTCGCACCCATATAATATAACTGGTAGAATAATAGTTTTATATATTTTCAGTTTAACGTTTTTTGAAAGGAGTTGGGACATCAAGAGTCTGTGCAATGCATAATAGCACGCATTTCCAGAATTGAGCCCATGCTTAATTTCTTTGTGCATCTCATTCCTATTGGGGGCACGCCGTGGCGTAGTGGATAAGGCACTGCGCTACAAGCCAGAGAGTCGAGGGTTCAAGTCCCGCTGGGGTCAGGATTTTTAAACTGACCCAAACCCTCTGGCGGCACTATGACCCTGGGGTCGACTCAGTCTCTAACGGAAATGAGTACCAGACGCTTGTTCTGGGGGTAAAGGCGGCCGTCACGCAGGGCTGACATAAAGTGACGATTGTCTAGAAAAAGTGGGAGCCTTAACCTCCTACTACCCCAAGGGCCTCCGGGCCTGTTGTGGGATCACTTTACTTGACTTTAATCTTATTCCTATTTGTGATTATTGTTCCTAGGTATTTGAATTCAGCCACTTCCTCAAAATTTTCCTCATTTGTCATTAGCTGTCCATTTCCATAATTATTTAGTCAAATTGTACAGGATGTTATATTAGGAAATTCATTTAAAAAGTGAATCAAGCAGGATTCGGATCTATAATCTATATCTTCGTACCAGTGCAGCACTTTCTTTTTCCGATTGAGGGTCTTTCCACTTTTCAGCGGTTGCCATTTTACCAGCCGGCTGCTGGCCCTTCACATGCACATGTGTCAATCACAGAGGTAGATGATCAACAGCCAGTGTAGGGGTGACATGTGGTTAGCATGTCGAGTCCCCCAGCCGTTATAGCTGGTTCCTCAACCTGGAGCCACTACTTATTGTAGCTACCCAATTGCCTCACGATGCTGGGTGGGCACCGGTCCCATAATGGCCGAAATACCATGAGAAAATTTCTCGAACCAGGGCAAGTCCCGTAGCTCTGCGCCAAGGCTTCCTACCTTAACCGCAGCGCTTTCTTTAATCCACAAAAGTAAAGCTCCCTCTTCTGTGCTAAACAAACTGTGTCCATATATCAGATGGGCGTACAATGAAGATTAAAATGGTAGCGGGGGCGATTGTCCATACAACTTCAATTAATTGGCCTTCAAGAAGGAACCGACTATTAAAATAATTTATAATTAGTATAACCATTTAATAGAGAAACAATTAAAGCTAAATAAACTAAATTTTTACATAGACTACTGCTTATACAGAGTAATTCACAATAAGTATTACAGCATTCTGGGGGTTCTAGAGGGGACTTACACTCTAATTCAACCCAGGAAGTTACTACAGGCCTTATGGGCTATGCCAGTGTTCCCCTACCTACAGAGGGCAGATGTTGCCATACTCATAATAACGATATTTGTTTGATTAGGGGAGGGAGGGGGCGAGGTTAGCAGTACTTTCTCCAAATCTATTTACTATACAATTTAAAAACAGGTTTTCTTTTACGGCATGCGAACTATTTTATAGTAAATATGAGAGTCGACACTTTCACACAGGATAGTACAAATCTGCACGAGCTCATTGACAAATGGTAACTGTTTTTTTAAGAGGGGGTGACTTGGACGGCTACAACTTACAACTATGCTACCTGCTGTGTTGCAATCTTCAGTTTTATATAAGGATTTCTCTCAAGAAAATACTGTTAAAATGACAACCCAGTTCCCTATTCTAAACATACAGTAACTTCCTGGGTTGAAGCTGACAGTAGTAGATAAATTTTGATAAGGAATCCATGTAAGGAAACGTACAATTTTGGTGTAAAATAAGTTTGAAGATCGAAACACAATGGGCTGATATCGCGTGTCTTGTGTTTCAGAATAAGTATTACTGACTTCTTGGGGTTGTAGTACATTCTAATTCAACCCAGGAAGTTACTACATATCTTATGGGCTACGTCAGTGTCCCCCTACGTACAGGTGGTAGATGTTGCCAAACTCATAATAACGGTATTTGTTTATTTAGGCTGGAGAGGACGGGCAAGGTTAACAGTACTTTTTCCAAATCTATGTACTATACATTTAAAAAACATAGTTTTTCTTTTACGGGATGCAAACTAGTTTTATAGTAAATATGAGAGTCGACACTTTCACACAGGATAGTACAGGTCCGCACGAGCTCAGTGACAAGAGGTAACTGTTTTTTTCTTTAAGAGGGAGTGGCTTGGACGGCTACAACTTACGACACTGTACCTGCTGTGTTGCATACTTCAGTTTTATATAAGGATTTCTCTCAAGAAAATACTGTTAAAATGGCAACCCATTTCCCTATTCCAAACACACAGTAACCTCCTGGGTTGAATCTGACTGTAGTTAAATGCCAAAAGGGGGAAAAAAATCCTGACATATAATTTATGTCGATGCTGGCCAAAAAGAACATCATTGAATGCTAAACATATAATGTATTGTCCACAGACGAAGTGATTGAAAGCAATAGGTATTTCATACGTCATGAGTGTTCTTTTAATCTCAGGTAGTATGTCGTTGTATATGTTGCAATTCCCCGTGCCCCCCCCCCAATGTCCCGTGCTTTCATTCTCTTCGTCTGTGGACTATACTTAATCATCTTCACAATCATCAGCATTGTCATTGATATCAGCATCAGCAATTTCCTCTGAAGATCCTTCTCCTGTGTGCGATTCCAGCTCTTTCAGTAAAGACTCGTAGTAGTGGCGATGTTTTTGGTCGAAACGCACTGTATTTGTTGTTTTGTTGTAGGATATAAAATATTTATTAGGACAATTTAACGAATAAAATTAAGCTGTTTACTTACAAATCATTATTTAACTATAGTTATTTTAAAATATTTATATATTTAATGTAAACGGTGCTGTTTGAAAACAATAAGAAAAGATTCATTTGTTCATCACTGCAACCAGATCATATTATGTATTGCCAAAGGATCGCAATATTGTAGAAATGCACCCTAGTGGAGAAATTTATAACCAACATTTTAGGTATTAATCTCTGATGCCCTGTAATGTAAATGTGTCAATTATATTTTTCTGCGACATTATTTCCTGGGAAATAATTAATTTAAGAAAGTGCAAACAGCGTTTTTTTTTGTGGTATAATCAATTGCTACAAATATTTCTATATTATATCCCGCAAGGACCATGTGTTAACATTCGTGCACTAGATATACTATCTGGTAGCCACATGCAGTCACTGCAAAATAATGCTATGACCCATTCAGAATGTTAATAAATAATGGTTTAAAAAACTAAAACAACACGCTTTATTAGAAATCCGAACTAAAACATGAAAAAAAATATTTTAAATTTCCAACACGCTTGGGATAAAATTAAAGTGGTCAACAAAAAAATCATCTCCAACACATCTAGAATAAAACTAGAGTTATCTACAAAAAATAATTTTACTATCAAAAGCGTGTGGTGGTCTATATCAATTAATATATTTGATAATAAACAGATATTGGTAAAAGTAAAGTCTCTAAGAAGAAAACGCAAAACCCATGAAAAACACCCCACGCTTTTGATGGCAATTTTTTTGTAGACAACTCTAGTTTTATTCTAGATTTGTTGGAGATGATTTTTTTTGTTGGCCACTTTAATTTTATCCCAAGCGTGATGGAAATTATTTTTTTTTCGTATTTTAGTTCGGTTTCCTAATAAAGCGTGTTGCTTTAGTTTTTCAACTATTATTTATTTTTTAGTTCGGTTTTCTAATAAAGCGTGTTGTTTTAGTTTTTTAAACTATTATTTATTTTTTTAATTTTTGGTTTAATTGATTGTCATAAAACGGAATCCCACGAAAATTGTTGGACTAAAAAGTCAATAAGTCCGCAACCTATTATAACGGTTTTTATTTATTTTTTGATGTCCTGATGATCCTGGCCAGGATCATAGAAAAAAAATGAAATTATTGTATTGCCATTGGTTTTTTACAAGTATACAAAGTTTTATGTCGGTCCAATGTTTTATGTGGGTGAAAATCGTATTCAAAGATTCCGTTACATAGACAGGCGAAGCTAATATAAAGAGTGTAAAAGTAGGAGCTTGATTTTAAAGTGATAAAATTAAACTGATAAAATGGAGGTGAAAAAGACTGAGATTGGTTGTAAATAAAAAAAAAACATTGAAATGTGATTGGTCATTGACTCTCATTTGGGCATGAGTTAAATAGTCATGCATAGAGCCAGGAATTACATGAAAAAAATTATAATAAAATAAGAAATCGTAATAACAAAATGTGAAAAATATGAAAATGATTACACAAAAATATTACGAAGCTACTGTTTTCTAAACTTTTTACGTTCATGTACATGCCCTGGTCGTTTATAATTTATAAATGTACATACCAGCACATAAATGAGACAAACATACTTAATTTGTGGCTCAAGAATTGAAGATGTTCACTGTATTTTCATTTTAATTAGCCTTTCTAATTATTTCTGGCCCAATACAAAATATGTTCATGATTTGAACCAACTTTCATCGCTCACGGCATAGCATAATAATTGTTCGAGGAATCAAGCTACAAACTGTAATGTCGTGGGTTCGAGTCTCGATGGGGTCAGGATTTTTAGCTGGACCAAACCTTCTGGCGGCATCCTGGCCTTCGGGTCAACTTAGTTTCAAACAGAAATGATTATCAGACTCAGCATGTTCTGGGGATAAAGGCGGTCATCACGTAGGGGCGACATCCCAATGAACGACTCGAGTCGATTGTGTAGAAAGATGGGAGCTTGAACCTCTCATTACGTTTGGATGATTTCTATTTATATTGCATGGAGATATTTGAATTCAAGTACAAACCTAACAATAACATTAAATTTGATTGATTCAGAGCACAAGTAGACCACGTCCAGTGTGTCATATTTGGAGAAACAAGATGTTAAAAGTAATTAATCCACAATTAATTCTAGGGATTGTTTCAGAACTCTCTTTGCAATTATAGTAAGATTTAATCAACTATGAACATGGTGAAATAGAGTTAGAATTATTTTAACATTAGTTTTTTTTTTTCTCTCCAAGAAATGGGCCTAGCACATGTCTAGTCTTGGTCTACTTGTACTTTGAATGATCCAGTTATAAATTCTGTTCGTAATACATAGTTAGAAGATTTTTCTATATTTTGATAGTAAACTATAACGCCTGTCTACATTTTATACGATGCAAAATAATATAATGTATGATTAAAAACTATAAAATAGTTACCTTGTAGGTCCGTCTCCTCAAAAAGTGCGCTCTGCATCATATTACGTTATGCAAGTATACTTGTTATCATAATATATTTGACGTAAGTGAGAATAATGTTGGACTTACCTACAAGAACTTCACTAATTTAAAAAAGAACAGCTTCACGTCCAAGAGCAAGAGTCTTTACTACAATTAAATGGTGCAATCCACTCACAAAGTAAGGACTGCTCTTAGGTAGCAAGAAGGAACTGGCTGCTACCTGACTAGTAGGATAGGTTATAGTTCTTACATTTTTGTTCTGCTTATTCATTTAGGGTCATGTTCTTGTTGTATGAAAAGAGTATCAGACAAAAACCTCCATCTAACTTTTCATTCCATATCTGGTCATCCAATCATCTACTTTTATCAAATTTATTTATCTTGTTCCGTATGGGACAATGAGGAATTTTCACTTACCTACCATGTTACATTGTCAAAACATTTCAGAATTACAGTCATTTGGAAAATGTTTTTAAGGAATTCCTAGAACTGTTATTGAAAAAAAAAAATATTGGAATTTTAAAGTTGAAAAATGTGAAGTAATATGAAATTTTCACTAAAATATGAACATTTTGCCAAAATATTATGAAATATGAAGTTTTTGTGAGTATTGTTTGATTCTACATATCATACGATGTAAAGATACTTTGTCTCAGTGCTCTCTAACCAATAGTTTAAAACACGAAATTTCATAAAATTCCTCGTTCTAGTCATAAGTAATGACAAGAGTGATTTCCAAAACATCGATAAAATGACGATGTCACGAAGTGGCGAGTGAATTTATCTAGACAGGGTTTCGAGTGGTATTTGTTAGGACTATTTAACGAATAAAATTAAGCTGTTTACACAAAAATCATTATTTAAATATCCATCCATAGTAATTCTGCCCGAAGGCAGGCCCTTCACTGCAATCATAGCATTTTCATGCTATGCTTGCAGCTTTACTAGGGAATTGTAGGTGTGGTAGCTTCCCGTTGCTTTCCACACCGGTGAAGGGTGATGATAATGATGATGACGGGGACCGTTTGGGCCTTAAAGTTTTCCTGACATTTGTCTTACAGGTGAGGAAAAACCCCGATAAAAACCTCACCCAGAAAAACTGCCCCGACCGGGGATCGAACCCGGGCCAGCTGCGTGACAAGGCAGCACGCTACCTCGAGACCACAGCGGTGGACTATTTAAATATAGTTGCAGGTATTTTAAAGTACTTACGTATTTAATGTAAACGGCTATGTTTGAAAACAAATCAGAATTGTGCCGTTATGTGTCATTTGTTCATCCAGTGCAACTTGATCATATATTATTTATTGCCATCCGGCGTGGGAAACTTAAAATAGGATCGCAGTATTGTAAGAATACATCCTAGTGGACAAAAAATGAAACACACCAAACAGTATATTGGAACCAACATTATAGGTCATTATTTTTTTTAGGAATCAACTCAGAAAAATCATTACGTATTTAAAAACAGAATTATTGAACCTGCAATTATCAAATCTGTAGTTTGAAGGAATCTGTTCATTATTTGCTATATCCAATGTATTTGTTGGAGAGTCAGTCACTGCAAAATAATGCTCTGACCTGTTCAGAATATTAAAAGGAGGAGATTTCTTATTATGGAAAGATAATTTCGTCAAACAGCTGGGTGAAACACGACTCCCATTGGTTGTAAAACAAAATTCATTGAAACTTGATTGGTCATTGATTCCATTTGGGGCATGAGTTAAACAATCTAAAAAAAAAAATCAATGCTTGGAATCATCTTTAGCGGTTGTTTCCTCTCATGACCGATAACCATTATCTGATTTTTACCCTGACCAGATGATCATTCGAATTGCAGTTTGTCCCTCTATCTGATCTAACATTGATGATGCTACATGTACCAGCGTTTGTCCACAATCTGGTTCCTAGTTTCGCCATCTGGAAACGTCTAGGTGTATGAATATCCTTATGTTGGACTTGTCTGGTTTTTTAAATGAATTCTTCAATTACAATTCATTTTGTTACAATTTTCTTACTTTATTATCGGCTCCGTAGCGTAGTGGTTAAGGCACTGCGCTACAAGCCGGAAGGTCGAGGGTTCGAATCCCGGTGGGGTCAGGATTTTTAGACTGACCCAAACCTTCTGGCGGCACTATGACCCTGGATTTGACTCAGCCTCTAACGAAAATGAGTACCAAACGCTTGCTCTGGGGGTAAAGGCGGTCGTCACGCAGAGCTGATAACCGGGCTGACAACAAGTACCGATTGTTTAGAAAAGTGGAAGCCTTCACCTCCCACTTCCCCAAGGAATCACTTCACTTCACTTATTATCGGCTCCGATGGATAATAGTTACTATGTTCGCTTCTGGTTACAAGGAACTCGGGTTTAAAAGCGGTCGTTGTCGATGGATTTTTCATAGCAAATATCCTGAATATGAATTGCTTCACAGGGAACTAAACCCGTGGGTCTTGCGTCGTAAATTTACGACACGTGAAAGAACCTCAAGCCTAAAAAAGAGCAAAATTATTTTGTCCGCCCTTATAGAAATTTTAAATGCGAAACTAATGAACTTGGTTTTATATAGCGTCGTTAAATAAAATAATGGCATAACATCTTACTATCTTTAGACCAAATAATGGTTGTCCTAATAAGAACGCTGGATTTAATAATGCACAAAATAAACTATATTTGAAAGAAATTACATATATTTATACATGAGCACAAAGGGTATACGTTCCGATTTAAGTATGGAAAATTACATCTGACATATGTCCATCACGAGATGCTCTACAGCTAGTGACTCTGTCTATGAAATTTGTGATTACTTTTGCACAGTCTTGCGCTGACACGTCGAATTTCCTGCTTCAGGTGTTGTATGGTTCGGGGATTTTGTTCATAAACCTGTGATTTGATAAACCCCCAAAGAAAGAAGTCACATGACATTGGTGGCCAGTTTTGGTCACCTCTGCGCGATTCCGGCCTAAGAGCACGAAGCCTTCGAACAGTTTGAGCATAACACACACCATTCTGGTAATGAGTTTTCACAATTAAAACTCATTGTTCAGCAGTATAACACTCCACATCCAGTAATTGCAACAAATATAGAAAACAAAAAGTGTAGGTAGAGTGCTGCCAACCTCGTAGTAAAAAAATGGCTGCCAATTCAAATTCGGCGTTCTTATTGGGACACCCTATAGCTTCAAAGCTCGCTAGTCGCATTCTACAATAGTAATTCGTCCGTTATTTTTCTCCATCGTTTTTTAAACAATAAGTACGGTAGTCGTCTGCGCTACAAACCACTTAAATATATAAACTTTCAGGTGCGGTAGGTGGTGTCAAATGGAACAACATTTTCTCCTATAAAGCCATATCCAATTACTCTCCAATACAAAGCTATAGCTAGGCAGCCAACGAAATTCAGTCGTACTGCTCATGCGCTAGAATTCTATGACGTAATATTCTCCTTCCTGACGTTTGTTGGAAATCCGCTTGATCTCTCGGTACGGGTGTTAATGCTGATTGATGAAACAAGTTGAAGAGGAGAACACGGGTCTGCTTAGTTGGAGATGTACCGTACAGAGAAGAAAACAGTGTATTAGCACTGCATTTTTCTCTGCAAAGCTATGGATAACTAAATAACTCACTGGCACTATCGAATCCGTAGGTTCATGGCAGCGCGAACATATGCTCTCCATACATCCCTATCCCGAACCAATGTTTTCCAATCAACCCCGTATAATCTACTTCCTCCAAATCATAGTTAATGTTATTTTCCCACCTCATTCTTGGTCTACCAACTGGGCGTTTTCCCTCTGGTTTTTCTACAAGAAGCTCCCATGCACGACATTCATTCCCCATTCGTGCCACATGTCCCTCCCATCGCAGTCTACGAGACTTAACGTTTCTCATTATATCTGGCTACCTATAAAGATCACGCAATTCATTGTTATGCAGTCTTCTCTATTCACCTGTCCATCTCTCTTTGGTCCAAAAATTTTCCTAAGAACATTATTCACAAATCCTCGTAGTCTCCTTTCCTCCATTAAAGTAAGAGTCCATGTTTCGCACCCATATAATATAACTGGTAGAATAATAGTTTTATATACTTTCAGTTTAACGTTTTTTGAAAGGAATTGGGACGTCAATAGTCTCTGTAATGCATAATAGCACGCAGTACCAGAATTGGGCCTATGTTTAATTTCTTTGTGCATCTCATTCCTATTTGTGATTATTGTTCCTAGGTATTTGAATTCAGCCACTTCCTCAAAATTTCCCTCATTTTTTATTAGCTGCCCATTTCCATTATATAATGTATTTCTATATGTGACCATATATTTAGTTTTATTGATATTTACTTCCAGTCCCAATTTCTTAATGTTACTCAGCAGTGTGTGCGTGTTGGCCTTTAGTGTCTCCTCGCTATCGGCCAATAGTAATACATCATCAGCATGAACTAACAGCTTGCCAAGCTATGGATACGCTCTAAAATTGTTTATCTATGATGATTATTCAATTAACTTTTTCCTTTCTTTTCTTTTACAGGAAGGTATGCGTAGAACGAGTATGCTGGGTTGATTTGAATTGTTTCGTCTCTGTTTTTAGGTGCGTACATATTTTACATACAAATACGGAACATACATAAAAATGATTAGATGTTAGGCCTATAAAGATAATGTGATCGCACTACAGGCCTTAGGAGAACCTTGGGATAGTGGAAGGTTAACAGGTCCCAGATTTCTAGAAAATTGGTTCGTGATGTCAGCCGAGTTGTGAGCCCTGCGTGACGGCTGCCTTTATCCTCAGAAGAAGATACTGGAACTCACTTCCGTTATTGGCTGAGTCGACCCCAGGGACATGATGCCCCAGGAGGTTTAGGCCAGCTTAAAAATCCTGAACCTATCGTGACTCGAATCCTCGACCTTCCGGGTTCTAGCTGATTGCCTTAAACAATTATGCTGCGGCGTGTCCCTATTACATGTCATACATCTTTAAGGAGTAATATTGCTATTCGTTCAAATGTGATGATAGTTCGAATTGTTGCATAAATTGTAATTTAATATAGGAAAGGGATGAAACACAATACAAGTGCTGTGTGCTATTTGAGGCGCTTAGGCGCTGGTGGACACTTGAAATTTAGCGTGCACGCATTTCTAATCAACCGTAAAGTCCGTATAGTTGTTTAGTTGGAGGCTTATGTTCAGCAGACAAATCACTGTAGCGAGGGTTGCACAAAATGCAAATGTACAAGAGATCATATGTTAAATTTAATCGTGAATGGGGAATTATTTTTTGTGTAAAGAAAGTACTGAAGACTTTGAATACAAATATTTTTTTGTATATTGAAATACGTACTATGTTGACTACCCATAATTACAGAACAGTGTTAAAAAAATTGCTTCTGCAGCGGTCTGTCTCAAAATATAAAAAAAAAAAAAACTGGTATAAAAATCATATACGTACTCACTTACAGACTTCTGTAAAACTTACAGTGAAGAAAACATGCACATGTGCGATATTTTACTTATTATAATTGTGGATTTTAAGATGCCGCCTAAAACCCACTCTAAAAATTGTTAACAAGAATTTATTTTAAGAACATTAAGTAATTATACTGAAAGCCGTTTCGATGGACGCTTGGCTAGCGCGCCTACCTGCACCGACTGTGATCCCAGGTTCAAATCTGGAGGTTCCGGAGGAATTTTGATGGTGGGCTATATCGAGAATTTTCGAGATTTTCTCTGAATTAGGATAGAGAGAAAAAGGTATCAGGCTAGATCAAACATAATTTGAAATTAAAATGGGGATATCATTGGAGGTTCATGGAGTATATTAAACAGATGGAACAATTATTTTAATGAGCTATTGAATGTACATGCAGAACATGATGTCGAAGTGAATGACTTACAGACAGCATACATATTAGCCAAAAAACCAAGTGAAGTAGAGGGCTAACATAGATGCTCTATTGAGTAACACTAACAAATTGAAGAATGGAGGTAAATGCCAATAAAACTAAATATATGATCCTAAAAATGTGCCCCCTCAAGAATCAATCCCTTAACCAACTAAATACTGCTTATTTGTAAAAATATTGGTATATTTTGTGTTGTGTGCCAACACGGTCTACTTTTGAATCCTTTTCCTAATATTCCTCTGGGGTGCTGGATTTTTATAAAGGTAAATTTAGTTATTACAACACATGTAATCGGTGAAAATCAAGTTTATTTTGCGCTAACTTACTACGTAGCAGGACCAAATGTTTGAATCGAAGTCCGTTCCTAGGACTAGAGGGGTCTCGAAGTGTATTAACTTCGGAACAGGCAGCACGTGGCCCTCAATAACCACGTAAGTTTGAGGAATTCCAAAACTCACAATGTTCAATTATCACCTTCGATGGCGATCAACCAAAAGTAAAGATGGAGAATTCGTCAATAGCCAGTTGTAAGCTGGGGGAGATCCACCTCCCACGAATCTCTATACAATTACTTAGTAAGGACTACCGTCCATGATGAGAGTGCCTAACGCACACTGCGAGAGCCTAACACACAATGAGAGAGAGTGTTGTAGTCATCTTTCAGACCTGAGCACAATACGCAGACGTTGGCAACAGTATACAACCAAAATGCTACCAACACAACTCAGCGTTACTGTATTTAGGTGCCTACAATCGGAAGTCAGATGAACTACATCATTAGCGTAATAACCGACGGCAGGTGTGTGCTATTACCGACAGAGAGAGCGACTCTTGTCGCAACATTTTGTATATAAATTCACGGAGGTTAATTAAATTTTTGGCTCTGTGTATCTAGCAGAGCGGGCAGAAATAGTCTGGAATCATTTTTACAATTTTCTGTTCCAATTGACTTTGGGTTCAATGGTCCAATAAAAAAGGGGCTACTAATACTTGCCTTATTTTAAATTTAGCCGGAATATCGGCAGTGATACAGATAAAGAATGATGATGAGATATCTGGAGAAGCCCTTGTAAAAAATTTAACGCCACGTAGGATTTGAAGAAAGCATCGACATTTCTGACGAAACTATGTATGCCTAGTTATAACTCAGGCTCCTGAAGTCAACAAAGTAGCTATTTCTTTACTCTTTTTCCATTTTTATTTTAGGTTTACATTTTTTTACATTAATTCAATTTTCATATACGCACTGTACACATATCCAGACTCAAGAGAGAGATTTAAAAACCCCATCTCGCCGGGAATCTAACCCTGGTTGCCGGAGGGGAAGGTAGAAAACCTGCCAACTATGACACGACTGATAAATATTCGTAATATTATTTTATTAATTAAAAACTAATTCTTAACTTAAATGTAGACAAAGCTTCTGCAGTATTAAACCGAGCCAGTAAATATACCATACTGCATTTGATGAATATTAGGTGGCCATGAAAAGTATACTAATTTGTCGTCATACAGCTGTATAAAAGTTAGTCCCGGAGGAAAGTTGTAAAGAAATGAACTTGATTGTATTTTTTTAACGTGTTAGGTATTACGACTGGAAATGGATCTAAACGGAATCTTTACCTTGAAATGTAAATATGTAGGGACTCAAAAAAAAAAAAATTCAACAAAACTGCTGTTTTATTTCGGGGGCTACATTGAACAAATGTTCATTCAAATGACTGGAGATCCAAAAGTAATTTAATATGTACACAGTAGGGCCATAAAAGGCACGAGAACGAAAAAGTAAGTTACGTACTGTAATTAAAAATTACTTTTATTAAATTGTTAATATCGATATTATTATTAATACGAGTAATTAACTCTAATTAATATTTCTTGAAACGACAGTTTTGTTTCGGAACACAAGGAATAAATAAAACAAAATAAAATTCATACTGAACCACCGTTGAGGTTGTTTTATAAGTTAAAAAATAAAATAAAAATAAAAAATATAACATCTTAATGTTCATATACTTAATGGTAGTAGAAATTGCATTGATTATGACTTATTCTCCGATCCCGATAAATCCAGAAGTGGGGATTTTAACATCCTTAAGTAAAAAAAAAAAAAAAAAATTGGTTGAGATATGTTAAGGCATTCCACATGCTTGGAATCTAATTTAAATCATTGCAAGTGTAAATCACTAGTAGGAAAAATTATATTAGAGATGCGTTTATTTTAACTTATTAGGTGATTTAACAAATTCATCTTTATGAATTAGACCACAATCTTTTATACAAAATTTATAGGTGAACTTTTCTTGGAATGATGATGATAATTATCATGACAATAATTATAATGATGACGATAATTACAATGATGATGATGATGAAATATTGATAATAATAATGATGACGATAATGATTAATGACAATAGCATGTTATTGATTATAGTAATAATAATAATAATAATAATAAATAATAATAATAATAATAATAATAATAATAATATAATAATAATAATATAATAATAATAATAATAATAATAATAATAATTATAATAATAATAAAATAAATAATAATAATTAATTGACGAAGTAATAATGATAATGACTATTTAACTCATGCCCCAAATGGGAGTCAATGACCAATCACGTTTCAATGATTTCTGTTTACAACCAATCAGAGTCGTATTTCACCAAATATTTATCAGTGTTATGATTACCATATTAAAGAAAGCTCCTCCTTACAATACTGCGTTCCTTTGGCAATAAATAGTATGATCTGGTTGCAGTGATAAACAAAAGAAGCAGTAGAAGCGTACCTATCGTTTCTCATTTGTTTTCAAACATCGCCGTTTACATTAAATATATAAATATTTTAAAATAACTATAGTTAAATAATGATTTGTGAGTAAACAGCTTAATTTTATTCGTTAAATAGTCCTAACAAATGCCACTCTTGATTTCCAAATTCTCTAGATAAATTCACTCCTCACTTCGTGAGTCGTGAATTTATCGATAATTTGGAAATCACTCGTGGCATTACTTATGATAATGCATCTAATAATAAAAATATAAAAAATAATAATTTAGTACTGTAGGTTTAATAATAATATAAATAATGAAAAAAGTATAATGATTCCTGAGTGACGGTTTTCTCGGGGTTTTTCCTCACCTGTAAGACAAATGTTTTGCCACTTTAAGACCCAAACGGTCCCCGAAAATCATATGGCCATCATTATGTTCACCATGTTTAGTAAGAATGTGTATGCGAACGGTGTGTTTTGTCTCAAATGTTATATTGTCTCGGAGGAGGCCCTGACATTGAGGTGATCCCTCATTCGGGGAGGCGCTATATCTTCTTGTGTGGTGAAAACGTATGTATGTGATCCATAGTTAAAATCCCTCTCCCGACAGGTTGTGTCACTGTAAAGCCCGGGTGGAACGTGACACTTTAAAGTACCTACAAGGCGAGAGATTAAACTGCGTTAATGTAAAATTGGAATAATTATAAAATAATATTTTTATTAACTTTATTGATTTATCATTATCATTATTAAAGATTATCATTATCAGAAATCAACAGCAGATGTCTCCGTGGCGCAAGCGGTTAGAGGTTAGACGCTCGCCTCTCACCGAAGGGGTTTTGAGATCTAGTCTCGGCCAGTCCATTGGGTTTCGTGGTGGACGAAACGGAGCTTGGTCAGGTTTTTCTCTCGTTTTCCCCTGCCACAATTTCATTTCACATCTTCTCCATATTCGTTTCTCATCCATTCCATTTTATTTCGTTCATCTGCCCCTGTGATGCTGCGTCAGGCGTGGTCGGCCGGCACCCTTGTCATTCACAGACCTCTATATAAGGGGCTTAATTACATCTCATCCCTCGAACCGACCCTGAGTTGGACATGAGTTGAGGATATTATATTAGAGATCAACAGCAGATAATTGCCGATAGGATCACAAAATTAATTATAACGTCTTATCAGTTATCCATTTTATAAACAAATACTAATACAATTGGAAAACTCATGTACAATGTATGTTAGAGAATAGAATCCCAGAAGCCATTATTCGCTACCATCCAAATGGAAAGAGATCTTTGGGCCGTCCGAAGGAAATATTGATTGAAAATCCAGCCTTGAGATCGTAACAGGTCATCATACCATATACACGTATGGAAAATAATAATAATAATAATAATAATAATAATAATAATAGTCATAATCATCATAATAAACAGTAATAATAATAAAAATATAATAATAATAATAATAATAATAATAATAATAGTAATAATAACAATGGAAAAATGGAATTGAGACCAAAGCCAATAAAAGTAGATGCCAAAAAATGGAAAAAGCATTTCGGCTTACTCACAACACTTATAATAAAAAATGCATATCTTTACATACAAAATTACTACACTATAACACTGTAATTAAACCGGAGTGCCTCTATGGAGCAGAAACATTAATTTTTGAACAGAAAAAAAGATATCGAAAATATAGTGAAAAAAGAATGCAAAATTATAAGAAAAGTTTTAGGTCCACAAGTCATAGAAGAAGCATTTAGACTCAGAAGTAGAAAAGAAATAAAAATATATACAGACATTCATAGTGATATTAGAAAACGAAGGTAAAAATTTTATGGCCATAATAAACGAATGAACTCAAATAGGCTTACAAAACAGATAATGGAATTCTACAAAAACAGAAGTAAAGCTCCAGTGGATACTATGAAGTGGATTGATGAAGTTAAAAAGGACTTACAATTGGCAGGAATTACTAAAGGAGATATCCCAAACAGATATATATTTAGAATTAAGGTGAATAAGTGGCAAGTTGACCAAGAGGAAAAACCGAAGGAAAAAACTGGAACTTGGACAGATGAGAGAAAACAAGCTCATAATAAAAGAATGAAAGAAATTTGGGCTCAAAGGAAACGCCTCTATGTACTTTGCGTAGTCCTACATGGGCTCATCCGCAATTAAAAAAATTAATAATAATAATATTAATAATAATGATAAGAATAATGATAATGATAATGATAATAATAATAATAATAAGAATAATAAAGAATAATAAGAATAAGAATGATAATTATTATAATAAGAAAGCAACTTCGGACAAAATTCTAACAAATATAGTAGTAAGCAGACTTACTCCCCTATATTGAGGACATTCTAGGAGATCACCAATGTGCATTTAGAAGAAACAGGTCTACAACAGATCAGATTTTCAGTATAAGACAGATTTTAAGAGAAGAAATGGGAATATAATGGTACTGTACATCAACTATATGTAGACTTCAAAAAAGCATATGATTCAATTAAGAGGGAGAAGTTATATAGTATCCTGCTGGAGTTCGGAATTCCTAAAAAGTTGGTTAGACTTATACGAATGTGTCTAAATGGCTCAAAGAGTAGGGTGCGTGTAGGCAAACAGTTTTCAGACACTTTTGAAATCCAGAATGGGTTGAAGCAAGGAGATGCACTATCTCCTCTACTATTTAATATTGTACTAGAGCATGCCATTAAATCTTTGGAGAATGAGGAAGGCTTACAACTCAATGGTATTAATATTGTGTTAGTTTATGCTGATGATATAGTACTACTGGCCGATAGCGAGGAGATACTAAAGGCCAACACGCACACACTATTGAGTAACACTAAGAAATTAGGACTGGAAGTAAATATCAGTAAAACTAAATATGTGGTCACACGTAGAAATTCAGTATATAATGGAAATGGACAGCTAATGACAAATGAGGGAAATTTTGAGGAAGTGGCTGAATTCAAATACCTAGGAACAATAATCACAAATAGGAATGAGATGCACAAAGAAATTAAACATAGGCTCAATTCTGGAAATGCATGCTATTATGCATTACAGAGACTTTTGATGTCCCAACTCCTTTCAAAAAACGTTAAGCTGAAAATATATAAAACTATTATTCTACCAGTTATATTATATGGGTGCGAAACATGGACTCTTACTTTAAGGGAGGAAAGGAGATTACGAGTATTTGAGAATAAAGTTCTTAGGAAAATTTTTGGACCAAAGAGAGATGAACAGACAGGTGAATGGAGAAGACTACATAACAATGAACTACATGGTCTTTATAGGAAGCCAGATATAATAAGAACAGTTAAGTCTCGTAGACTGCGATGGGCAGGACATGTTGCACGTATGGGGAATGAAAGACGTGCATGGAAGCTTCTTGTAGGAAAGCCAGAGGGAAGACGCCCAGTTGGTAGGCCAAGAATGAGGTGGGAGAACAACATTAACTATGATTTGAGGGAAGTAGATTATACAGGGAATGATTGGAAAGCATTAGCTCAGGATAGGGATGTATGGAGGGCTTATGTCCGCGCGGCCGTGGACCTTCGGGTTCGATAGTGCCAGTGAGTAAGTAAGTAAGTAATAATAAAGATAATGATAATAATAAAATAATAATATATTATTATTATTATTATTATTATTGTTATTGATGTTATTACTCTGTTATTACTATTTTAAAATTTTAAAATAAAAATTATCAAGTCACCAGCTTCACATAGCTTATTGTATTTCGTTGTGCTGTGCTCTTAGAGATGGCAGTACTAAAAACTGCCGCACTGGTGTCGCTCTCTGTGGATGTTCACGTAACTATTTGTGGAAATGTAAAATACTATACTTAATGAAAACATATGTTGCATACTTGGGTTTAGAGCGTTCAATGAATTCAACAACGTTGTATAAAACCTTTCTGCAGATTATGTTCTGAATTTGCAATTATTATATGGTCATCTGCAAACAATAGGGTGTTTAATTTTGTATTTTCTGATATTCTAATTCCAAATTTATATTTATTGTTCCAGCAACATTTTACTTCGTTGATATAAATCGCAAAGAATGTTGGGGATAGGGGGCAGCCTTGTCTCACACCACGATTTATAAATTCCTTCTTCAGAAAACTCTGTTATTTAATGTAATCTTTATGGTGTTGTCTTTGTAAATATTTTGTATTTTCTGCAGAAGTAAACTTGTTATATTTTTGTCTTCCAGTATATTGAAGAGTTTTGATCTCTTGACTGTGTCGAATGCTTTTCAAAATCTATGAAAGAAAAATGTGTTTCTAAGTTGAATTCTCTTCTTTTTTCAAGCAATGGTTTAACAGAAAATGCTGAATCAATAAAAGATCGAACTTTCCTAAATCCATTTTGACATTACATAAGGAATTTTTCGCTGAAACTTTTGTATTTTCCATTTAAAATGTCCGCATAAATTTTGTAGCATGTGTTTAAGAAATTGATTCCCCTATAGCTGTCCATTTTTCTCTTGTCTCCTTTCTTGAACAGGGGTATAACAATGCTCGTCTTCCATTCTTGTGGTATATCTGCATTTTTGAATATATTATTAAAGAAGGACAACAGTCTTTCATGGAACTGTTTGCCTGCATATTTGTACAATTCAGAATTCAAGCCATCTGCGCCAGTTGCCTTCCCATTTTTCAATTTCTTTAAACTATTGTTCAATTCTTCCAATGATATTATGGAATCTGTCTCATTATTATTGTATGCACATTAGTGCGCATTTATTATTATTATTATTATTATTATTATTATTATTATTATTACTACTATTATTATTATTATTATTTTTATTATTGTTTCGGAAAATTGTATCTTCATAACTATTATCAGTCCAAAGACTTTTATAATAATTGAAAAATTCTTCTTTTGTTACTCCACAATTAATTTTGGTACATTATTTAATATCTTTATTCTAATGTTTTAATATTTTGAAGGCATTTGGTTGGAGCATATACAAATCTGATTCTAAATGTGTAACAAAATTTAACCATGTTTTCCTATGTCTCTTTCTTATTTCCCTCTTAACAATAGCTATACAGCGTTTGAATTCTATTTCATTTTCTACTTTCTTTGTGTTCAAATATTTTTTATAAGCTGCATTTTTCTCTTCAATCAATTGTTTTATTTGATCATCCCAGATTTTAAGAGTTCTGTTTCTTCTTTGTTGTATATTTACTTTTCCTAAAGTTTCATTAGCTGCATTTTGAATTATCATTTTAATGTTTTTCCATTCTTCTTCGACATCATTACTTTCTGGAGTTGTAGCCATATATTGCTGAATTCTTCTCGAATACAACCATTTAATGCTGTCATCATAAATTAATTTTACCTTGTACTTTTGTTCTATGCTCTGTTGTTGTTTCTTCTTTTTTAACCATCGATCACAAAAAATGAAGACATCTTAGAAGAATTACACATGGAATCTTTAGAAAACAAAATTTCTGATTATAAGTCAACATGGATGCAACATGTTCACCGAATGGAAGATCACAGGATACCCAAACATATGTTAAGATATCAACCTGCAGGAAGAAGAATTCCAGGACGTCCACTCAAAAGGCTTCTGGATTGTGTTCCTCTTGAGGCCGAAACAGGCCAACAAATGGCATAAATTCGTGAATGTACGATGATGATGATAATGATAACAATACTAATAAAATAATAATATTTATTATTTTATTATTATTATTATTGTCATTATTATTATTATTTTACAATAATAATTATTTGTAAATATTATTATTATTGTTATTATTATTTTTATTGTTATTATTATTATTATTATTATTATTTTTATTGTTATTGATGTTATTACTTTGTTTTTACTCTGTTATTACTATTTTTAAATTTTAAAATTAAAATAATCAAGTCATCGGCTTCACATAGCTTATTGTATTTCGTTGTGCTGTGCTCTTAGAGATGGCAGTACTAAATTCTGCCGCACTGGTGTCGCTCTCTGTGGATGTTCATGTAACTATTTGTGGAAATGTAAAATACTATACTTAATGAAAACACGTTGCACACTTGGATTTAGAGCGTTCAATGAATTCAACAACGTTGTATAAAATTCTTGGGTTCGAATGCGATTTTAAACAACAAGGGTTTATATTTGTCAGGTATTTTTTATTTCAATTAATATAATCTCACAAGAACTATCCTGTGATAGAAGTTTGCTTTATTATTTTGATCATTACAAATACTCAGAAAAATTAATGACGATATGGAGTATTGATACAGGTACTACTATATTACAAATCATAACAGACAGTATAAGCTTCCTTTATTTTATATTGTCCCATTAAGTATATTACATAGCCGACAAGTAGAACATTATAGTATAATCCTACTGTAATTTCCTCAAAAACTAATTCCATTTTTGGCAACATATTAGGGGCTTAATAGACTTGCGTAATTGTAAATTTTAGTAATTTTACAAGATAACCTGCAGAGGTGCTCTATGGAAATTTTATTGTAGGCCTACTAATTCTACTTATTGAATTCCAAATTATTTTTTAATAAGCATGTGATTATATTCAATACAAATTGTATAGAGAAATCATCCTTATGTACTTGCAAATTATTTTATTATATTCCAATAGTTGGTAAAATTCGGTCCTTTATTAGCGGTATGTCCACCGCTGTGGTCTCGAGGTAGCGTGCTGCCTTGTCACGCAGCGGGCCCGGGTTCGATCCCCGATCGGGGCAGTTTTTCTGGGTGAGGTTTTTATCGGGGTTTTTCCTCACCTGTAAGACAAATGTCAGGGAAACTTTAAGGCCCAAACGGTCCCCGAAATCATATAGCCGCCATCATCATCATCATCATCATCATCATCATCATCATCCTTCACCGGTGTGGAAAGCAACGGGAAGCTACCACACCTACAATTCCCTAGTAAAACTGTAAACATAGCATGAAAATTCTACGATTGCAGTGAAGGACATGCCTTCGTGCAGAATTACTATGGATTGCTTATTATTATTATTATTATTATTATTATTATTATTATTATTATTATCATTATTATTATTATTTTTATTGTTATTTATTGTTATTTATTATTATTAATTATTATTATTATTATTAATTTTATTATTATTACTATTTGCTCATGAAATTGTTACATTAGTTACGCTTGGGCGGCAAACATCTCAGCTCAACCTTTAAAGATTACTTAAAATCCTTGTATTACATAAATCCATTTGGTGATAGATATATTGAACACGTATATTTGAAAACGTCGATTATAGGCCTACATATAATGAATGTAAGTAAGTTATCGTGCAATGGGTATTTTGATCAATTATTATTTTCGTTTTTCATTATTGACAAAATAAGCCTATTTTTTTTGGGCCATTCTTTATGGTAATCATTTTCTCTTGGGAAATTACGAACTGTTGAATCACTTTCGGTATTTCTGATACTGGTTTTCGTTTATTATCACACAATTGCCACCGCTGTGATCTCGAGGTAGGGTGCTGCCTTGTCATGCAGCTGGCCCGGGTTCGATTCCCGGTCGAGACAGTTGAGATTTTTTCGGGGTTTTTCCTTACCTGAAAGACAAATGTCGGAAAACGTTAAGGCCCAAACGGTCCCCGAAATTATGTGGCCATCATCATAATCCTTATCATTATTATCTTCATCATCATCATCCTTCACCGGTGTGAAAAGCAACGGGAAGCTACCACACCTACAATTCCATAGTAAAGCTGCAAGCATAGCATGAAAATGCTATGAAGCTGCAAGCATAGCATGAAAATGCTATGATTGGAGTGAAAGACCGGCCTTAGGCAGAATTACTATGCATGGAATAGATTTAGATTCTTGCAATTATTTCTTTACTTTTCGGAGCCATATATCTGTCTTGTGCATTGTGCTCACCAGTAAGTTATTGATAATTTTAGCTCTTTCTGTTTTTTATATTTTTGGAGCAATTTAACTGTTTTGCGTATTCTACACAAATGTACTGGCTACACTGGTGGGTTTTTACTATGTACTGTACGTCTAAAGTCTCAGGGAAGGGCACTATACGCTCATTTCTTATTCGTAGAATAACGGCTATACTTTTATATTTGATTATTTTCATGGCTCATATAACACGGCAACATAACTATTTTCGTATATAAATGTTAAACTTACCATGAAAGATAAGATATTTTACACTAATTATGTTTATTGATTGGTAATATTTTGGAGATTAGTAAAAAAGTGTTTAGCTGTACGATCACTTAATACACTCTGTGTAGTTAACGAAGCGTATATAAATCGATTTGATGTAATTTGAAAGCAATATAGAAATTTAGTACAAACATTGTGTATAAGAGGAAATAATCCATTTTATGGAAAACAGAAAGGAGAAGAAAAATAAAGCAAGTTAAATAAGAAATAGCATCATCTCGTGAGCGGTACCGACAACTGAGAAATTTTCTCTAAACGAATATTGTTATCAGAGAATAGATTACTATGAATATATTTCTATTCAAAATTATAACAACATTTGAAGATTTTTTAAAATGACATCAGCTTGTCTTTTATAACATCTCTGGGTTTCTCCACTGGCATTGGCGAAGCACCTGGAAGGCGGAGTTACGTTACCCCGATTATAAGATCGGTGATAAATGAAAATGAAGCGCCAGGAGAGTTCTTAACCTAAACTCCAGACCATGGGCAACAGCAGGAATAATTCCTTTAAGGAAAAATTCATATTGCATTACCGGGAATCGAACCCGGGACCTCAAGAGCAGTTGTACTACTAGCCCATGAGGCTGGTCGCATTTGAAGAAGTAAATCGTATGAATTTGCTAGTTAATTCGTTAATATTTTATTTAACGAAACTCTTTTACAGCTCAGATTATTAACTAACTCACTGTCACCATTAAACCCCGAGGTTCATGGCCGCGCGGACATAAGCTCTTCATACATCCCTATCCTAAGCTAATGTTTTTCAGTAATCCCTGTATAATTTATCTCCCTCAAATCATGGTTAATATTATTTTCGTACCTTTATCTTGGCCTACCTACTGGGCGATTTCCTTCTTGTTTTCCTATAACAAGTTTCCATGCCCCTCTTTCATTCCCCATTCGTTCGACATGTTCTGTCAATTGCAGAGGGACATGCAAAGATGTAGGAAAACCAGAAGAAAAATACTCAGTAGGTAGGTCTAGAATGAGGTGAGAGAGTATCGAGAGTATCAAACCATTATTTGAGGGAGGCGAATTATACAGGGATGGTTGATAAATATTACCTCAGGATATGGATGAATGCAGAGATTATGACCCCGCGGGCATGAACTGTCGGGTTCGATAGTACCAATGAGTTAGTTATACATAAAGATCCATAAGAGGACCACGAATACGTTTAAGAGATTGCGGAGTGTTTTTGCACCACAGTTATTTTTACATTAAACAAATAGTATACAGAGTGAAAATTATTTAAACCGACAAACTCTGGGAGGTTGTAGGGGACACCAAAACATATATTTTTCCCTAATGCCATTTTTTCCTATGAGGATTATTTAAACCGGTAGAGGAATATTTCTCTGGCGGCAAATTAATTAAACCAACAAACACTTTTGCATTTTTATTATCAAGAGACAACATAGCTATTAACACAACGCAATTACTTAAATTACAGCAGAGGTTCAAAAATGCGTCCATAGACATGTAAACAAACGTTACACCGGCGGATCATGTTCTGACATGGGCAAAAACTCTAGGTGTATCGTTAATTGCTCCTGATGCTGCTGCTGCTGCTATCCGGGCAACCAGATCCTCTTCTGATACAACAGGAGTTTGTAAACAAGGTTGCGCATCTCTCCCCACACAAAAAAATTCCAGAGGTCATATCTGGGAATCGAGCAGGCCATGGTACAGGACCACCTCTGCCAATTCACTTTTCTGGAAACCGTTGGTTCAAGAATCGACGCACACGACGACTGAAATGTGTCGGCGCCCCGTCATGTTGGAACCATATGCGTTGTCTTGTAGGGAGCGGGACGTTTTCCAGCAATTCTGGCAATGCTCTGGCGAGAAAATTGTAATAGTGCCTACCATTTAATTGCCTAGGTAGGAGATATGGCCCAATTAAACAGTCCCCAACAACACCGGCCGACACATTAACGAAGAACCGCACTTGATGTGCGTGAGTAACTGTGGCATGTGGGTTATCCTCACTCCAAACATGCGCATTGTGCATGTTGAAGACTCCATCACGTCCGAACGTTGCTTCATCTGTAAACAACACAGAGGATGGAAATGTAGGATGTATTTGACACTGTTCCAGGTACCACTGCGAAAACTGTGCTCTGGGTGCATAATCAACTGGTTCCAGGTTGTGGACACGCTGTAAGTGAAATGGATGAAAGATTTGCTCATGAAGGACGTTTCTTACATTCGCCTGATTCGTCCCCATGTTACGCGCAATTGCACGAGTGCTGATTGAAGGATCTCGCTCCACGTGCTGTAGGACAGCTTCCTCAAATCGCAGCGTTCTTACTGTGCGACGGCGTCCCTGTCTAGGTAATCTGCTTAATGACCCGGTCTCACGCAGACGTTGGTACACAGCAGTAAACGTCATATGATGCGGGATACGGTAATTAGGATATTGTTGTTGATAAACCCGCTGTGCAGTTCGTCCGTTGTGGTGCGCTACGTAATACGCACCAACCACATCAGTGTACTCACTCCAGGTGTATTGCCCCATTAATAAACAGATACAATTCACTACTGCACTGGTGGGCAAAACAATTCCTAACATCAACTTCAGTTGCAGTCATGACAACTGAAGAGCGTAATACGCCCTCTACCGGTTTAAATAATCCTCATATGAAAAAATTACATTAGGGAAAAAATATTTGTTTTGGTGTCCCCTACAACCTCGCCGAGTTTGTCGGTTTAAATAATTTACACCCTGTATTTTAAGTTCTTAAGATATACAATTGGGTATCAGAAATCTTTATTCAATCGATTTTAAATGTCTTTTGAAACGAAAATAACAACAGAAAATTGTTATTGAAGCCATAATATATGTAGGCCTATATTACTAGCTTATACCTGACGTGCGCTACTGCTCCTAAATAAATTGTGTTTTTATGTTTAGTTGAATAATTAATAAGAAAAATAATTGTACATTTGGATTGTAATTATTTTTAGATACCCCGTGCCGATTACCCGGCGTTGCCCGGGAATCTACTTATCCCGATCTTCTTGGCATAAATGAGGTGAAAGACAAAAATTATTATTGTGAAATGTCCGTAAAAGAATACCCGCCATGTGCTGCTTCGCTTGCCGGGAATGTACTCATCCCGATTTTCTTGGCATCAATTAGCTGAAAGACAAAAATTATTATTGTGAGTTATCTATAAAAGATAGACAAATGCTGTCGTGGACTTTCTGGTAGATCTTTTTATATTCAATTCTGTGTACATTAATTTGGTGTATCTGTTATGATTTAGGCAGCGTAAGTCATTTAAGTGTCCAAAAAGGGACTTTTTAGTGCAGCGTTGCCTTTTCTCTCAGCTGCGGCCCCATAGTACGTAAGATAATATGTTATATACGTAAATTGTCCCAGAAAATTCTCTAATTGGTGGTGAAAACCCCATTCAAATTGGTCAAGTAGTTCTTGAATCCATAAAGGACAGACAAACAGACAGACTCTCACTCATTTTTATATGTAAAGTTTATTATAACTGTATGTAAACAAGTCGTGTATGATAGAAACTAAATTCAAGTTTGAAAATTCAAGTTGTGGAAATCACAAACAGTAACTACAGCTGTCTCTGTTCCGTGATTTCGTTTACTCCCTTCTCAATGAAAACATCACACAGTAACGTTGCTTTGCTACGCTTGCACATACATTTGAAATTCTGATCCACATAATATTTACGTGTTTGATGATTCTATACAATTCTTTAAAATCTGAATATGTTTGTTGTAACTACACCGAAGACTGCCGTATAATCTCCCCTATATACGCTGAACATTACCAGTTTTTAACTTCTGATTTAGTCTAGCTTAGCAGCGTGAAAAATTCAGTCGTGCTGCTAATGCGTTAGAATTCTGTGATGTAATACTCCACTTCCAACCAGGTTGTGCAAGAAATTATTCTTTAGTTTCAAGTTTGGGAAGCGTACTTTTGCGTCTTCATCGTTGTTATTGGTTATTGCATGACTTCGTTTTTCTGAACTTTTAAAATTCGTTGAGGTTATGTAAAAAAGATGTTAAAGTATAAAATTGGTAACTGATAAGTAAGTCGTCCTCAACTAAATTACACTGGTCAACATGATTTTTGTCTCATGAGTACCAATAGTTGTACTTGATTCAGATTTTTTAATGGTGTTTTTAAATATGCATTCGGAATTTCTCCATCGCCCACAGTTTTTTATTTCGATTTAAATTAATGGATTTAAATAATTATTTTTTTAATAAACTTTTTTTCCGTTCATTTGTCCATTGTAAAATAAAACCAAATGAGCTAACTCATGGTTTTCTGCTATGGAAAAGAGATATCAAAGCAAATGGAATCCTAATATGCTGGCCGATTATTGTTGGACTATCAAGAGGGATGCTCCTCAGGCGAAATATAGCAGAAAATCATCATTTCTTACTTTCTAGGTGAGTCCGAATGTTCGAATATTGCGTAGTTACGAATGTAGAAAATATTAAAGTGTTTGAAAATATAAATTCCTGTCTCTCGGAAACCTTGCGTGATGGAGAAAAACCGATACCATATTTGAATTCAGGAGAAAAAATGCTATCAGAATCACATATTTTTTCTTTGAGACAAAAAAAAGTTTCTTTTTTGTTGCTCAGTGTTATTAAATAGTTCCAATATGGAGGCCTTTCAAAATCAATGTTTCTTCTTCTGCATTTTAACTGGTACTGATGCTGTTGTACAGGTTTACAACGGGTTTATGTCTCCGGGTATGTTTTCATTGAGTAGGTCTGTATTCTTTGCTTCTTCTAGAATCTCTATATCTTCAAGGATGCCGATTCTGTTGTGGTTATACTCTGTGTATTACTGACATAGAGTTGTCGATTTTATCAAACTGATGACCTGTTTCTATTATGTGTTTGGCAAAACTTGATTTTTCTTCGCAAAACAAGAAATTTCAACACAAGATATTTTGAACATTTCAACAATTTTATTAATAACGAAGAAAAGTCAAGTTTTGCCAAACACGTACTAGAAACAAGTCATCAGTTTGATAAAATCGACAACTCGATGTCAGTACTACACAGAGAGTATAATCACAACATAATGAGCATCCTTGAAGATATAGAGATTCTAAAAGAAGCAAAGAATACAGGCCTACTCGATGAAAACATACCCGCTGACATAAACTCGTTGTGTAACCTGTATAACAACATCAGTACCATCAGAACCAGTTAAAATGCAGGAGATGAAACATTGATTTTGGAAGGCCTCCTATTGGAACCATGTAATAATTTAGTTGAGGACAACTGACTTGCCAGGTACCAATTTTATATTTTAACATCTTATTGTTTTTCTGGTGAAACCAGATCCAGGTCATGCACTACCGGTATTGATACTGATTGGTTGAAAAAGAGGGGAATAGGCCTAGTAAAACACTAGTCTGGACAGTAAAGAAGGCAAGAATGAATTAGCGCTGTATTTTGTTCCCTGTCTAGTTATAGCTACATGTTCGTAATTATACAAATTAGTACACGTAATCAACAGCAAAGAATACAAGTAACATAAATTTGTGTGACCAAATTATAAAAATACAATATTTAGGGAATCGTATTAAATTATATGTAAAGGAAAATCTGTTTTAGTTTTGTTAGTATGGGTTTCCCTGGAACTTCGTCTCCACCATTGTAGTTTAACATATCACCTTATAGGTACTGTCGGTAGAGGGGTTTAAACTTTGGAACACACACGTGCTTTTTTGACCACACAATGACATGGATTTCCTCCGCGAATGAATGACCAGCTCGATCCAGGGCCTCCTCCGAGACAACACGAGCATTTAGGACGAAGCACACCATCCATTCTCACATTCATACGGATAATGACGGATATGATAATTATGATGGCTGCATGTTGTTCGGGAACCATTTAGGTCTTAAAGTTACCAGACATTTGTCTTACAGGTGAGAAAAAAGTCACCCAGGAAACTTGTTCCGACCGGGATCAGATCTGTGCCCGCTGCGTTCAGGGCAGCAACGATACCCCGATACCATGCTTTAAGACTTCATCTGGAACAAATAAATAAAAGCAAATTTATGATATACCAGTATAAATTCATATTGTACGGTACAAAGGCACAAGCTGACGCGAACTTGGAACTTAAACAAGGATATAAAGCTAAAAACTTGTTATCCACATAAATGGATTTCTTTTAATTGTAATTCGAATTTCAAAATTGAATGAAATCAACAAACTATGGATACTGAAATTTGAATTTCAGTTTTTATTTAATTTTTTTTTCAAACGTCCCAGGTTGTCATTTCGACATTTCTGGTAGTCCAAGAGCTGAGGACACATTTTAGAGAAGGTGTTTTGCCCATGTCGAAATAATAAAAAAACAGTGCTATTACGATGGGTGCATCTGAAATGGTGAGACAGGTAGAGGTCTTGCGGTTATTTCGCTACTGCGCAGCCTGTTACATTTGCAAAAAAGTAAACCCAAAAAATATCTTTTGGGCAATTTGAAACTTTTTTATTTGCTATTTTAGTAGCTATATAATCCAGAAATTATACTCGCAGACTATTTTTTTTTTAGTTTTAAAGTATGACCTGACCTCTCCTAATTTATTTAATTAATATATCCAAAAAATATACTTTAGGCATTCTAAAATTTTTATGGCATATTTAATAATCAATTTTAAAAATACATGTTAATCACCAGGCGATTTGAATGGTTTTTAACGACCCCCCTGACGTGTGACGGCAGCTGACGGGGCCAGTGGCTCCTCGTGCTGTGATTGGTCGCTCTAAGACCACGTGACCACTGTTTACCGCTTAACTTGAACTCAGCATACACAACAGAGTATATTGCCGTAGTTAAATGAAACGTATGCCTTTCTGAAGTCTACATATAGTTGATGCACAGTGCTATTATATTGTCGTTTTGTTTTTAAAACCTGTCTTCTCAAAGGTCTACCTAATTAACTCACTAACTCTATCGAACCCGCAGGTTCATGGCCGCGCGGACACAAGTTTTCCATATATCCCTATCTTGAGCTAATGTTTTCCAATCATGCTCTGTATAGTCTAATTCCCTCTAATCATGGATAATGTTATTCTCCTCCCATCTCATTCTTGGTCTACCAACTAGGCATTTTCCTTTTGATTTTCCTACAAGAAGCCTCCATGCACCTCTTTCATTCCCCATTCATGCCAGATGTCCTGCCCATCACAGTCTACGAGACTCAATTGTTCTTATTATATCTGGCTTCCTATACATACCATGTAGCTCACTATTATGTAGTTTTCTCCATTCTTATGTCTGTTCATCTCTTTTTGGAACAAACATTTTCTAAGAACCTTATTCTCAAACACTCGTAATCTTCTTTTCTCCCTTAAAGTAAAAGTTCATGTTTCCCATCCATATAATATAACTGGGACTATATCATCACTGATTAGAATGAACATTGGATAAGGAGTGCAAATGGTGCTTTGACTAAAGAGCTCTTTTTTCCCACAGTACACCATAGGCTAAATTTTATTCCAAATTTCATTTTAACACAATTTATGACTGGCCATGGAAATTTGGAAGTTATTTTAGGAGATTTAATATTAACCCAGACAGTGATCATAATTGATAAATATCAAGATCAATACAATCTGTAAAACATGTTTTATTTGATTGTCCTATATTCGAAAGACAACGATTCTGGTTAAACTTACTTTTAAACGATGATGAGGCTTCTGCCTCAATGTGTGAAGTGATTTTTAAGAACCAACATTATTACAAACATTTTATGAAATTCACAAAACACATTCATAACAATATGTAGTATTTTTCTAAGACACTTATAGATTTATGTAATTCATAACACTCATTCAAAACGATAAGAAAATATTTTTGTTTTACAATGCAGAGTACAATGTAGAGTATAATAATATAATATAGGTAATTATAGTAATCTACAGCCCTAACATGCCTTTGTGGCGAAATAGGGTTTCGAAATATTTGGAGATTCAATAATAATAATATTACTGGGAGAATAACGGTTTTATATATTTTCAGTTTAAAGTTTTTTGAAAGGAGTTGGGATGACAAGATTCCCTGTAATGGATAATTGCATGGGTTTCCAGAATAGAGCCTGTGTTTAATTTCTTTGTGCATCTCATTCCTATTTGTGAATATTGTTCCTAGATATTTGAAATCAGCCACTTCATCAAAATTTCCCTTTGTCATTAGCTGTCCATTTCCATTATACAATGTATTTGCATGTGTGCTTCTGAAAGGTCTATAAGCTTTAATTTTTGACAAAGTTTTTAAACAGAAGTTTATTTATATAGGACTAGTAATGTATCAGGTACTCGTTTTAAGATATTAACAATTTACATCATAACCTCAATGAATTTTAAGAATAAAGGTAACACTGAGCAACAAAAAATAAACATTTTTTTGTCTCAGAAAGAAAAATATGTGATTCTGATAGTATTTTTTCTCCTGAATTCAAATACGATATCGGGTTTTCTCCATCACGCAAGGTTTTCGAGAGACGGGCATTTATAATTTCAAACACTTTAATATTTTCTACATTCGTAACTACACAATATTCGAACATTCGGACTCACCTAGAAAGTAAGAAATGACGATTTTCTGCTATATTTCGCCTGTAGAGCATCCCTCTTGATGGTCCAACAATAATCGGCCAGCATATTAGGATTACATTTGCTTGATATCTCTTTTCCACAGCTGAAATCTCCTTATGAAAGTGTTCCCCGTTTTATTTTACAATGGACAAATGGTCCAAAATCTTTTATTAAAAAATAATTATTTAAATCCATTAATTGGAATTGAAATAAAAAAAAATGTGGGTGATGGAGAGATTCCGAATACATATTTGAAAACATGATAAAAAACTGCATTAAGTACAACTATTGGTACTCATGAGACAAAAATCATGTTGACCAGTGTAATTGACGAGAAATGTTTTTTCTTTCTTCAGAGTTTGAAATGAGGCAAATAAAGGGAATGTAGCCGATTAGTGTATAACTTCATGGGTGATCCTGCTGTACATAAACACGATTGAAATGGAGTAGTGTAAAGCGTGAACACTAATATTTTCAACAGGATGCAGTAAAATCCATTACACATGGGTAATTATGTAACGTGGTGGTCAATGTGGACGTGCGCAGGAAATTAATTAGAGAGCTTTCGATTAGTGACAGAGAAACTCTACGAGATCCTCGGCTTGCCTCCAGAACTGCCTTAATTAACTGATAATGAATTAATGGTATTAATAACACAATGCTATTGTATTGTATGCGCAACTCTAGTCCCCTCAGGCACTATCACTCCTGACTCGTAAAGTATATTGGTGAAATAATAGGTTATTTTAGTAACATATTTAGAACTTAACTAAATATGCCGGCGATTAAAGGTAAATGTGAAGCTTGCCCACCTAATTTAGAAGTTTGCACATGTACATTTGAACTGGTTCATAGCTTTATTTATCTTAGATCTGAAGTAAATTATAGAAATGACAATTCGGCTGAAATTTATCTACGCATTATGGTTGCAAACAAATGCTTTTTTTTTGGATTCAGGAAAATGTCTAGATCTCAGTTTATATCTAGAAAGACAAAAATACTCATGTATAAGGTTGTCTTTACACCAGTGTTAACAAATGCATCAGAATCTTGGACCATGTTGAAATCTGGTGAGGAATTATTAGGGCGTTTTGAAAGGAAGATATTCAGATCCATTTTTGATGCCGTGAAAGAAAATAATGTATGGAGAAAGAGACAGTAATAAATTGTATAAACTGTAAAATCAGCCAGATACTCTGAATTTTGTTAAAAATTGATAAATTGGTCTGGGCTGGACACGTTATTCGTATGGACAACGAAAGGGATTTAAATAATAATTTACAATGAGCAACCTCTATTGGCCAGAAAAGTTGGAAGACCTAAAATAAGATGGGAGGATAGTATAATTCAAGTCATTAAAATTAAAAAAAAATCTGGAAGAATGAAGCTCAAGACAGGGGAGACAGGCATAGGCTTCTGAAGGCGGCCAAGGCCCACATGGGGCTGTCGAGTCATTGATGATGATGATGATAATGAAAATAAGACTGCAACTCACTTCAGAGATAAAGTGTGTTATGTTTGTTACAGACATATAGTACATGATAGTACAGAAAGTTATAACGCTGACTCACTAGCACTGTCGAACTCGTTGGTCCATGGTCGCTAAGACATCCCCATTCTGAACTAATATTCTCCAATCATCCTATGTATAATTTACCTCCTTGAAATAATGGTTAATATTATACATCCACCTCTTTCTTGACCTGTCTTCTGGGCGCTTTTCCTCCAGCCACCACCGAAGGGATTTTTCGGGTTTTTCTCGAGGTTCTCACCAACACTCTCACATTGTACCATCATTGGAATGATTGCCTTGCTTTCGTCAACAAGACCATAGATTAGACCATCCTCTATAAAATACTACATAGACATACATCTTCGCTTAATTATTTATACCGTTTTGTAAGACTCGCCGATACACCTAATTCAGGCATCCGATTCCTTGGCGTTTCCGGAGGGGTATTGTTGATGGGCCATATCGGGATTTTTCGAGTTTCTCTTGGAGTTCTCCCGATTCTCCCGAATTTCATCCCACTAACACACTCAAATCCTCTATTCTCCACCACCCCATGCCATTTAATCTCTACAACTAACTCTAACTAACTCACTGGCTCTATCGAACCCGTAGGTTCATGGCAGCGCGGACATTAGCTCTCCATACGTCCCTATCCATAGCTAATATTTTGAAATCATCCCCTCTATAATCTACTTCTTTCAAATCATCGATGTTATTCTCCACCTCATTCTTGGTCTACCAACTGGGCGTCTTCCCTCTGGTTTTCCTACAAGAAATTCCATGCACTTCTTTCATTCCCCATTGTGCCACATGTCCTGCGTATCGCAGTCTACGAGACTTAACTGTTCTTATTATATCTGGCTTCCTATAAATATCATGTAGCTCACTATTACATAGTTTTCTCCATTCACCTGTCTGTTCATCTCTTTTTGGTCCAAACATTTTCCTAAGAACTTCATTATCATATACTCGTAATCTTCTTTCTTCCCTTGAAGTAACAGTCCTTGTTTTGCATCTATATAATATAGCTGGGAGAATAGCTGTAGAGTTCCTGTAATGCATAATGGCATGCATTTCCAGAATTGAGCCTATGCTTAATTTATTTGTGCACTCATTCCTATTTGTAATTATTGTCTCTAGATACTTGAAATCAGCCACTTCTTCAAAATGTCCTTCATTATTCATTAGTTTCCATTTCCATTTCCATTATATAGCGCAGTTCTAAGCGTGAACATATATTCAGTTTTATTGATGTTTACTTCCAGTCCCAATTTTTTAGTGCTACACAATAGACTGTGCGTGTTATATCTTAGTAGGCCTATCTCCTCATTATCGGTCAACAATATAACATCATCAGCATAAACTAACAGCCTATTAATACCATTGAGTTGTAGGCCTTCTTCATTCTCCAAAGATTTGATGACATGCTCAAATACAAAATTGAATAGTAGGTAAGATAGTGCATCTCCTTGCTTTAACCCATTGCGAATTTCAAAAGTATCCGAAAACTGTTTGCTTATACACACACTATTCTTCGATCCATTTAGACACATTCGTGTAAGCCTAACTAACTTTTTAGGAATTCTGAACTCCAGAAGGATACTATGTAACTTCTCCCTCTTAACTGAATCATATGCCTTTTTAAAGTCTACATATAGTTGTTGTACAATGCCATTATATTACCATTTATTTTCTCAAATAAGTCGTATGCTAAAAATATGATCTGTTGCGGACCTGTTCCTCCTTAATCCACATTTTTGATCTCCTAGAATCTCATCAGTATAGGGAGTAAGTCTGCGTACTAATGTATTTGTTAGGATTTTGTACGAAGTTGAGAGTAATGAGATGTCCCTGTAGTTGATGCAATCGGTTTTATCTCCTTTCTTATAAATTGGTACGATAATCGATTTTTTCAATTCATTTGGAAGAGCTTCTTCTTCCCAAATAATACAAAGTAATCGACGTATCGTTTCCATCAATTTTTCACCTCCTGATTTTATCAGTTCTGATGAGATCCCATCTGATCCTGATGCTTTATACATCTTAAATTTTTCTATCGCCATTTCATTTAATCTCAATACATGAATTAATATCACTTTTCACCTGTTTTCAAATTAGGTAAATAGCGGTATGAGGTATGAGCATGTGTGTGAATGCTTGATGTGTGCCGAACCAGGAACCTAACGATCTTTATGGTCAAACCGTAAGAGTAGGTTTCATTTCATTCATTCATCATCTTCATTCATTCCATAAAAATAAATATGGGTATAATCAATCATCATCAATCACCATCATCCTCATAGTACATTCACAAATTTAGGCCATTTGTTCACCTCTTTGGGCCTCAAGAGAAACACCATCCAAAAGTCTTTTGAGTAAACGTCCTTGTCTTCTTCTTTCTGCAGGTTGATAGCTTAACATTTGTTTGGGTATCCTGTGATCTTCCATTCGAAGAACGTTGCATCCATCTTGACTTGTAATCAGAAATGTTGTTTTCTAAAGGTTCCATGTGTAATTCTTCTAAGATGTCTTAATTTTTTTTTTGTGATCTAGTAGTGTGTATCCTGTAGTCCTCCGAAGGTATCTCATTTTAGCAGATCTAAGTATCTGCATATCTTTCTGTTTCAATGTCCATACTTCGCTACCATACAAAAGAGTTGGAAGAACCAGTGTTTTATACGCTTTTAGTCTTGAATGTTTTTGGACTAACTGTGGCTTGAAGATAGAATATATTAACCCCTAAAATCTTTAAAAAAATTGGTATGTTTGCATTTAAATCCTTTTCTTCTTCATATAAGATATTGCATCCTAGATATGTAAAATTATTCACTTACTCCAAATTTTATTGTCAAGTACAATTTTACTTCTGACTGGATCTACACATTGAAATGCCATAATTTTTGTTTTCTCTGTAGATATCTTCAATCCATATTCTTTCTGTAATATTGTTAAGTTCATACAGACCTTTTCTGCAGGGTAATGCAATGATCTAAAATAAGGTTGCCGCGTTAGGATCTTAAAACCTGAATCCATCTCTCGTAATGCTATCTGATCTTACTTGCCAGTGCATGGACTTCTCTTCCGCCCCATGCAAGAGACTGTGAAACTGTAATATTCCTCAAATATGTGTAAAACTTAAGTAATCATTTTATTAACAAACCGACAGAAACACTTCATTTGTTGCATTTATAACAGTTAATAATTTATTTTAATTTGATTTTTATTAAACCGTGGAGTATATTAATGTAACCTATCTTTGTCCTTGTTCAGTAGGAACTTAACACAACCAGGCATAAATAAATATGCGCTAAATATTAAAATATTGGGAATTGCGACTAAAATTGTTCTGTGGCGCCCGGGAATGTGAAATTGGCCTGGAGGGAATATTTTTTAATATTGACGCTAATTTTGTAGTTTTTGCTCAACTGCAAGGTAATTAAGTGGAATTAACTTTTTATTTGATACAATTCTGAAATTCTAATAAAGTGACAATTTAATTCATAGATCGATAATTTTGTCTTTTCCTGTTTTATAATCTTGCCTCTTTCTGTTGATAATTTTGCCTCTTCCTTTTTGTAATGAGAGATATCTCCACATATTGACTTCTTTGAAAATTATATCGATTCAACAATGTACGTTCGATATGATACAGTAAGAAATGCCAAAAGAAATGAACTTCAAAAATTAAAATTACAAAAAAAAGTAGTTTTGTTGCTCTAAAAGAATATTAAAAGTTGTATAATGAATCTGCATTATTGGTAAATAGTTTTTTCTCATACAATCAGCAGTTATTGATTTTTCCCAAGCCAAAAGAGATTTAACAGTAAAGATATGCTATTAATAATTATACAGCCGGCTTAGAAATCGCCCGGAAGTAAGATCTGAATATGTAACCTCACATTTGGTAAATATTAAATATTATAATTATTTTTAACTTCTGATGTATTATTCGCTAAATAGTCACTCGAAATCCAACGCCAGGTTGAGTTCTTCATTAGAAAAATCATTCCAGACTTTGTCGCTCGTGATTTTTTTTTAGAAAAACACAATCTCTTGTTAAATTACTGTTGATAATTGCTTCATCTGTGGAGGGACACGAAGATGAAGACGCAGCATATAAGGTTAAATAAAGTAATTGGAGAAGAAGTGATAAACTTTAACGTCGAGACCTGGACGCTAGAATAAGGCATCGGAGATAAAATGAAAGATGGGATTTGATAGGAATATTTGCCGGATAGGCGCAGAATTAATTGCGTATGTATAGAGTCTGATGATTTATCTCGGCCAGCCAGACCTGTTCACTGGGCGGAAACAATTTGCATCGACTAAATTGAAGTTAAAATGAATATTAATATAGTCCATCACTCATTAGGCATTATGCGCCACCTCTCACGCTAGATCGCAATGAAAAACCTGAGAGGTGTGGCCGTAAACAGTGTAATGGACGGTCGCAAATCCATCACTCTTCACTTCTTGTCATCACATAACCAAGAAATTAACTCTAGTTACAACTGATGGTCAACGTAGACGGCAAACAAATAGATTGATTTTAATTTGGGCCTAGTTTGTAGTACGTTAAAAATATGACAAAACCAAGTTCTTTCTTTGGTGAATAATTTTAGTTTTATAATATTTCTTAGTATTCTATTTAAACTGCTGGGTATGTTTATCTCATTTCACAGAATGCTGAGATACTTTAACCCTTAATAAAAAGGGAGAAAAGTTTACATCTAAAGTGGAATTTTGATTCATGATTTTCCAACTTTCAGCGCTGGCGCCCTTACAGTGAGCTACTTAGGCATACCAAAAGGGATAAACTCCAAATGTTTCTTCTTTTATTTGCTCTCCCCAACAAGGTCTCAAATTATGTTCGTAATTTTCTGACATAACAAGAAATGCCACATCATAATGATTTCATGCAATTGAAGCATGAAAATGAAAATATTTTTGTAATTTATTTGTATAATCTATGGCCATAATAAATTCTAAGAGACTGATCGTACTTCGAATGATGATTATTTAGTCTTGTTTATATACGCTTCGGCGTCAAGCTTATATCGCGTCTAAGGATTTTTTAGTGTAACTCCAAGTCACCAGTTCTTAAATTTGCGGATCGACATGGAAGTAAGTGATAAGCATGGAATAAACAATAAATCCAAGTTTCGATAAATTTTAATGTTATTTGTTAGATCTTTTGTTAAGAAATGCATTATTTAACTAATGGAAAACCAGTGATATTGAAATATGTCAGACATTTTAATATTAATCCCTGTTTGGTTCGTCTTCTGGGCTAAATGACCGTGGTCCGATTTTCTTGTCACTCGACGATTCGTCTACTGCTGCGGTAGACCTCATCAGGAGATATTGTGTGCTATCTGTGAACTCCTTAACAGTTGCGGTAGACCTCATCAGGAGATACTGCGTGCTGTCTGTGAACTCCTCAACAGTCTGCAGTCAACGGTTGAGGAGTTCACAGAAAGCACGCAGTATCTCCTGATGAGGTCTACCGCAGCAGTAGACGAAACGACGAGTGACAAGAAATCCGGAACAATGCCATTTAACCCGGAAGATGAACCAAACAAGGATCAAAACGCCGGCTGTGATAGCCTACAATTATACATTTTAATATTATTTGTTAGATATTTAGTTAGGAAATTTATGACCTAACTAATGACGAATCAGTATCATTGAAATGTGTTAGAAGTGAAACAAATTGTTGCGATCAAAATGAAAATTGAGTAATGTACAAAAACGATTATGTCTTGTAAGTCCACCGCTGTGGTCTCGAGGTAGCGTGGTGCCTTGTCACGCATCGGGCCCGGGTTCGATCCCCGGTCGGGGCAGTTTTTCTGGGTGAGGTTTTTATCGGGGTTTTTCCTCACCTGTAAGACAAATGTCAGGAAAACTTTAAGGCCCAAACGGTCCCCGAAATCATATGACCATCATCCTTATCATTATCATCCATACCATTATCATTATCATCATCCTTCAGCGGTGTGGAAAGCAACGGGAAGCTACCACACCTACACAATTCCCTAGTAAAGCTGCAAGCATAGCATGAAAATGCTATGATTGTAGTGAAGGACCTGCCTTCGGGCAGAATTACTATGGATGGATGGATATTTTGTAATTATCGTGTGTTTAAAATTTAAAAAATAATTATCCATAACTTTAAATAATTTAATTTAATTTTGCATCGTGACCTGTCGTATGGCATTTTAAAATCTTGAGAATCTTAGATGAAAGAAGAACTGAAACAGGATTAGAAGAGATTGAAAGAAAGATGATGGATATATTGGCCCATTTTGTTGGTTTAACTACATAAAAATTTAATTGGTCCATTGGGAACTTACATGGTCACTTGTAGAATTCTATTTTTCCCGAACTTGCTCAGCAATCTCTTCTAGAGCAGTCTAAAAGTCAAACTTGGGACATTTCTAACTTTCTCAAATACTACCTAGCTCAGTCAACTCTAACATTTTTTACTTTCTTAATTAACGTCTTCCCTTTGTTATTAAAATTTATGCTAGAGTATGTAATCAAGTCTTTAGAGGATAAACAGGGAGTGCAACTCAATAGTATATGGCCGTTGGTATATGCTGATGATGTAGTATTGTTAGGCAATAGAGAGGAAATACGAAAAGCCAACAAACGAATTCTTATTAAATAACTCTAAGAAACTGGGACTAGAAATCGGTATCAATGAAATTAAATATATTGTTTAAAAAGAAATACATTATTAAATGGGTATGAAAACTTAACAATAAATGAGAAAATTTTGAAGAAGTGGCGGAATTCAAATGCATGCCAACAATAATTACAAGAAGAAATGAGGTGTACGATGAAATTAAACACATGTTCAACTCTGAAAATGCGTGCTATTATGCATTTTAGGGATTCTTGTAATCCCAATTTCGTTAAAAAATGCAAAGCTAAAAATATATGAAACAATTTTTCCAATTATACGGATGTGAAACATGGCCTCTTGCTTCAAGAAAGAAGAAAAGTGTACGTGTATTTAGGAACATAGTGCTTAGGAAAAGCTTTAGACCACAGAGAGACGCACAAAGAGATAAATGGAGAAACCCACACAGCAGTGAGCTAAATGATCTTTATGGGAAACTTGATGTAATTAGAACAGTTGAATCTGGAATGGACATTACGTAAGACCCGAATGGGGAATGTAAGAGACGAATGAAATGTTCTTGTAGGAAAACCAGAGGAAAAACATCCAGTAGGCACTTATTTACATTTTATAATATATTTGTGGTGTGCTGTACATGATACAGTATTTAGATATGCATAAAATTAAGATAAGAGATGATACATCTATCTTTTATCGGTAGGAATATAAAATTTTCTTTCTTTTTTTTTTTCCAAAAAGCCGGCAAAGAGTTTAAGGCAATTAAAGTTTTTAATAATAATAATAATAATAATAATAATAATAATAATAATAATAATAATAATAATAATAATAATAATAATAATAATAATGACATTAAATAATTAATAGCTTTATATTATCTGGCAGGATTAAGGCTTTAAGGTCTTGTCTGCAACTCAACCAGTTTAGACCAAATTTGCAATGACTGGTCTTATAACTAAGTTAGAGTAAAATAAATGATTATGTAGTATACACATAATACCAATAATATATAAAATATGTACTGATTTAGTCTAAATTTATTATTTAAAATATATAACGTAGAAATTAGAATAATTTAAAAGCAAATGAAACTAGTAATGACATTGCGATGGTCTACTTCAGAAACAAATCATTTTTAAGTCCATGTTTTAACATTTTTGTTATGAGAAAATTGTCCCATACCCCATGTCCATGGACACTGTGGGAAGAAAACAGGAATTAGAAATTACGATTACTAATGTGATAGGTGCCGATTGCGGTTATGTTCCTTGTCTCTAGTTCCGAAGAGTCGCGGGTTAAAACCCGACCGGGGTCGATTGAATTTTAGGATGGAAAAATGCCAATGGGTAGTCTCTGGGAGGGACTGTAAGCTGTGGGTTCGAGTCTGAAGGTTTTCAGGACTGTAAAAGAACCTCAAGTCTGAAATAACTAGGCCACTTAACAAAATTTAACCGACATTCCTCCATCCAAGTAATACCTTAGTTGCCTACTCTCTCTCTCTCTCTCTCTCTCTCTCTCTCTCTTCTCTCTCTCTCTCTCTCCTTAATAATTCTGCCCTACGGCGGTTCTTTCACTGCAATCATAACATTGTCATGCGCTGCTTTGCAACTTTACTTGGAAATTATAGGTGTGGGAGCTTCGCGTTGCTTTCCACACCGGTGAGGAATGATGATGATGATGATGATAATGATGATGTCCGGATGATTTTCGGGGACCGTTGGGCCCTAAGCTTCCTGACATTTGTCTTACAGGCGAGGAAAACTCCCGAAAAAAATTAAAATTTCTGCAGTTAATCTTGATAGGAATCAAGCTATTTAGAAGTTTTGTTTCTGTAGACATGTTAAAAAAATTCTGTAAACGCTGTTAACAGTAGCTTTCGAATTGAACGCGGGCGGGTAACGGAAGAGTCGGAATGCGCTAATCTATCTTAAATTGGATCCTCTAAACATACAACTCCTCAGGTTCCTTTGTCGATCAAAATATTTTTCAGAAGTTCAGTGAATCTTAAATGCAGAGGATGTGTTCCTCCGAACTTAGTGAAAACACAACTTTCAAACTATTGTTTTGCCCTATGTAACTGGTTCATACATAACTGTAGGCCTATAAATTCGACTTGGGCAAAATGTTGATTTCGACAGGATTGGAAAAAGTGATAATTGAACCTGGGAGATTTATCCGACATGTTCCATTAAAAAAACATTCTCAAATTGAAATGTCAACTGTCGGGGATAATGCAGCTATTCATACTATAGTACGCGCCCTCTCCCTCCCCGTCTCTCTCTCTCTCTCTCTCTCTCTCTTTTTCTCTCTCTTTCTCTCTCTTTCTGTCTCCCTTGTAACGTTTGCTGCATGAATTGTTTGCAATAGGGCATGTGTTAATCCATCATACATATGGCATTCAACCACGTTTCTTTTCTACTCATTTTACCTAAATATATATTACCATAGGTTTAAAGCCTCCGTTTTGAAACCCTCTTACATACAGTGTGCTGTAATTTTAAGTCTCATACTGAATGGCATTCTGAATATGGCATTCAACCACGTTTCTTTTCTACTCATTTTACCTAAATATATATTACCATAGGTTTAAAGCCTCCGTTTTGAAACCCTCTTACATACAGTGTGCTGTAATTTTAAGTCTCATACTGAATTTTGCCTGAAATTAATGTATTGTATACGATCTATCGTATTGTAAAATCATTCGGATAAAAGATAAAGAAAAGAGTTTCTCCCTTCAAGTATCAGAACTATAGCCGGTCAAGTACACACATACTCTCTTTCGAATTTCGCTCAGCGAGCTTCCCAGTCTCGTTGCTTCTACGGAGGCAGTTGGCGTATTAAGGGTTGAGGGAAGGGAATGCCAAACACATACGTGGGAGTAGAATGGAAACGAGAACGACCGGGAGTCCAATTGGATCAGATTTACCGTTAGTAGTGGACTGTATACATAAGTAAAATAATGTAAAGAATAACCGTGAAAGCTACAGAGATTTTGTTAAATAAATTATCTGATGGAACATACATTCTACAAGCCTTATGCTTTAAATATAAGCCTGTATATTACATGTGAAAAAATTAAGTATGTACTAAGTGCTGTAAATAAAATATATCGGTACTCCAACAGAACTAAACGTGTGTTTAGAATTTACATAAATTTATTTCCATGCGAAATTGTTAAGAAAATTACAAATTATGAGGTTTCCTTTCATCTACCAATAAATAAAAATATCAAAACATGTCGGTCATCACGGAACAACTTATAAAATGGTCAATTGTACGTTAATTGTATTTGTTCCTATTAGAATAAAATGTAAATATCAACTTAACTAATTTTCAAGCGACAGTGCATGAAATTATATATAATGTGACTATGTTTTCAAGTTCATGAAATAGTTACACTTTGAGAAATTTATTTCAAACATAGGGCTTTCTTTTTTTAAATGCCACAAATTGACACTAATATTATTCTTTAATACAGTATATCAAACTGAGACCTGAAATTCAGTTTAGATGTTCAGTGCTCCGTAACTTTTCACTATAAAAATCAAACTTTTGAAGATCCGAGTTTAATTTTTGTTTTCTTTTTGCCGATTTCATATGGAATGACCCATAAATGTGTTATAAATTTATATTTCAGTAGTGATGATGATAATAACAGTAATATTAAGATTAATAAAACTAATAATAATAATAATAATAATAATAATAATAATAATAATAATAATAATAATAATAATAATAATAATAGTCCCGCGCCGTAGCCGAGCGGTTAATGTAGGAAGCCTTGGCGCAGAGCTACGGGACTTGCGCTGGTTCGAGTCTCCATGGGGGAAGAAATTTTCTCATGGTATTTCGGCCAGTATGGGACCGGTGCCCACCCAACATCGTGAGGCAATTGGGTAGCTACAATAAGTAGCGGCTCCAGGTTGAGGAACCAGCTATAACGGCTGGGGGACTCGACATGCTAACCACATGTCACCCCTACACTGGCTGTTGATCATCTACCTCTGTGATTGACACATGTGGATGTGAAGGGCCAGCAGCCGGCTGGTAAAAGGGCAACCGCTGAAAAGTGGAAAGACCCTCAATCGGAATCGGAATAATAATAACAATAATAATAACAATAACAATAATAATAACAATAACAATAATAACAATAACAATAATAATAATAACAATAACAATAATAACAATAACAATAATAACAATAACAATAATAACAATAACAATAATAACAATAACAATAATAACAATAACAATAATAACAATAACAATAACAATAATAACAATAACAATAATAACAATAATAACACTAATAATAATAATAATAATAATAATAAAAACAATAGTTTATTCTTATTCCTAAAAGATGGAATTCCTTTGGCTATTCAGAAACGCACGGCTTCCTACATGCCGGTTTCCCTATATAGCACGAACACTGCATGTCTTAATCCTTCGTTCCCACAGCGAGAATCCCGAGACTTCTCATTCTCGAGCTCTTAGGGCGGAATTCATGAAACCACCTTCACACAAAGAGTGACTCTTTCCCCCTCTCTATGACGTAGAGAGTACTCATAAAACCGGTTTATGAATACTCTCTACGTCATAGAGAGGGGGAAAGAGTCGCTCTTTGCGTAAAGATGGTTTCATGAATTCCGCCCTTATTACTGGTACGAGAAACTCTCGTGGCCGCACTTCCTTTCAGTCGCTCTCGCCTACTAAAGCGAGCGTGAGTAAGACATGTTTAACCGCCTTTAATCTGTACTCATAGCTATATCGTAGGATGTACAATCTATATTCTGGTGTATATCTGACAAAGTTGTCCAAAAATAAATAAAAACGAAATCTTCTCCAAGAAAAATATAACTTGATTCTAATTCCTTTTCATAATAAATGCAAATCCACATTCAAATCCTCATGGAAGCTCTATGTTAGCAAGCCTACGATTTTAAGTGTCACCTCTCTTTCTGTTTATTAACTGAATTTTATGAGGTACTTTAACTGCAATTTATTAATTTATTCATGCATCTGTTTAGACGTTCGAGAATATAACTGCAATCGTATTTAGTTTTTGCTTATTACAGCTATTTAATTAATATTTTTTATATTATTTTGTGCACATCAAATACTCGTGATATTTTAATCTGCAGCCGACAGTTGAGGAGTTCACAGAGAGAATTCATAATCTCCTGAGGATGTCTACCGCAATAGAAGTTTCAACAAAACTGGACCACGGCCATTTAAGCCAGAAGATCAACTAAACAATCAAGACACCAGCCGTGAAAGCCTACAATTGTACCGACTGTATTTTGTGTATGCGTCTTGGTGCCAAGAAAAGCTTTGGTGAAACGAGATAATCTCAGTAAAGACGTACAGGACAAACGATTTTACATTGGTAAACTTTTATATGCAAAATAGTAACATTCTGTCAATAGAAAATTATTGTAAATCAAAAGAAAATGATAGAGCATGTCAGGTTATCTACATCCCATTAAACATATGCAATGAATCCCGCTGATGACTTTTTTTCGGATACGGCGCAAAAAGTGGACATCTGAATTTCGAGATAATTTTGGTTTTAAAATGAAGCTTAGGACCACTAAAAATGGAAAAAAAAAAAAACAAAAAAAAAAAAAAAACAAAAAATTGCGGACCATCCAGAAACAAAGTAGTAAAATAACATTTTATAAGCACTACAAAATACACATTTCACTAGTTTACTCTACGAGACATCCCCTTTTCGATATAAGTATGGTATTAAAATGAAGCCTAGAATCACCAAAGATGAAAACACAAGAAAATCTGCGGACCATCAATAAAGGAACAAGGTTGATAATAGTTTCTTATACATAATTAGGTTAGGTTAGCTTTTAGTTTCTTACACATATAGTATAATTTATTTACATGCCTGTAATTTGATAATGTCTAAATGCCATTCTATTTATTACTTTCACAGGTTAGAGTAATTTAAATAAGTTAGGTTAGCTTTTAGGTTATTATACATGTATTCTAATAAATTCTATTACAGATTTCGAAGATTATGTTATAAATAAGTGGCATATATTTATTGAATAATTTGTAAGGTCTAATTTACTGTTGTTCATTTTCGAGAAATACGTACGATGACATATCGATTATCGACAATCGATTCAGTTAAACCATTTTTTTCTTAAGAAACTCTATGTGAGGATGTGATTTTTATTAAATTTCAAACTCTTTGCTATGTAATTTTGGAAACATAGCATTTGGAAATACAGCAGTGTATTTTTATTACAATAAAATATTTATTCTATTTTCGCATATCTATAGAAGAAAACATGTTTTCATCCTGGACTAACGTCTGAATATCGAATCTGACGTCACGACCACAATGGCAGCCATATTACTTCAGGTAATATATGGAATAGTGCTTTATAAATTATTTTACAGCTTTGTTTCTGGATGGTCCGCAAATTTTTTTCATTTTTTCATCCCCGACGTTCCTAAGCTTCATTAAAACATCAAATTTATCTCGAAGTTCGGATGTTCACTTTTTGCGCCGTGCCCCTTTTTTCTTCAGTCGTAGAGCCTCTACATTCTAATTTTGAAATTGAACATATTTAAAAAGAATTAGAATGACATTTTTGTCCTTGTAAATTATAATTTTGAAAAATAAATGTACGTGATAGTATTGTAAGCCCATGTTTTCCCTTTACAGAGATTTAGGCGCTCTCCCCTACAGAGAAGAATTTGAACCATACTAATTTAGTTAAACTTTTTTTCGTATAGATGTCATTTTGAGTGGTCCGTGGTCAGAGTTCCGCCTCATACTGACATCTAGGAACCAAGGTAGTACTAGGATGGGAAAATTCGATACATTTTGCTTAGAGGCCTTTTCATTCAGGCTTAAAGATTATTTACGAGCCTGAAAATCTTAAGACTCGGGACCCACGGCTTATAGTCCCTCCCGGAGGGCTTGATCCTTGGATTTTTCCGTCCTAAAAAATCCATCGACCCCGGCCGGTTTTGAACCCGCGACCCTCCGGACCAGAGGCAAGAGCATAACCACATGTCCACCGCGGCCGACAGTGATAGTAACATTCCCTAAAATTTGCCTAAGTTACAAGTTAAAACGCTATGTGGAAAGTAGGTACCCTGTACTTTATATCTACAGGACTTGAACTTTAGGGTTGAAGATAACTGAATGCACATAAGCATGTCAGAAGCCGATTGACCCTCGATTATATAAGATGATGAATATAGCAGGCGCTGCCACAACCAGCCAGAGCATTCCATCATACACCTACTGTACCAGTTCATATTCACATCAATTGATGCTCATAATATAAGTCCTAGACACTGAGAGAAATGTAGTAGGGCGTAGACACTGATCCAAAACTCGATAACTTATAGAGGTTAGCGTTTTCCTTAGAGCAGTGCTTCTTTACATTTTTGAGATCGTGGCCTAGTAAGTATACTTATTATGGGATAAAGGACTTGTTCCAGTTGATTTACTTGTAGATCCATCCATACATCCATCCATTCATAGTAATTCTGCCCGAGGGCAGGTCTTTCACTGCAATCATAGGATTTTCATGCTATGCGTTGCAGCTTTACTAGGGAATTATAGGTGTGGTAGCTTCCCGTTGCTTTCTACACCGGTGAATGATGATGATAGCTGGATGATTTTCGGGGACCGTTGGGCCCTAAGCTTCCTGACATTTGTCTTAGAGGTAAGGAAAAATCCCGAAAAAAAACCTCACCCAGGAGCCTGTCCCGACCGGGAATCGAACCCGAGCCCGCTGCGTGACAAGGCAGTACGCTACCTCGAGACCACAGCGGTGGACTACTTGTATATATCATTTTAAATAATCTCTAAGATCATGAACCTTACAATGGAACTGTCAACCAGTGATTGCCGGAACCTACCTTGAAATTTCTCCCAGAGAAGCGTTGTGATGTACCGAGGCCGTGACCAAATATATCTGCCGCTTTTAACTGCAAGGCACTATAATCTAGTACTAAATCTCTCATTTAAACTATAGGGAAGTAATACAACACCTAACTTGATGGGTTGGATAGCCCTCACCACCTGCCATCCGCGCAGAACTTGCCTCACTTCACACCGCTTTAAGTCTAGTAGGGACGTCCAATTGCTACGCACAGCCGGTTGCCATTTCTGGATTCTGTCTTCGATTTCTGAGCCTTGTAGTTAAAAGATCAAATCATTTTTTTTAGACACGGCCTTGGTACATAACATCGCTTCTCTGGGAGAAATTTCAAGGTAGGTTTCGGCGTGCAATTGTTGACAGTTCCTTATTAGATAACATAATTAACATATTTTATTACTCAACAAATCTTTTATGTTATTAATTAAGACGCAAACATGTTTATACGTAAGCATTTTTTTATTATTTTCATAAGATCTTATTAATACATTAGATTTTGTATCGTCTCTCACACTGTGTGCTCATAAGGCTTACATTTAGGCTTAAAAAATTTTGCGGAAAAGAGTGGAAAATAATCTGAAAGATCCTAAAACGAGTTATCGATACATCTGGGTCTCTATGAGCCTCGTAATTTGAGAATACGTAGCAGCGAGTGGAAGTTATTAAGACCGCTGTTGAATTACAAGCAAATTTTAAAGAAGTGGCTGAATTCAAATACCTAGGAACAATAATTGCAAATAGGAATGAGACGCACAAATAAATTGAACCTAGGAATAATTAATTCTGGAAATCCATGTAATTATGCATTATAGGGACTCTTTACGTCCCAACTTCTCTCAAAAATGTTAAACTGAAAATATTTAAAACTGTTATTCTCCCAGTTATATTATATGGATGCGAAATATGGACCTTTACTTTAAGGGAGGAGAAAATATTAGGAGTATTTGAGAAAAAAGTTCTCTTCTTCTGCTTCATGAAATTAGGCCTTTTGACCTGTTTTCACATCAAGTGGGATTTAATGAATCCTCCCATCTAGTAAATGGGCGTCCAACATTTCTATGTCCTATTGGTTTGTACTTTAGTAATAGCTGAGGGATTCTATCTATAGGCATTCTCTTGACATGTTCATACCAGTTGTTTCTCATGTTGTCAATTCTATTTGTTAAATTGAAAATATTTAAGTCCTTCCTAATATCCTCACTTCTTTTCTTGTCCAAAATTGTCACACCTGCTACTGAACGTAGGAACTTCATTTCTGCAGTTTCTATTTTCCTTCTGTCTGAACGGTTAAGATTCCAATTTTCACTTGCATATGTTAAGACAGGCTCTGCCATAATTTTGTAAAATTTTAGTTGTGTGCTCCTCAAAGTTTTATTTTTCAGTGTCCGCCTTATAGTGCCACACATTCTGTAAAATCTATTTAATTTAATACTAATATCTTCCTTCTGGCAGTATGATACGTTGCATCCTAAATAATTAACATTGTCCACCTGTTGTATTATACTGTTATTAATACTGATTTTACACCTCATATGGTCTTTCCCGTCGAATGAATAAAGTTCTTAGGAACATTTTTAGGTCAAAGAGAAATGAACAGACAGGCGAATGGAGAAGACAACATAACATTGAGGTACATGATCCCTATATGAAATAATCTATAATAAGAATAGTTAAGTCTCGTAGACTGCGCCAAGCAGGACACGTAGCACGAATGAGAATTGAAAGAGAGGCATGGAAACCAGAGGAAACATTCCTAGCTGATAGAACAAGAATCAGGTGGGAGAATAATATTTACCATGATCTGAAGGAAGTAGATTATTCAGGAGATATTTGGAAAAATAAGAGCTCATGATAGGGAAGTATGGAGAGCTTATTTCCGAGCGGCCATGAACCCACACGTTCGATAATGGCAGTGAGTATTCAGTGGAAGTACGAAGGTGGTTTGAATTTTTCTCGAACTGAAATACACGTTCAAACTATTTTCTATTCAATGTAGTCTGTTTGATGATTCCTAGAATTTTTCAAATCACCATTGTAATGTCATGAGATTTGTCCACTACTGTGGTCTCGAGGTAGCGTGCTGCCTTGTCACGCAGCGAGCCCGGGTTCGATCCCCGCTCGGGACAAGTTTCCTGGCTGAAGTTTTTTCGGGATTTTTCCTCACCTGTAAGACAAATGTCAGGATACTTTAAGGCCCAAACGGACCCCGAATATCATCTGGCCATCATTATCATCAATATCATATTCATCTCATTAGATTAAGTTTAGGTTTAAGGCCTCTCCTGGCGCATCATTACTCATCGTCATCACCCATCATATCATTGGGACAGCGTATTCCCGCCTTCCAGGCGCCCCAACCTTAGAATTGGGTTATAATACGCCAATGCCAGGAGAAAATACCTGAAATGTCGAATGACAAACAGGTGGCATTAAACATAAAAAGTAGTGAGATTTTATCGTTAGATACAAAGTCAAGACGATCTTATTTGTTACTGCAATATTTTCAAGTGTTATTTAATTACTAATATGTTAGCATATATATTTTTTCTATAATATTTTTAATTATGGCATATATTACCTTTTAACATATAACCTTTATATATGTATATATATATATATATATATATATATATGGCAACGAAAGATGTGTAAACATTAAAATTCTGTATATAAATAAATATATATTAGACAAAATTTGAATATCTCACAGAATCTTTGATTGGTGAACGTTCACTAGTAAGTAAATCAATTATGAAGAAACCCCTTCTGTAGTGAGCTGAAAAAGTCTCAATTTATATGAAAGAATCCTAGAAAAAATTATTAGCAATTCAGTGAGTGATTAAATATTTTATGCTTTCTGTTTTATTGGAATTTTAACATATGATATTGCACTGTAAAAAAGAAAATATCGTTCATATAGATGCTGTGACTATTGGAAGATATTGAGATTCTCTGCAGAGATATGATAATGGACTGCAACACGCGATTTCTGACGTCTGCCTCCATCTTGACATGGCTTCCTCCACTTTTTCCCTTTCTTCTTTATTGGACTCCATTTCCATAACATTTCAGACGAACTGACTATTGTTACGGTCTGATTTGTGGGGTTTATATGAAGTTTAGCTCTATTTCAACGCTCTCCGCAAGGACAAAGAAAAGAAGCTAATAAAAAGAACAAGACGGGACTATAGAATGAAAGAAAGAAAGAAAATTGAATTGCCTTCAGCAAACGAACGTAGGGTATTTTGGATACGGTTCAGTTGTAGACACAGGCAGTGGTTCCTGGTGTCAGAGAGGGGTGACAAATGATGCAATTACGAGGATAATAAGAAAATGAGTACTATCGGTAAGGGGGAAGGTGTAGCCAACATTAATCATCTCTCTAGGTGTGAAGTTGATAAACGTCTCTGGACCCTTTTATTAACTAACCAACAAACAAGAAAGCTAAATAACTGACTAGGTAGGGTTACCAAATGTAAAACGGTTGAAAGAGAATATTTAATTATATGGACTAAGGAAATATTGAATTGTAATAAGTCGAAAAAAAAATCATTCCCATAGCAGAATTCAACGTAGAATATAAAAAAAATGCGTACAGGCAATTGTAGTGTGAGTTGTAATTAAATATTTTTAAACTCTCCATCCATAGTAATTCTGCCCGAAGGCAGGTCCTTCACTGCAATCATAGCATTTTCATGCTATGCTTGCAGCTTTACTAGGGAATTGTAGGTGTGGTAGCTTCCCGTTACTTTCCACATCGGTGAAGGATGATGATGATGATAATGATAAGGATCCATCCATAGTAATTCTGCCCGAAGGCAGGTCCTTCACTGCAATCATAGCATTTTCATGCTATGCTTGCAGCTTTACTAGGGGATTGTAGGTGTGGTAGCTTCCCGTTACTTTCCACACCGGTGAAGGATGATGATGATGATGATGATAATGATAAGGATCCATCCATATAGTAATTCTGCCCGAAGGCAGGTCCTTCACTGCAATCATAGCATTTTCATGCTATGCTTGCAGCTTTACTAGGGAATTGTGTAGGTGTGGTAGCTTCCCGTTGCTTTCCACACCGGCGAAGGATGATGATGATGATAATGATAAGGATGATCATGATGATCATGATGATGATGACCATATTGGCCATATGATTTCGGGGACCATTTGGGCCTTAAAGTTTTCCTGACATTTGTCTTACAGGTGAGGAAAAACCCCTATAAAAACCTCACCCAGAAAAACTGCTCCGACCGGGGATCGAACCCGGGCCCGCTGCATGACAAGGCAGCACGCTACCTCGAGACCACAGCGGTGAGGATGATGATAATAAGGATGATGATGGCCATATGATTTCGGGGACCGTTTGGGCCTTAAAGTTTTCCTGACATTTTTCTTACAGGTGAGGAAAATTTTAAGCTCTAACATACATATATTTATACGCCGAAAGTAGGGTTTAAACCTGTAAAATACGTTCTTAAAAACTACTTTAGGATTTAAAATGTGTAATACCACATAATGCAGGGTGTCCCATTCAAACCTCTCACATTTTAATTAATCATAACTAACAAAGTAAACGGAATTATGAAATGAGGCCGGTAATAAACGAAACAGAAACTCGAAGAATTTTAATTGCCACAGAGCTTGGCGATTTTATTATTGTGGACTTCTCTGAAATCCTGCTCTAACTTCTTCAATCTTTTCTTCTGAAACACGTGTACGAGCACCTCCTGATTCTTTTTAACGCTTCCAGTCTCCAGAAACTTCTCAAGCCATGCCTGAATGGTCTTCCCATCAGGTGCATTTCCTCCATATTCTCTCCGGTAATTTCTTTGCACTGTAATTATTGACTTCGTCTCTGCATACCAGAAAATAGTTTGTGCTTGTTGCTGAGGAGTCGCCATTTTGTTTTATGCCATTATTGTCCAATATATGACAGATGAATTAACTGCAACAATGAAAACAATTTTTTTTTTTAGTTTCTCTTTCTTTTAATACCAACCTCATTTCATAATTCCGCATACTTTGAGAGTTATGTTTAATTAAAATGTGGAGATTTGAATGGGACACGGTGTATATATATCAACAACACCAAAATTGATGCAGAATTGTAAATAAAAGAAGTGAAAAAATTAGTTAACTGTAGTAAATCTACTTAAATAACTACAAAGTGAAATTATCATGTTTTTAAATTGCAGTGATCTATAGACCTGCAATGCTTAAATGGCATTTTTAGGCATAGTTGAACTCTTCTGTAGTCGGTATGGCACTTCATGAATCTTGTGCTTACATCATTATATTTACTTATTCCTTCAGAAAATTAGGATTAATATGTAAAATTCGATTAAATTAGTAAAACATCAGGAAAAATATATATTAATAAGATATTAAATTAGTACTGTTTACACACAAACATTATCGCCTGTGCAGTACAAAGGCTCTAGTGTTTCAATGTGTCACAACAACTGCACTTACTGCGTTAGTATGTCAATATATAATAGCCTAAGGATATCAATTTCACATCGCGAAGCAAACAATATAAAACATATATGAAATGTGTACAGAAAAAAAAATATAGTTAAAACAACTAGCCATGATTTAATTCGACCGCCCGAGATGTCCGGAGAAAGAGGTTTGTACATGTATATGTATATATATGTTATAATTACATTTTTGACATTGAGCAATGCAAGCTTAATATGCAACTTTTATAAGATTCATGATGTGTTCCGTTGAGGTTTATTCAAAATTAATATAAAATTATAGAATATTCACCTGAAAGGTCCGTCTCCTCAACTTAATTATCATTTAACTGTAGCGCTTTCGGGACTTGTCCCATCATCGGCAGGATTCAAAACTGGTGTTTCACTGAAGATCTGGTAGAGGGGGTTGCATGTATTGGGTTCGTTTTCGTTTATCAGGCTGTCGTTGTGAGCTGCTTTCATGATTTCCATCTCTTCGAGTACGTATATCTTCGCTGGATTATTTTCTCTCTGAGCGAAGATAAACGTACTCGAAGAGATGGAAATCATGGAAAGAGAGAAAATAATCCAGCGAAGATAAACGTACTCGAAGAGATGGAAATCATGAAAGCAGCTCACAACAAATAATCCAGCGAAGATAAACGTACTCGAAGAGATGGAAATCATGAAAGCAGCTCACAACGACAGCCTGATAAACGAAAACGAACCCAATACATGCAACCCCCTCTACCAGATCTTCAGTGAAACACCAATTTTGAATCCTGCCGATGATGGGACAAGTCCCGAAAGCGCTACAGTTAAATGATAATTAAGTTGAGGAGACGGACCTTTCAGGTGAATATTCTATAATTTTATATTAAGCTTAATATGGCATAAGAAAAATAAATGCTTGGACGGGACTTGAACCCGGACCTCTGGATTTATATCCCAGTGCGCGGTTCGATCCCCGGTCGGGGCAGTTTTTCTGGGTGAGGTTTTTATCGGGGTCTTTCCTCACCTGTAAGACAAATGTCAGGAAAACTTTAAGGCCCAAACGTTCCCCGGGGCACGCCGTAGCGTAGTGGTTAAGGCACTGCGCTACAAGTCGGAAGGTCGAGGGTTCGAGTCCCGGTGGGGGCAGGATTTTTAAACTGACCCAAACCTTCTGGCGGCACTATGGCCCTGGGGACGACTCAGCCTCTTACTGAAATGAGTACCAGACGCTTGTTCTGGGGTAAAGGCGGCCGTCACGCAGGGCTGACAACCCGGCTGACATCAAGTGCCGATTGTCAAGAAAAAGTGGGAGCCTTAACCTCCTACTACCCCAAGGGCCTCCTGAGGCCTGTAGTGGGATCATTTTACTTTACCAAACGTTCCCCGAAATCATATGGCCATCATCTTTATCATCATCATCATCATTATCATCATCATCCTTCACCGGTGTGGAAAGCAACGGGAAGCTACCACACATACACAATTCCCTAGTAAAGCTGCAAGCATAGCATGAAAAATGCTATGATTGCAGTGAAGGACCTGCCTTTGGACAGAATTACTATGGATGGATGGATTCTCATTATTACTAGATGTAGAGGAAAATCGGCCTTCACTGGCACCTAGTAGCTCCTATCAATTTGCTTACTTGTGATGTCAGCTATTAGGTGGCAGTGGAGACCGAGTTTCCACTACATCTAGTAATAATGAGAAATATATATATATAAGAGAAATGAATGCTCGGTAGCGTAATCGGTAGCGCACTGGGATATAAATCCAGAGGTCCGAGTTCAAGTCCCTTCCGAGGATTTATTTTTCTTATCATGCACTGAGCTACAAGCCGGAGGGTCGAGGGTTCAAGTCCCGTTGGAGTCAGGATTTTTAAACTGACCCAAACCCTCTGGCGGCATTATGGCTCTGAGGTCGACTCAGCCTCTAACTTAAATGAGTACCAGACGCTTGTTCTGGGGGTAAAGGCGGCCGTCACGCAGGGCTGACATAAAGTGTCGATTGTCTAGAAAAAGTGGGAGCCTTAACCTCCTACTACCCCAAGGGCCTCCGGGTCTGTTGTGGGATCACTTTACTTTATGCCATATTAAGCTTGCATTGCTCAATGTCAAAAATTTAATTATAACATCGATAAAGCGTCACTGCTATAAAGTAAAAATATTCATAAGTAATGCCACGAGTGATTTCCAAATTATCGATAAATTCACGACTCACGAAGTGAGGAGTGAATTTATCTAGAGAATTTGGAAATCAAGAGTGGCATTTGTTAGGACTATTTAACGAATAAAATTAAGCTGTTTACTCACAAATCATTATTTAACTATAGTTATTTTAAAATATTTATATATTTAATGTAAACGGCGATGTTTGAAAACAAATGAGAAACGATAGGTACGCTTCTACGGCTTCTTTTGTTTATCACTGCAACCAGATCATACTATTTATTGCCAAAGGAACGCAATATTGTAAGGAGGAGCTTTCTTTAATATGGTAATCATAACACTGATAAATATTTGGTGAAACACGACTCTGATTGGTTGTAATACAGAAATCATTGAAACGTGATTGGTCATTGACTCCCATTTGGGGCATGAGTTAAATAGTCTCTTTAATTTGCTTGCTTGTAATAGGAGCTACTAGATGGCAGTAGAGACCGAGTTCCCACTACATCTAGTAATAATGATATTATTTATAAAAAAATTAATGTTTGTACTAGACTTGCTCGGTTGTGTAATCGGTAGCGCACTGGGATATAAATCCAGAAGTCCGGGTTCAATTCCCGTCCGAGCATTTATTTTTCTTATCATGCCATATATATATATATATATATATATATATATCCATCCATCCATAGTAATTCTGCCCGAGGGCAGGTCTTTCACTGCAATCATAGCATTTTCATGCTATACTTTGCAGCTTTACTAGGCAATTATATGTATGGTAACTTCCCGTTACTTTCCACACCTGTGAAGGATGTTGATGATGGCCGGATTATTTTCGGGGACCGATAGGCCCGAAGCTTCTTGAAATTTTTCTTACAGGTGAGGAAAAACCCCGAAAAAAACCTCACCCAGGAGCCTGTCACGACCGTGAATCGAACCCGCGCCCGCAGCGTCACGAGGCAGCACGCTACCTCGAGACCACAGCTTTGGATATATATATCTCCATCCGTCCATAGTAATTCTGCCCGAAGGCAGGTCTTTCACTGCATTCATAGCATTTTCATGCTATGCTTGCAGCTTTACTAGGGAATTGTAGGTGTGGTAGCTTCCCGTTGCTTTCCACATCGGTGAAGGACGATGATGATAATGATGACCATATGATTTCGGGGACCATTTGGGCCTTAAAGTTTTCCTGACATTTATCTTAAGACCACAGCGGTGGACAATATATATTTATATATATATATATATATATATATATATATATATATATATATACACACATATATATGCCCGGTTCGATTCTCGGTCGGGACAGGCTCCTGGGTGAGGTTTTTCCCCGGGGTTTTCCTCAACTGTAAAACAAATTTCAGGAAGCTTAGGGCCCAACGGTCCCCGAAAATCAGCCGGCCATCATCATCCTTCTTCACAGGTGTGGAAAGGACAGTTAGCTACGAAACATATAATCCTCTTGTAAAGCTGCAAAGTATAGAATGAAAATGCAATGATTGCAGTGAAAGACCTGCCCTCGGGCAGAATTACTATGGATATATATATATATATATATATATATATATATATGGCATGATAAGAAAAATAAATGCTCGTACGGGAATTGAACCCGGACCTCTGGATTTATATCCCAGTGGGCTACCGATTACGCTACCGAGCAAGTCTAGTACAAACATTCATTTTTCTTATATATATACATATGTATGCTTATGTATATATAAATATATATATATATATATATATATATATATATATATAAAATACTCATTTGTCGATCGCGGTGGTCTAGTGGTTATGTTTCTTGCCTCTAGTTCCGAGGCTCGCGGGTTCAAAGCCGACCAGGTTCGATGGCTTTTTTAGGAATGAAAATTCCATGGGACAAGTCCTCCGGGAGGGGGGGGGACTTTAAGCCGTGGGTTCCAAATCTGAATGTTTTCGAGGTCGTAAATAAAATGCAAGCCTGAATAAAAAGGCCTCTGTGCAAAATGTATCCTAGCTTTATCCAACCAAATAATAGCTTAATTACCTACTGGATGTCTCATTGAGGCGATGTGCTAACCACATACCACTCTTTGAACCTGTAGGAAAATAAGCGTAACTAAATAAGCTGGTTGAAAAAACTCCCGCTAGAGAACACTCGTGTTACCAAGGGAGTCGTATGGGGTAATACACATGCATACAATACTCATTTACTCATTAATTTAGGTGCAATATCTATTTTTTAAAATATGTTGAAGAATTATAGCACGCTTTAGTGAACGACTTTTATTATATAGTGTTTTAAATATATTTTTTATTGAAGTATAATTTTTCACTACTATTAATGGATTTTAATTATTTATTCTTATGCTTTATCTTCAATAAATTATTATTATTATTATTATTATTATTATTATTATTATTATTATTATTATTATTATTATGGGCTAAGCATCGAAGATGCCCAAGACCGTAGGCTTTGGAGGTTTGGCACGGGAAGACGGCAGCAGCTGTAAAAACCCGAAGATAGATAGAGATAGATTATTATTATTATTATTATTATTATTATTATTATTATTATTATTATTATTATTACGCATACTTTGTATTATTGAGACATTTTAATTCAAAGCTTCTTACAAGAAAAACAAACTGTAATCTATATAAAACTAAAACCGATATTAATATATGGCGGTGATACATGGACCTTATCCAAGACCGATATGTCAAGACTGGATTCATTTGGAAAAATTTATATTAAGAAGAATTTATGGCCCAATATGCGACAAGGGAGAACGGCGTATAAAATATAACTCTGAGCTCTATCAGTTGTTTAAGTCTCCTGATGTGATTACATCAATTAAAGTTTCAAGATTGCGATGGGCAGGGCACGTACAAAGTATGACTGAACATGAGATATCCAAGAAAATCATGTAATGTAAATTGGAAGGAAAATGGAATGTGGGACGACCGATACTTCGTTGGAAGAAAAGAATTTTGAAGGATCTGAGGGAGCTGAGAATCGAAGGCTGGTTGCTATAGACAGAGATGCCTGGAAGAGTGTTCTGAAGCCAGCTGAGGCTCGAATCGGATTATAGTGCTGCTGCTGATTATTTATTATTATTATTATTATTATTATTATTATTATCATCATCATCAGTCTGTGGTTTATATGTTTATTAATTAATTTCATATGCAGTTTAATGTATATTCGAGAACTAATGAAGTATGGTAAACCACGAGGATCGACGCATTATTTTCGTAAAATTTTTGTGTTAATGATTTTACTCTTGTTATTGCACATATTGATCTAATATTTTTTAGCTGGTGATTTACTTACTAGCTTGCCATATATATGTGTGTGCGTGAGTGTGTGTCATCAAAAATATTATCTATTATTGAATCCCCAAATATTTTGAAACCATATTTCGCCACAAAAGCATGTTAGGGTTGTAGCTTACTATACAATATCATACTATACATTGTAAAACATAAATATTAACTTATGGTTTTGAATGAGTGTTATGAATTTCATAAATCGTCTATAAGCTTCTTATAAATACAACATATTATTAATCAAAAACAATAAGCATGTATGAAATTAGCTGCCATAAGTAAGCTGTGTGATACCAATGTTTAATTCACAATAATGTCGAAGCATCCAGTATAAGTTTTTCATTCAACATAAATTTTCGGGACGATATTTCAGTTAGATGTTCGGAGATACATATTCAGTAAGATTTAAATTCTATCTATCTATCTATCTATCTATCTATCTATCTATCTATCTATCTATCTATCTATCTATCTATCTATCTATCTATCTATCTATCTATCTATCTATCTATCTATCTATCTATCTATCTATCTATCTATCTATCTATCTATCTATCTATCTAATCTATCTATCTATCTATCTATCTATCTATCTATCTATCTATCTATCTATCTATCTATCTATCTATCTATCTATCTATCTATCTATCTATCTATCTATCTATCTATCTTCGGGTTTTTACAGCTGCTGCCGTCTTCCCGTGCCAAACCTCCATCTTCAATGCTTAGCCCTCTTGCTTGTATTACTATCTTCATGCTTTCCTTCCATGTTAACTTTCATCTCCCTCTTTTCTACTTTCTGCTCGGTTGCCATTGATGTAGTTGTTCTTTCATACTTTTTTCTATCCGGCTTTGATTTGTTTTCTAGCATTGTGTGTTTTTTTTCTAATGTGTGGGGAGCTGGTCCACAGCATAAACTCCCAACCTGGCGGAGCGGGAAATTTTCTGTCTGGGTTTTTCCTCCCATAGCCATCGAAGATAACTTCACCGCAAGGCAGCATTCCTTTATTTCCCGTAGAGATGGTTGCCTCTTCCGCCAGATCCGCCGGGTTGAAGGACTCCTGCGCCGACTCTGCCGTTGAGGTATTCACCGTAACCCTAGCTAGGGGCCTTACAGAGTACTATCAGTCGGAGCCAACTAAACCCTGATTTTTAACGAGGTTGTTACTACTCCCCCTCCTCCTTTCTCATCCGAGCTTGGTACCGGCCATAGCGGAGTTAAGATTTAAATTTCCATACTCTATAATTATATTGTTTGTACAGTTAAGATAGGAAGGGCATATTCATTTGTTGTGTCCTATCTGAACCTGCAACAGTTAATATATTAATAGTGCCTATATTAACGTATGTAAGGGTATCTTCATTTACAATTATATTGAAAAATAATTCTTTTCATCATTTTCCATAAAGAATTTATTCTTAGTGGTTCCGTTACAGTCTGGTTTCAACGATTCTATAGTCCTTCCAAATTTCGATGACTTTTGGAATATATGTTAGAGCATTTTTTCGGCCATCTTTCAGTAGACTTCATCTCCAGTTTTTCTACAACTGAAGCCTATATTGGTTGAAGTGGATAATGGAGTCTGTTTTCATTCTTCTAGAATATCTTCATTTCTCCGGCGTTCAAATAGTCCTAGAGCTTTTCTCACGAATCTCATTTCAGCTGCTTGTAATTTCTTTTTTTTCTGTTTTATTACCGTCCTTACCTCACTGTCACAGTCAAGTGTTGTACTCATATTGGGAAATCCCATTATAAACTTCTAGGGCTTGTAGATGAGATTGAGTAGATAATGTTTTGAGTAGGAACCTTTGACCAGAAACGTACTGTTTTCGAGCTACATATACAAGTTCGCATTTAGAGTTCAAATCTAGTGCATCTGTCGAGGATGAAGCGAGAGTAATTTAATGATTTGTGGCTCAATTAATTGCATTAACTCAACCCAACATTCACTGACTTCGTTAAAAGTATCCAATGTCAAGGAGAAAAATGGGAACTTCGGAAATACTTTATAACATGTGACGCGAAAAAAAATCTAAGTTCCAATCATACACGAAGCGCATGCACCAAAAAACGGGAAGCAGTTTACACTGTGGAATCACGGGATACAGCCAACATAAACACGATATTTAACGAACCTAAAAGTTAACCTAATGCAATTTAATTACTCTAACCTGTGAAAGACCAACCTAAAAACTAACGTAACGCAATTTAAGCACTCTAACTTGTGAAAGAATGCGACCCCGAAAAATAAAGAGTAAGTTATGAAATTCTGAAGAATATGTGTGCAGTTAATTAGTATCATACATACTCTATGTTGGCTGCACTGGAACATGTCTTTGTTGTTGCATAGAATATTCGTTAAAATCAATATGGCTGCCACGTCTTCATGCTATGTTAAATATCATAGAAAAAGATATTGAAATAATCGTTTGAAAAATGTAAAAATCATTGTAAATGGTGGAGAATAATTTGAAAAATGAAACCCTTAGAATAAAATTTGACAGGAGTTTATATGAAGGAATTTAAAAATTCGCGTCACGGGTTGTATAGTTTGGCCGAAACTTCACTTCGTCACTGTAAGAATAAAATTGTTTGTACGCAAAAGAATGCTTTCTTGAAATGTACCTATTTACAAACATTTGTTCCAAGTCCTATATATATTTCAACTTGTTTTAGGTTGACTTAATTGGCTGTTTGTAATAATTTTATTGGAATTTGCAGGCTAGTTTACTTTCTCAATACAATCCGTATCCGCCATGATAATTACTGCTGTATACGTGACGGTTAGAAGCTAAGGGATCCTCTGCTGTGGGATGTGGCTGTAATTATACTCGCATACTCACTCGCTGGCATTTTCGAACTCGGATCTCCATGGTCGCATGGACGTAAGCTCTCCATACATCACTATTCAGAGCTATTTTCCAAACATTCCTCACCAAACACATATCATGCTTAATATTATTCTCGCGCCTCGTTGTGGGCCTGCTTCCTGGGTGTTTTCCCTCTGATTTTCCTACAAGTTTCCATGACCCTCTCTGTCACAATTCGTGCCACATGTCCTGCTCATCGTAATATATGAGATTAACTGTTCTTATTTCATCTAATTTCCTATAAAGATATGCAGTTCTCCATTGTGTAGTATTGTTCTTATGGAAGGGTTGATTGATTTTACTGAAATTTCGACTTTATATTTCTCTTACATGGAGGGTGATAGGAAATAAGGAATGTTTCGGAATTCAAAACTCTGCTGAAAGATTACATTGTATAATTTTCACTGATCGTTGGAGACGGCTCGCTATGGGTCCGAGCTCTTCATTTGGCATATCTTCCTCAAAACCCATTTTAATGTTATTCTCCCATCCAGTTAATTTCCTTCGGGTCTCGCAAATAAAAATATTTAGTATTTCCGAATTATTGAATATTACCCTGTTGATCTTAATGTCTCGTTTACATGTTCCTATATACAGGGTGAAAGTAATATAAGTGCGCAAATTTTAAGTACGTTTTCCTTAGGTGAATACAAAAAAGTTTCAGTAACATTTCGGTGTCAAATTATTCTCTTTAAAAAACAATGTTTTTCCCTAAAATTCAAATGCCGGCTAACTCGATAAATATTTGTCGTACAGGTCGAATATTTACTGTACTGAGACAATTAAAGGCGAAGAACAGGAATGTATTGTTCATTTGCAGTTTTGCAATACAATTTGTGGTTGTTGTGCAAATTAAGTGTAATCTTCTGACATTTTGGAATAAAAACGAGAAATATTGCAACGTAGAACTGCAAGTAAGAGGTAACGTAGCGTTCGTTGATCTCAGAACGACTGTTTATGTCTTGTCACAAGAATGACGCGAATCTTACGTGCGCTGTTGCAATTTCCAGAAAGTCTGGAACCGTGGGATTGAACACAAAATGAAAGACAGAATATGTGTTTCTTCTATTGTAATTTAACAGGTCTTTGAATAAACGCACTTTCATTCTATATGTTTCTGTATAATAGTTCAATGTTGGACTACTTTGTATGAAATTCCTCTTTCTAGCGCATTTCGTAAACACTTTATTTGAAATAGTTATGCGTTCTATATATTGAAAATATCTATTACGCGGGAAGAAATTAAAGACGAGAAAATGACGAGATTGAATGTAGAACTTGTGGTATGAATCGGGCTCAATTGATTTATTGAAGTGATGATACTTGATGTGTCCAGGGCTCTGGTTTTCTATGAGGAAGCGCGGACTGTTAAATCTAATTCCTGGAAAAAGGGACTAGTGCAAAGTGGCCAAGTTACCGTCTTAATGAACTGCACAACTATTTTTTTTTGAAAACAAGGAAGTTATTATTAGTTACTACTTATTTCTATTCATTACTTTAATCTCTCTCTTTGTAATTGCATTTACGTTCTCCAATATACACATGCCATACAGGGACGTCCCCTGTCGGGAGAAAATTTTAACTCTTCATAGTATACATATTTTTTTAACCGCATAAGGGCAAATAAAGTTTCCCAGGTAAGTTACCAGCTCCATTTCTGGGCCACTTCCTTAACACGAACAATTAAGACGAGGCACATAATTCATTCATTCATATTAAACAAAGCGAATGTACTACATATGATTACGATGTACATAAAATGTTCGGGAACTATGTGGGCTTAAAGTTATCTGACATTTTTATTTCAGGTGAGGAAAAAATCCCCGAGAAAACTCCATCGAGAAAACTTATCCTGACGGAGGATCAAACTGAAGAAAATACATTGATAGTATTAAAGAATTAATTAGCTTGTATTATCTTCTTCTTCTTCTTCCTTCCAAGTATTAGGCCAAGGCCTGTTACGATCCTATAGAAAATTTTTCCTCCAGCGTTTCATAGGACTCTCAGGGGTCCTCATCTAGGGGATATGTCGATGGCAACCACAAGGTGCCCAAGCTGAGCAAAACATTTCTTCCACTTACTTGTGTTTTGCACTCTTTTAACTTTACTATCTAACCTTTCTTGGTTAACTCTTGTTTTTTTCGACCCCGACGCTATTAGGGCATCCGAGGGCTAGGGAGTCTTTCCTTTCTTCCATTTCTTCTTTCCTTTATTTTCTTTTCTTCTCCAGAAAAGCCTGACCAGAGGCTATAAGATGGCAGCCCCATCACTGGTTTTGCCTTCCTTTGGCCGGCAACCAATCGAAGGGACTATTATTATGCTTTCAAGTCTTATACGAGAATTTCCCGGAAGCTTGTATTATTAATAGAACAATTATTGACTCTAGTAATAAAGAGTCGAAAATACGACCTGATATAATCCCAGGCAGGCAGGTAAGGGTAGTCCGTACGTAGATTTGCTGAAGTAGGTTGGTCCTTCAAAATTTATACAATTTTAATGTCTGTAAACTGTACTCCGGCCATGCACCATCTTTCAAAAGATATGTTTGACATTTAGTCTGTACAAAAAAAAAACTATTTTTTTCCAATGCGTTATGTCAATGGAACTGCAGAATTAATAATAGTAATAGTAATAATAATAATAATAATAATAATAATAATAATAATAATAATAATAATAATAATAATAATTAGTTTAGCTGATGAATACAAATCAATAAGGTCTTCTCTTATACTTTACCAGGAATTAGTTATAACGAGACTGAAAATTGTGCTTTAACCATAATTAAATTAGTAACACACAATGCACAATATAGAGCTGATTTTGAAGGGGCGAAATACGTAATAATAATAATAATAATAATAATAATAATAATAATAATAATAATAGTAATAATGATAATAGCGCCTGTCCAGAGGCCTAAGGTGGCAACCCCACCACTGGACTTGCTCAAAGAATTGCACACAGAATCAGTCATGGAATATGTACAAAAATACAGAAAACAACTGGAAATCTCACGTACGAAGAATGAGCAGAAACAAGAATACCACGTCAGATCTTAAATTACTAGCCACCAGGAAAGAGATCTCTGGGCAGACCCTTCAACGTTGGATTGAGACTGTAACAGACCACTAGGTCTATCACATGAAAGGAAGAAGAAGATAATAATAATAGTAATAATGTATAAATAATAATAATTGTAATAATAATAATAATAATAATGATAATGATAATGATAATGATAATGATAATGATAATGATAATAATGATAATGATAATGATAATGATAATAATGATAATGATAATGATAATGATAATGATAATGATAATGATAATAATGATAATGATAATGATAATAATGATTAATGATAATGATAATAATGATAATGATAATGATAATAATGATAATGATAATGATAAATTAATGATAATGATAATGATAATGATAATGATGATAATGATAATAATGATAATGATAATGATAATGATAATGATAATGATAATGATAATGATGATAATGATGATGATGATGATGATGATAATGATGATGATTATGATAATAATAATAATAATAATAATAATGATAATGATAATCATAGTCAATAAATTTAAATATTTGGTATACGTTTTAGAATCTGATGGAAGAATTTCAGCCGAAATCTATAAAAGAATAAGTACAAGTAGAAAAATAATTGGTATGCTGAATTCAGCTCTTTGGAGCGCGAATATGTAAATAATACAAAAAGAAGAATCTATAATTCTTAGTTCAAGGTGTAACGTTATATGGAGCTGAAAATTCAATATCAGACAGGCCACATGCAAGTAAATTGTTGATTACAGAAATGGAATATTGGGTAGAGCGGCAAGTAAATCAAGAATGGATAAAATATTAGAAACTAAAGAATAGAAAGATAATGACATTGAATAAGAATATTCTTAAAGTTATAGAGGAATGAAAAATTGGGATGGTTTGGACAAGTTAAAAGAATGGGAAAATACAGAATTCTGAAAATGATTTCGGAATGGAATCCTGAAGGCAGAAGGATAAGAGGAAATCCACAAGAACAATGAAGGGATGGGATCAGTAGGTTTATGAATAGAATTGAATTGACGGAAGAAGATGCGCAAGACAGGAATTTTTGGAAGAATAAAATTACTTTAGGTCGAAAAAATCTACTGTAACGAAGAAAAAAAAATTCCTAATAAAAATAATGATAAAGAGATATAAACATAGAATATGATTAAATTATTGATTTGATAATGGAAGTAGAAAGTGTAAAAGGATAATACAACCTGGTTATAATATTATATTGTCTACTGTGATCTATGTGATGATAACACTGGATGAAACAGGACTTCACTGACAAACTTTTAGGGATGATGGGTCATTCAGAGAGCATTATTTTTGTTAATGAACACATACTCCCACACACGTCGTATCTGAGTTCTGTGGAGTGGTCAAGTTGCTTGTATATAGAGTTCGAATTTTTAATAAAAACAGTTATATACAATTCACATTTTATTGAAAGGAATATTCCGATAGTTTAAAATGTGAGTTCAAACAGTCTGCCCTATGCCTCATTACATGCTTGATACCTTCACAGCAACGACCGTCCAACTCTGTTGAAAATACAGGATTCTGTATTATGTGGTGGAAGGCATAATTGATTCGGGCAACCAGCTGAACTAAACTCGGAATCCGTATTTTATGCACTATAGTTTTGACATCCCCCTCCCAAAAAAAAAAACCTACGAAACTACGACTTTGTTACGTGGAGTAGCGCGCACTTTGACTAATGCACATAATTAAAGTAAATAAATAAATAAATACTTTTTTGGTACTATACAGCCCACAAAAAATAAGATCCTCTCTGTATGACTAGGTCCCGCGCGTAGCCGAATAGTTAAGGCAGGAAGCCTTGGCGCAGAGCTACGGGACTTGCGCTGGTTCGAGTCTCCATGGGGGAAGACATTTTCTCATGGTATTTCGGCCAGTATGGGACCGGTGCCCACCCAACTTCGTGAGGCATTTGGGTAGTTACAATAAGTAGCGACTCCAGGTTGAGAAAACCAGCTATAACGGCTGGGGGACTCGACATGCTGACCATATGTCACCCGTACACTGGTTGATGATCATCTACCTCTGTGATTGACACATATGGATGTGAGGCCAGCAGCCGGCTGGTAGGCTAAGGGCCTTCTAGGCCTGTCGTGCCAGGAGTTTTTTTTTGTATGACTAGACGTTTGTCGATGAGGACCTGTAACAACCTGTGTAGAAAATTTGTAACATCAGGACATATTAAACTACTGTAACTTGTTACACCATTTGTTCAGCTTCTGACACTTTACTGAGCATTTTTATTGTAGAGCGATTCCATGAAAATGTCATACCGAGGTGAAAATTTTGAAACTGACGCAGGAATAATTTTGTTGATGTAATATATATATATAAATATCAAATTTATAATTCTATAAGAAAATGTTTTAAATATACATTATTTTAATCTAATAATAGCGGTAGAACTTGTCATATTCCAAACCTGAAAAAATACGCAAAATTTTACCAATGTCTTTTTTAATGATTTGGTCGTATGAATTCGTTTTATTTGACAAACTATTTTTTAAACCATACTTGGTCCTCCTCGGTCGTAAATGAAACAACATTAATTGCATTCTAATATTCTATATACCTTAAATGTGTCCTATAGTTGTTAACTCTAAGTTATGGTCAGATAGTCACAGAAAGCGGATAAAAATTACTGTACACAACATAATACTTGATTGATTAAAATTTCCTCTTGGATTGTACGTTATCGGTACACAACTAACAAAGAACAAGTTTCCTGGGTGAGTTTACTTTTCGGAGCTTCTCCTTACCTGTAAGACAAATGCCAGGAAACTTAAGGCTCAAACGGTCCCCGAACATCATATAGCCATCACAATCAACTTCATACATATTCGCCTTTCAAGGGAACTGTCAACCATTGCATGCTGATACCTATCCTGGAATTTCTTCCAGATAAGTGTTGTGATGTACCAAGGCCGTGTCCAAAAATTATCTTCCTTTTTAATTGCAAGACGCTACAATCAAGCTCCAAATATCTCGTTTAAAGTATGGGGAAGTAATACAACTCCTGTATTGGCAGAATGGAAAACCCTCACTACCCGCTGTCCGCGCCACGTCCCGCCTCACTCCCTCTGTGCTTAACTCATGCAGGATGTACATCTGCTCCGTTCAGTGGACTACCATTACTGAAATCTGGCTTCGATTTCTTTGCGTAGCACTTTTAAACGACAGATATTTTTTTTGGACACGGCCTTGGTACATGACGACGCTTCTCTAGAAGAAATGTAAATGTAGGTTTCTGCATGCAATGGTTGACAGTTCCCTTGTTAGATCAAGTTTATGATTAAGGACTAGCCCAGCGCACAACTATCATCATTATCATCACCCATCATATCATCGGGACAGCGTAACCGCGTACCAACCTCAAAAGTGGGTTACAATTACGCCAATGTCAGGAGAGAGCACTGGAAATGTCGAATGAATATCTGGGGTATTGAATAAAATAACTATTAGAATACTTACGAAAGACTTTACAACATGAAACGCGAAAAATGATTCTCAGTTCCAATCATAATCCATGCGCACGCCAACAGACGCGAAGCGGTTTATACTATGGAACCACGGGATGCAGCCAACATATACAGGATATTTCAATTCGCGTCGCTAACGAACCTAAAAGCTAACCTAACGCTATTCAAGTACTCTACCCTGTGAAACAATGCAAGCTGATTTTATTTAGTGTAAATAGGAACAGATTCTATGTTGGCTGCACTGGAACACAGCATATTTGTTAAATCAATATGGCTGCCATGTCTTCATATAGTTCAATATCGTGAAAAATACATTCAATAATCGTTAGAATACATGTAAAAATGATTGTAAATAGTGGGAAATAATTTTAAAAATGATACCATAAAAAATAATTTGACAGGATGTATTGACGTAGACTTTCACGGCCGGAGTTGCTATGGTGATCTTGAAGAAGATTTTCGGGCTGTAGGCGTGGTCGTGAGGATGCCAGACGCAGTCTCTGGCGAAACGTCGGGGAACTACAAGCCTCACGACCACGGCCTACAGCACGAAAATCTTTTTCAAGATCAATTTGTCAGGAGTTTATGACAGAATTAAAAATGTCGCGTAACAGGTTGTTATGTTTAGTCGAATTTTATTTTATAAACAGATTTTTAATGTTACACATCTTTCTGTGCCTAAAGTTTTATTTTTCTTCTCCACTCGTCTCTATCCATCCATTCCATTTCCTCCAGTCCTCTTCTCAATCCAGTTCTTATTTCTTGCATCCACGAGTTTCGAGGTCTTCCTTGTCCTCTTCTTTCAGGTGGACACCATTCCTATGTTTTTCCGGGCAACCTTTCTTACTGAATATCTAATACTAATTTTTCCTCGTATGATAGTAGTATGTCTTATTTTTTTTCAAATTTTAACATCTCGTTGCTCTCCTCAAGAAATCCATTTAGCCGAATACTTATATTATTTAACATGTTCAAGTAATAATTTAGAAAATATCGCGATTCAGTGTTTGATAATGACTGGTACAGTCAATAAAGTTAATTGAGAAAAATATAATTACAATGTGTGAGTCATCACTTAGGTGTATTCATTTGTGTAACCTGATATCACTTTGCTAAAAAAAGAGCTAGTTAGTTTGTAATAAAATATTTAAGGTTAAATTGTGTGCAGTGAACGCATGTTAATTAAAAACCTCGTCTAACATTGAATAGGTTCATTTGTATCTCGAGAAAAAATGAGCGCCTGTAACCAAAAAATCACATTCCCCAGTCGAACTTTCTGGCTTCTTTCATTAATTGATAGGCCCGGCTCAATAGTTGATGCAGCATATATAGCATTGTTATTTCAATCGCCACGAAATTAAACTACTATTGTTCTCACAGCTTACTCTGAAATTAATAATTGTACACTGCATTGTGTTACGCATAATTGTTTTATTAGAACAACAGTCATAAAATGTACATTTTTTATGTTACTGAAAATACCAATTTATGCATTTATTGCGGAAATTGGGCCAGAGTCCAGATGCCAGTGCAATTACAAGCATTAAATCTACAAACAATATACATTACAAATGAGTGAATGAATGAATAAAACTATGCATAGGCCTATGAAAGAGAAACTCTTACTATCCCAACTTCTCTCAAAAAACTTAAACTGAAAATATATGTTTTATTCTTCTAGTTATATCATATGGATGAGAAACATGGATTCTTACTTTGAGGGAGGAGAAAATATTATGAGTATTTGAGAATAAAGTTCTTAGGAAAATGTTTGTGCCCATGAGAGATGAACTGACAGGTGAATCGAGAAATCTGAATAACAGTGAGTTTCATCATTCACATGGGAAAACAGATGTAATAATAACAGTCTTGTAGACTGCGATGGGCAGGGTATGTGGCACGAATGGTGATTGAAAGAGGGGCATGGGAACTTCTTGTAGAAAATCAGTGAGAAACCACCCGGTTGGTAGGCTCGTAGAAAATCAGTGAGAAACCGCCCGGTTGGTAGGCCAATAATGAGGTGGGAGAGTAACAATAACCATATGATGAAAGTTAAAAATTAAAATGTACCTTTTGGTAAGTGCCGTCGTCCTCAACGTTGTTAAAATATTATAATAAAAACCAGCTAGGATACATATATTTGAAGACCTCGAAATTATAAAGGAAACAAACAACTCACTTCTTAATGAGAACGCACCCCAGCCAATCCCATTATACGAGATCGTCAAAAACAAGTCAGTTGCTGCTACAAACAGTTGGAGTATACATCACCCCACACAACAACAACAAGTAGAGGAAACTCAACCTGTAGAAGATGGAAGGTAATTTCCGAAAGCGCTCCAGTTAATTTTATATACAATATTTTAACAAAGTTGAGGACGACGGCACTTACCAGCAGGTACATTTTAGTTTTTAACTTTCATCATATGACTTCACCTCAACGGAATTTGATATGAATTTTACTAGTATTAACAATAACCATGCTTTAAGGGAAGTAAATTATGCAGGGGATAATTGGAAATCATTTGCTCAAGTTGGGGATGTATGAAGAGCTTATGTCCTCGCGGCCATGAACGTACGTATTCGATATTGGCAGTGAGTTAGTTTTGAAAGATGGAAAATCGAGAACATAAATTGATGCAAATTAATATGATTTGCATAATGTGAAAGACGGATTTTATTAAAGAATGAAAACACTAAAAGTATATACGCATTTTCTTTAAAAAATAGGACTTAGACTGTTTCTAACTGGAATTTTATATGATTTTGGGTCATTTCTGGACGACATAAATTGTAAAATTCAAAAACCCAAGTATTGGTTGCGACTAAATCAAGGTGAACTAACTATGCTTGTAGAAATTTGCTATGATCACTAAATTAGGAATAGTGATGCGAAATTGTGGGCAAACGAAGTTAGGGGGGGACTCCAAAAGATCGGGATTGGTCGAGTATGGAAAAAGGGAGAGAAAATCACAAGAAGATATGGGGGAAATACAGAAGGGGGTACTTGGATATAAACCAACAAGATATTATAGCAGGTTGTACGAGTTAACGTTTTCTGTGTTTACAAAGAGACCTAAAACAAGTTTAAAAAATATAAGCCATTATGTACAGTATAGGATTGAATCAGAGATCAGAGTTTGTTTGCTTTAGATTGGGGATATGGAAATTTCTAAAAAAATAATGACGATTACGATATGCAATTATCCCAAAAGAGCGAGAGCCCTGAAGTCGAAATACATATACTAGGAAATTGTAACAATTTCGAAAAATCAGAGGCGTCATTTGTTGAAAAGGCTCCTAATTTCAAGTCGTGATAGATTGGCATGCTACGAATTAATGGCAAATCCGGAATTTGGAAGAACATGGACTGATTTCTGCACAAGACACGAAAAAAGAACAACGCTCACTCGCAAATAAGTATATATGTAAATAAAATTTAATTATTACTGCTAAAATGTTACTAATGCACTTTGTTTAATTTGTAATGTATTTTAATGTTATTTATTTATTTTTATTTTTATTAGCTGATATTGATTTATTGATATGGAATGTCTAAACCTTGTATGGTTTGCTCCATAATATATATATATAACAGGGTATTGCAAAAAGCACCGGCACCCGGAAAGGTGAGGCAAGGTATATTGCGGATATGGTGATCATTTGTTAATAAGGTACCGAATGTCCGGAAATTACTCGTTTTTCACAGTTATCCCGCACAGTATGATCGACTAGCAAACTTCTCAAGATTTCCGTTAGTTGGATTTCAATACTCAATATTTTACAATACCTGTCACAATCACATACACTTTCAAAATATCCATCCTCCATCTCACTTTAGAGCGTACATCGGCGGGTAAGTGATTGGCGCACCACGTTAAACATACGTCGACCCTCATTTGAATTATTTCTGTAGCAACGTGGATTCGGGCTATAATATCCATACGTTAACATCTACTGTAGATCTGATACGACAAGAACCTGTTTTTCATGCCGACCCACAAAAAGTAGTCTAGAGGTTCAAGATCAGGTTGATCTTCGGAGACCTTGGGATTGGTCCTCTTCTGCCATATGTCCGTCGACTTTTGGGATTCGTGGTATCACAAATGCCTCCTCACAATTGGCATCAAAGTGAGCATGGGAGCTCCGTCATGTGTCAGTCAACTTCCTTTGCGAAGGGTCACGTATTATAGGTTTCCGTACCTGTTACGTGTTGTCAAGGTAACGAGTTTTCAAATCCTGCGAACTAACAACCACTGATCTTAAGACATCATTAACAAGTCACGAGTAGTGCTACAGAATCGTTTTCTGTTTCTGGACGATTGGTTTACCGGTTATTAAAAAATTATCAACATATCTCAATATACTAACCTCACGCTCCATTGTCGGTGTTATTTTTTTCAATCCCCCTGTGTGTGTGTATATATATCCTTGACAAATCCAAAGTCCTCCAAGTTTTTGTGGGTCTATATAGACAGAAACAAAAACAGACATGGACGAAAAACAACTGGTATAAAAGAGGAAAGATTATATTTCCCCCAGTTTTTTATCATACGAGCGGTGTTCCTTACGTCGCACATTGTGTTTTGATTCGGCAGACGTCGATCGTATAATCCAGCTCCTGCCATATACGGACTAACATCTTCCTGGTTATAACCAGCGAATGCATGCTCATTCCGTTGTCGCAGCTCTGCAAAAATCGAGAAGGTGTAGGGGGAGGACGAGGACCCATGATCTTTAACATACCCCCAAAGAAAAACATCACATGGGGTCAGATAATAGAACTAAAACTGCAGAACACGAAAGGCGCGGCAGTGCCGGTTTTCTGCACCACTGAACGCCATGTTTCATCAACTGATATAACGTTGGGGCCGCTCTAGTGGAAAAATACAAGTTACGCTTTATCAAGCAAGTACGTATTAACACATGTGACATATACTCTTGTCCTCTGATAACAAAGGCAATGTTTTTCGACATGTCTGTATTGGTTACTGTTCTACAGACCTACGAAAACCCCGACGGACTTTTGAGTCGCCCTGTATGCACGAATTGTGTTTTACACTAGTAAGTTTATCGCTACTACGAATAATAACAAGGGGACTGTAAAACCATTGGATGCCTAAACCTACTTTGGAATTTCACTCAGAGAAGGGTTGTGATATACCCAAGGCCGACCAAAAAATATCTGCCTTTTTAAACTGTAAGGCACGCAGAAATCGAAGCCGGTTTCCAGCAATGGCAGCCAGGCGTACGGGCCAGATGGACTCCTCTGCTTTGAGGAAGAGGCGGGGTGGGTGTGATGCTAGAGCGCAGCTCGTAAGGCAGGTAAGTGAGAGTTATCAAGGTCTAAACCAAATCGGGGAGATGTATTACATCCCGCTGACGGATTTAAAATTTAGAGATTTTGGCTCTGAAATTTAGTGCTTTGGAGTTAAACGCGGCGGAGGTAAAGAGGTGCTGCCTTATCACGCAGCGGGCCCGGGTTCGATCCCGGTCGGGGCCAGTTTTTCTGGGGGGAGGTTTTTAGCGGGGATTTTCCTCACCTGTAAGACAAATGTCAGGAAAACGCATTTAAGGCCCAAACGGTGCCCCCGAAATCATATGGCCATCATCATCATCCTTCTCATTATGCTCATCACACATCATCAGCTCATCTTCACACCGGTTTGGAAAGCAACGGGAAGCTACCACACCACGTGCAATTCCCTAGTAAAGCTGCAAGCATAGCATGAAAAAATGCAATGATTGCAGTGAATGACCTGCCTTTGGGACAGAATTTACTATGTATGTATTATATATATATTATATATAGTATATATATAGATGTTATAACTATATTTTTGACATTTGGCAATGAAGGTAAATATGATATGAAAAGAAAAATGAATGCTTGAGTCAGGATTTGAACCCGAGTCTCTAAACTCTGTACGTTTAGCGCTCTAACGACCTGAGCTACCCAAGAATTCCAACACAAACATACATTTTTCTTATACTCAATTCACACAAGAGGTAGCGGAAATTTGTTCCGACTGACATCTAGAGGCTAACATAACAGTTAAGCAAATTTTTAAAGAGAATATACTCAAGCATTCATTTTTCTTTTCATATCATATTTTCCTTCATTGCCAAATGTCAAAAATATAGTTATAACACCTATATATACAAGCGTTACTGCTATAAAGTAAATATTCTCTTTAAAAATTTGCTTAACTGTTATGTTTATCCACTAGATGTCAGTCGGAACAAATTTCCGCTACCTCTTGTGTGAATTGAGAATACTACATGTATAAGAAAAATGTATGTTTGTGTTGGAATTCTTTGGGTAGCTCAGGTCGTTAGAGCGCTAAACGTACAGAGTTTAGAGACTCGGGTTCAAATCCCGACTCAAGCATTCATTTTTCTTTTCATATCATATATATATATATATATATATATATATATATATATATATATTTTTTGGCACAGCCTTGGTACATCACAACGCATCTCTAGCAGAAGTTTCAAGGTATGTATCAACATTCAACGGTTGACGGTTCCCATATAAGTGAAATGTCAGGTCATTAATGCAATCAAAATATGAATCCAGCTTAGAAATTTGAAAAGTATACAGATTTCCTCGCAAATAGCATTGTGAACGAAATTAACGTTGAAAGAAGACATATCTGCATTCACACTTAATTTTATAATTTTGATTTACGATCCTTTCAGCAAGCACAAATGATATAATATTAATTGCATCATTAATATAACAGCGAGATATTAATTATGTATACGCATTAAAATACTCGTTTGCAGTTAATGTGAGGGGTGGGGTTCTCAACAAAACACAATATTGTAAGTACAACCTCCCGGAAATGTGAAATACTGTCATGTTGGCAATATCGACATACCGCGTATTAGAAAAAATGAAACACCATTTTTTACACTTGCGCGAGAGGGGGCGAAGGTGAGAACTAGGCAGATGTTGGTTATGAAGGAACCCTCTTCCTGCAATATATAAAACTGTGTTCTCTGTGGGGCGCAGTCTAATTAATAACCATGTGTAGCTTATGGGGTGATCCAACGCTTCCTTCAGTTTGCCTAGTACATTGTAATGTGGACTGGTCAGCAAATTTGGTAATTTGGGTTACTTCTAACTAACTTGCTCACTGGCACTATCGAGCCGCGCGGACATAAGCTCTCCATACACCCCTATCCTGAGATGCTTTTCAATAATTCCCTGTATATTCTATTTCCCTCAAATCATTGTTAATGTTATTCTCCCACCTCATTCTTCCACCTCACGCCAATTGGGCGTTTACCCACTGGTTTTCCTGTAAGAAGTTTCCATGCACCTCTTTCATTTCCCATTCGTATTACATGTCCTGCCCATCGCAGTCTACGTGGCTTAACTGTTTTGTTATACATTATCTGATTTCCTATAAAGACCATGTTGCTCACTGTTATGTAGTCTTCTCCATTCGTCTGTCTGTTCATCACTCTTTGGTCCAAACATTTTCCTAAGAACTTTATTCTTAAATACTCGTAATCTCCTGGCCTCCCTTAAAGTAAGAATCCATGTTTTACATCCATATAATGTAACTGAGAGAATAGCAGTTTTATATATTGTGAGTTTAGCTTTTTTGAAAGGAGTTGGGAGGACTAGGGTTCCTGTAATGCATAATAGCACGCATTTCTAGAATCGAGCCTATGTTTAATTTCTTTGTGCATCTCATTCTTATTTGTAATTAATGTATTTGAATTCAGCCACTTCTGCAAAATTTCCCCCATTTTTCATTAACTGTCCATTTCCATTATTATAATGCATTTATATGTGTGAATATGTATTAAGTTTTATTGATGATTACTTCCAGCCCCAATTTCTTAGTGATGTAAATAATTCTGTTCCGCATTAATGCCATCTACTGTTTGTAAAATTAACATTGAGAACAATAAGTGAGAGAGTCTTTCAATTTTACGACAGGTACGCCTCGCGCAAAACAAGACAAACTACACGCTGTTTCACTAACTGATTGTATCATGACAGTGTCAGAGCTCATATACAATATAGGAATAGTAATGTCATAGGAAGACGCGCGGATACCCGACTGGGATCACGGGTTCGAAACATGGTGGTTCCAAAGGGGTCAACATGATTTTTGTCTCATGAGTACCAATAGTTGTATTTAATGCAGTTTTTTTTATCGTGTTTTCAAATATGTATTCGGAATTTCTCCATCATCCACAGTATTTTTTTCTTATTTCAATTTAAATTAATGGATTTATATAATTTATATAATTATTTTTCGTCCATTTGTCCATTGTAAAATAAAACCAAATGAGCTAACTCAAATGGTTTTCAGCTATGGAAAAGAGATAAGAAGGCAAATGGAATCCTAATATGCTGGCCGATTATTGTTGGACCATCAAGAAGGATGCTCCACAGGCGAAATATAGCAGAAAATCGTCATTTTTTACTTTCTAGGTGAGTCCGAATGTTCGAGTATTGTGTAGTTACGAATGTAGAAAATGTTAAAGTGTTTGAAATTATAAATGCCTGTCTCTCGGAAACCTTGCGTGATGGAGAAAGCCCCGTAACATATTTGAATTCAGGAGAAAAAATACTATGAGAATCATATATTTTTCTTACTGAGACAAAAAAAAAAACTTTCTTTTTGTTGCTCAGTGTTATTGGTGGATCACACCGGTGTGTTTCGGGGTTTCCTTTGGGTTCTCCCATTTCCCATCAACTCTCTCCATTCTCCCTTTCCTCTCCTTCATGTAATTTAATTTCTCATTCATTAATTTCATATCACCCTTCATCTAGTAATAAAATCAGAATATTTTATAAACTTTTCTAAAACTATATTGGATTGAATATAAACTAAGAAGATCTCCTTGTACACGGTTCTTTCTAGATATTAGGTTGGATAATTTTCTTTTAATTCTTACTACAACTTGAGAATATTTCATAACCAACCCAGTGACACCATTGAACCCTTAGGTTCATGGCCGCGCGTAAATAAGCTCTACATACATCCCTATCCTGAGGCAATGTTTATCAGTCATCTCCTGAATTATTTACCTCCCTCAAATCATGGTTAATGCCATTCTCTGACCTCATTGTTGTCCTATCTATTTGACGCTTTCCCTCTGATTTTCCTATGAGGGGTTTCGAAGCCCAATCGTGAAAGACTATCAAATACACATTCTAATTTGTTATAGAACTTATTCTTGATCTTGTCATCCTTATTTTCCGTGGACCATGTATTTTACGATTACAAAATCTTCTTCTCTTCTTCTCTTCCAAGTATTAGGCCAAGGCCTGTTACGATCCTATAGAAAATTTTCCCTCCAGCGTTTCATAGGACGGCCCAGTGATCTTCGTCCTCTTGGACCCTCAGGGGTCCTCATCTAGGGGATATGTGGATGGCGACCACAAGGTGCCCAAGCTGAGCAAAACATTCTTCTTCCACTTACTTGTGTTTTGCACTCTTTTAACTTTACTATCTAACCTCTCTTGGTTAACTCTTGTTTTTTTTTTCGACACCCCGACGCTATTAGGGCATCCGAGGGCTAGGGAGTCTTTCCTTTCTTCCATTTCTTCTTTCCTTTATTTTCTTTTCTTCTCCAGAAAAGCCTGACCAGAGGCTATAAGATGGCAGCCCCATCACTGGTCTTGTCTTCCTTTGGCCGGCAACCAATCGAAGGGACTATTATTATGCTTTCAAGTCTTATACGAGAATTTCCCGGAAGGATCAAACTAATGACGATTACAAAATAACGTTGTTTACCCTTTAGAATTGTATATGATATCCTATCGATGACAAACTTAGCATTTCGCATAGCTGAGAGGATCCTCCTCCTGACTAAAAAATCCGTTCCTAATTGAGATCTTGCTGCATTCCCATAGTTCAATGCAAATCTTCCTGATTTCTACCTTCTCCTGGCCATCTAACTACCTGTAAAGCGACTGTATTCAAGGGTGATTTATCTAATTCTCATGTTAATATTTGTAGTGCCCCACAAATGTACAATGTCCTAGCATTCCATTTTCCTTGGAATATGTCCCTATGTTTGAGCGTTTGCCATGGATTCCCTGTAGTAGTCCCCGCTCGGAGATCCAAGTGGGGGACTATTTTACATCTGGAAAATTTTACCTCAGTGGAACTCATGTCCGTGATTCTTGATCTTTGTAGTTTTATGGTGAAAAGTCATCACTCTTTCCAGCAAGGTACTTTTTTGTTTGGCTTATCTGATTCGACCTGTCTGGCATGGGCCCTTTTCTGCAGAAATGCTACTGCCGGGATAGCTCTCGGAGTCATTTAAGCATGCAAGCCACTAGGCCTATATTGAGAAAGGTAAATATACCATGGAGGGTGAGAATTTTTCACAGTTGCTTTAATTGAAGTAATTTTCTTTATAATTTCCAATTTATTCATTTATATTTAAAGATTATCTCTATTACACCATCACAATATTCCGATCGGCAATGTATGTAAAAATTATTAATTTAAATTCCAAATTCTTTGTAATTTTCAAGCAAATGACGTAAAGTGAATGATGTTTGTGTTTAGTCTTGGATAAATTAACTGCAAGAAAAGGCGAACATTATGTAGAGAGGATGATAACATCTTTAAAATCAGTTATAGACGAATTCCAAGTAAAATTTGACAAAACACATGGAAATTAAAGTTTCTTTCCAGCTTCACAAAGTGGTAGGCCCTATAAAGATTACACTGAGCAACAAAAAAATTATCTTTTCAGAAAGAAAAATATATGATTCTGATAGTATTTTTCTCCTGAATTCAAATATGATATAGGTTTTTCTCCATCACGCAAGGTTTCCGAGAGACAGGAATTTATAATTTCGAACACACTAATATTTTCTACATTCGTAACTACACAATATTCGAACATTTGGACTCACGTAGAAAGTAAGAAATTACGATTTTCTGCTATATTTCGCCTGTGGAGCATCCCTCTTGTTGGTCCAAAAATTATCGGCCTGCATATTAGCATTCCATTTGCCTTGATATCTCTTTTCCATAGCTGAAATCTCCTGAGTTAGCTCATTTGGTTTTATTTTACAATGGATTAATGGACGAAAAAACGTTTTATTAAAAAATCATTATTTAAATCCATTAATTGAAATTGAAATAAGAAAAAAATACTGTGGATGATGGAGAAATTCCGAATACATATTTGAAAACACGATAAAAAACTGCACTATGTACAACTATTGGTACTCATGAGACAAAAATCATATTGACCAGTGTTAGTAAAAAGATTTTTAAGTTCGTACAACCCAAAATATTGTAAAATTTGAAGAAACTCATATGAAAAAGGAATTATAAATTTTAATTAAAACTCTTACACCACCCAGAAGCGTTATTTATTACGTCAATTACCTTTGTTTCGTAAAATTTGCGACAAACGTTTAGTAGAACATTACATGTATTTTGTAACTTCTCCTATATGTACTACATTCACATTTGCTTTTTGAAATACAATTGAAAACTTCACAGATATTATTTTATTCTCAATCTACAAAACATAAATCATTCTACAATTACGCCAGTTACTAATGTAAAACCGTACATTTCAAGAACACTTAAGTTATTAAGGATAGAAACTCCATATTTTCAGTTAAAGGGATTGTAACCTATAACTCACACACACACACACACACACACGCGCGCGCGCGCACACGCACACGCACACGCACACGCACACGCACACGCACACGCACACGCACACGCACACGCACACGCACACGCACATTCACACGCTCACGCTCACGCACGCACACGCACATATATATACTTTATTAGGGTTATAAATTTTTAGACTTTTGTGAAATAAAATATTTCCTGTGCAATGATTGGGTGAACTTTTGCTTAAAACCTTAGAAAAAGGCCTTCATTTCACTGAGCTTCAAGAAAAGGTCAACCCAAATATATTTATATATCAATATGTAATATTAATTTGGGGTGACCTTTTCTTGAAGCTCAGTAAAATGAAGGCCTTTTTCTAAGGTTTTAAGCAAACGTTCACCCAATCATTGCACAGGAAATATTATATTTCACAAAAGTCCAAAAAGTTATAACCCTAATATATGTAATGAAAATAACATTAATTCCTGAACCGGGATTTGAACCCGGTTCCTCTATACGTTAGTGTGTTACCGACTACGATATCTAGGCATCCCAGTGCAAACATAAATATTCATTCCATATGTATAATTCTAAAATAATTAGAGGCAGCGGGAAGCCTCCGCACTACCTACTTAGAGCTTTCATAACAAGGAATTATTTTAAAGAGAAAATTTTTACTTTATAGCAGCGACGCCTTTTTATTTTGATGTTACAATTAAATTTTTACATTAGGCAAAGCAAGACAAATATATCGTGGAAAGAAAAATTAATGCCTGAACCGTTATTTGAATCCGAGCCTCAAACTCTCCTACGTTAGTTGCGTTACCGACCATGCTATCCAGGCATCCCATTGTAAATATTAATTTTCCTTCCTTATATATAACGTAGTTCCCATAAGAGGCAGAAAGGAACGTCCGCTATGCTGTCTTACAGCTTCTATAACAAGAAAGCATTTTAATGAGAATATTTTTGCTTTATAGTAAAGACTATTTTTTATTTCGATGTTACAATATATATATAAATGTTTTGTAAGAGAAAAATTAGTGTCCTACTATCTGTGGGCTAAAACTTCTTCTTCTTCACGGTTTAGGCTTATTTACTAGCCTGTTCCGGCTCCAAATTGCTGTTTTTTTTCCATTTTCTTTGGTCTTCCCAAACTTCTTCTTCCTCGTGGTGAATAGCTGTATGCTGCCTTTGGTATTCTATTCTCAGTCATCCTTGCCAAGTGTTCTTTCCAGTTTGTTCTGTATTTCACTATTGTTGTGTTTAATTCCTCTACTTTTAGTTGTTGTCTTATTTCTGTGTTATGTTTTTTGTCTGTTCTTTGATATCCTGCTATTGATCTGAGGAATTTAATTTCAGCAGATTGTTTTCTGGCAGATCGTTGTGTTGTCACTGTCCATGTTTCGGATCCATAAGTAATAATAGGCACTGCCATTGTCTTGTGGGCTAAAACAAAAATTAAAATTATATCATTTTGTTGCAATTTTTATGTCAATTATCATTGTATTCACCTATTAGAATTGACATCGGAAATGAGTTTGTAAATATGATTTACGAATATTCTCAAATGCATATCTATTTAAATCGCAAAGTCTTGGTTGTACAGCATTATGTGGTACTTGTCGAGGGATTAAATTCGTTTAATTAATGCTGTGGTTATTTGAGGTGGGAAAAAGAGAGGGAAATATCGAGATTAAGTGCAGCGAGGCACATATAGTATAAACAAGGGAAAAACAAGATGGCGACGGGAGGAAACTGGCTATGCGTCTTCATCACCACTGTCACACTGCATTGTTCTCTAATTCGTCCCATTGATCTTGTTAGACGTCGCTCGATAAAATGCTTCCCTTACTTCGTCTTCCTCATTCAACCTGTATTTTATTATTTTATTTTCCTATGTTCCCCCACAGTCCATGAGGGATTTACTCTTGGTGTTACAGCGACAGCCTGGCCACTGCATATAGTGTAGTAGGAATGTAGTTAGGCAGCGGTTGGCTATACATGGCTCATGTACCCCAACGGTTGTCGCTTAGTAATAATTCCATGTTTGGCGATCCTAATAGACAGATGTTCTAGTAATCATTATGCTAGTCTTTCAATGAGGCGGTTCTGAGTTCATATCTCGCTACCATTCAAATTATATTGTGATATTTAAGATTTTTAAGCGTTTTTATAACTAGTGTTTCTCATAGCAGTCTGCTAACAATTCCTCTTCATAGCACTTCCTCCTATTCTACTTCCTTCACAGTAGCCTCCGCCCGCTCCTGGAATCTCCTTCCTCAAGATATCAGGGGTTGCCGCACACTTGGCACCTTTAAGTCACGCTTATACAGTTACCTGTTGTCTAATAATTAATTTTTCTCTATTTATTTAATGTTATACTATGTCATTAATCTTTTCCTCGTTTTTTTATATATCTTTGTACATATTATATATTTAATTCGTTAAATTTAGAGTAAATCAAAATACATTATAAATATTAATTGTATTGTATTCATAACTTGGTAATCGTTTATATTATATATTGTAATTTAGATTTAAGACTTTTCTTTTGTATTTTTTTTAAAACCTGGTTGAGTGGTAGACAAGGCCTTAACTCTGCCAGGTAAAATAAGCTATTTTATTATTATTATTATTATTATTATTATTATTATTATTATTTATTATTAATTATTATTATTATTATTTTTCCATCCCACCAGGATTCTCCTCTGTACGTTACACCTAAATAATTTCATTTCGCATTTATTACTCCCTTATTACATGCATGTGGTTATGTTCTTTACCTCTAATCCGAGGGTCGCGATTTCAAATCTGGTTGGGGTCGATGCATTTTTAGGATGGAAAAAATCCAAGGAAAAAGGTTTCCAGGAGGGACTCCAGGAAACGGATCCCGAGTTTGAAGATTCTCTGGGTCGTAAATGAACCGCAAACCTGAATAAAATACTTCTGTCCAAAATTTAATTGACTTCCAACCATCCAATTAATGCCTTAGTTGCTTACTTGGTGTCTCATTGAAGCGATGTTCTAACCACATGTGACTCGATCAACACTTTTGAAATTCACATTAAAGCACCGTTGAGGTTATGTAATAAGATATTAATTATATAATTTTTTACCTGGTAAGTCAGTCGTCCTCAACTAAATTATTAAACTTCTTCAAGTTATTCTATCAGTTCCAGTTAAAATGCAGAAGATGAAACATTGTTTTCGAAAGGCCTCCATATTAGAATAACTTGAAGTTTAATAACTTAGTTGAGGACGACTGACTTATCAGGTAAAAAATGATATAATTAACATCTTATTACATGTGACTCGTTGACATATATTAGTAAATAAACGTAAAAAAAGAGAAACTCCCGCTAGAGAGTACCCGTGCTCCCATGCGGGGCATATGGGGTATACATATACATACTACATACATTCATGTTATAGGTTTAAATTTTTCACCAAATGGGAGCACGCCGTATCATATTAGGTTAAGGGAGTACGGTATAACCCGAAAAATCGTGGGTTTGAGTTCACTATAGGGTCAGGACTTTCAAACTACTCTAAACCTTCTTGCGGCAACCTTACCTAAAGTAGACTCAGCATTCAACGGAAATGAGTATCAGACATCTTCTGGAAGTAACGGCGGCCTTGACCCAGAGCTGAAAGCACATGCTGATATTCTAGAAACGCTTGAGACTTAACCGCGGAAACTCTAAGAGCCTCTTAAGGCCTGTAGTGGGATTACTTTACTTTTTTTTGCCAAATTCTGCTTTAAGACTAACCTCGAAGCCAGAATTAAGTTCCTATACCTAGGAATTAAACCACGGATATTCAAAGGTTCTTCTACGTTCCACATATTTCTATAACATGAGACAGTAAATTTTAACTTCTCTTCCTAAGAAAGCGGCGCTCTCTAATTTTCCGCACTGAAAAATTCCATCGAGCTCGACAGGGAATGAAACAGAGAATTTAGATCTAATGTTTTTTAGACTATTTCTATCTCCACTTCTAATTTATTTTTCGTACTTTGTTCTGAAAAAAAAAACTGATTATATACATTTCACAAGTCGCTAACAACATACGACAGCAATTCTTTCGTATTTTGCTTTTTAAATTATGTTGTTGAAGTCGTAAGCGCTGCAATTCAGTTAATTTTATAAGTATTTTATTTTCTGGAAAATTACATTTTATATCTACACAAATTAGTACTTCCCTATCACTTTATTCTTGAAAATTCCATTTTGTATCTACACAAATTTGAACTTACCTTTCAATTTTTTTCTAGAGAATTCCATTTCGTTCTTACACAAATTTGAATATCCCTTTGAATAATATGTAATGTTCTAGGAAATGAATCTCTCATCGAAAAATCTTTTCATAAATCATGCTTTCGAAACAAATAATAATACTACTACCACTACTACTATTTATTATTATTATTATTAATAATAATAATAATAATAATAATAATAATAATAATAATAATTACTCTTACATACTCACTGGCACCATCGAACCCGTAGGCTCATGGCCGCACGGACATAAGCTCTCCATACATCCCTATCCTAAGCTAATGCTTTCCAATCACACCCTGTATAATCTACTTCCTTCAAATCATAGTTAACGTTATTATCCCGCCTCATTCTTGGTCTACCAACTGAGCGTTTTCCCTCTGGTTTTCCTACAAGAAGCTTCCATGCACGTCTTTCATTCCCTGTACGTGCCACATGCCCTGCCCATCGCTGTCTACAAGACTTAACTGTTCTCATTATATCTCGCTTCCTATAAAGACCATGTAGTTCACTCTCTTGTTGTGTTCCCCATTCACCTGTCTGTTCATCACTCTTTGGTCCAAAAATTTTCCTAAGTAGCCTACTTTGTTCTCAAATACTCGTAATCTCCTTTCCTCCCTTAAAATAAGAGTCCATGTTTCGCATCCATATAATATTACTGGTAGAATAATAGTTTTATATATTTTCAGTTTAACATTTATTGAAAAGAGTAGGGACATCAAAAATCTCTGTAATGCATAGTAACACGCATTTCCAGTAATGAGCCTATGTTTATTTTCTTTGTGCATCTCATTCCTATTTGTGACTATTGTTTCTAGGCATTTGAATTCAGCAACTTTCTCAAAATTTTTATCACTTGTCATCAGCTGTCCATTTTTATTATATAATATGTTTCGACGTGTGACCATATATTTAGTTTTATTGATATTTATTTCCAGTCCTAATTTCTTAGTGTTTACTCAATATGTGTGTGCATGTTGTCCTTTAGTAATCTCCTCGCTAATTGGCCAATAGTACACTACATCATCGGCATAAACTAACAGCTTATTAATACTAATAATAATCATAATAATAATAATAATAATAATACATAATAATAATATAATAATAATTAATATACTAATAATAATAATAATACTAATACTAATAATACATAATAATACTATAATAATAAACCTAATAATAATAATAATAATAATAATAATCCATAATAATAATAATAATAATAATAATATATAATATAAATAATAATAATCATAATAATCATAATAATAATAAACATAATAATCATAATAATCATAATAATCATAATCATCATAAAATCATCATAAATCATAATAATCATAATAATCAAAAATCATAATAATCATAATAATCAATAATAATCATAATAATCATAATAATCATAATAATCATAATAATCATAATAATCATAATAATCATAATAATCATAATACATCATAATAATCATAAAAGTCATAATAATCATAATAATCATAATAATCATAATAATCATAATAATCATAATAATCATAATAATCATAATAATCATAATAATCATAATAAATCATCATATCATAATAATCATAATAATCATAATAATCATAATAATCATAATAATCATAATAATCATAATAATCATAATAAATCATAATAATCATATAATCATAATATATCATAATAATAAATAATAATCATAATAATCATAATAATCATAATAATCATAATAATCATAATAATCATAATAATCATAATAATCATAATAATCATAATAATCATAAAATCATAATAATCATAATAATCATGATAATCATGATAATCATGATAATCATAATAATCATAATAATCATAATAATCATAATAATCATAATAATCATAATCATAATAATCATAATCGTAATCATAATCGTAATCGTAATCGTCATAATCGTAATCGTAATCATAATAATCGTAATCGTAATCATAATAATCGTAATCGTAATCATAATAATCATAATCGTAATCATAATAATCATAATCGTAATCATAAATAATCATAATCGTAATCATAATAATCATAATCGTAATCATAATAATCATAATCGTAATCATAATAATCATAATCGTAATCATAATAATCATAATCGTAATCATAATAATCATAATCGTAATCATAATAATCATAATCGTAATCATAATAATCATAATCGTAATCATAATAATCATAATCGTAATCATAATAATCATAATCGTAATCATAATAATCATAATCGTAATCATAATAATAATAATCGTAATCCATAATAATAATAATCGTAATCGTAATAATAATAATCATAATCGTAATAATAATAATCATAATCGTAATAATAATAATCATAATCGTAATAATAATAATCATAATAATAATAGTAATATTAATTATACACTTGTGTCCAAAAGTTAAGGATAATTAGTTCATTTGCCGACTTATTATAAAGCATTTGTCAGAATAATACAAAATTTGGTAAGGGTATGTCACAGATAATTAGAAACATGGCACGAAAGAAACAATGGCATGAATACGTCATTCACTTGTCATTTTCACAACAAACGAAAACTGCATTTCAGAATTCGAACATAAAAGTTGAACAACAATGGTTCAAATGATTAGTATGGGGTGTGATTACCCCTGACAGCTACACAAGACTCACATCGACGTGGCATGCTAGTGATGAGGTTGTTCAGGAGTTCGATGCTCAGCAAATTCCACTCCTCATGAAGAGCAATGTGAAGGTCTTGAAGTGTCCTCGGAGGAGGCTGACAGATGCAATTTGTCTCCCTAAGGCATCCCATGCATGCTCTATAGGATTCATATCCGGAGACCTCGCTGGCCACTCCATACGCTGGATATCTTCCTCCTGAAGAAACTCATCCACCAGTTGTGACCTGTGAGGTCGGGCATTGTCATCCATGAATATGAATTCTGGACCCACAGCTCCCCTGAAAAGTCTTACATGAGGTTCCAGGATCTCTTCTCTATACCGCTGAGCATTAACAGTGCCACCTGCGAAGATGTGAAGCTCTGTGCGTGCATTCATCATTATACCTCCCCATACCAGGAGACCACCGCCACCAAATGGATGTCTTTCCATGATGTTCATGGGGTTGTAACGAGTTCCTTGCTCCCTCCAGATAGTTCACGCGATGCGAATCACAGTTCAAGCTGAATCTGGACTCGTCTGTAAATAGCACGCTGCTCCACTGATTTAGAGTCCAGTCGCGATGTTCCTGACTCCACCGTAAACGTGCTCTCTTGTTATCAAGGGTGAGTGGGACGCACACTACAGGCCGTCTAGCATACAGACCAGCAGCTCTGAGTCTTCTATAGACAGTTTGTCTGGATACTCTGATACCTGAGGCGGCCGCAAGTTCTGAACTCAGTTGTCTGGCAGACATTGTTCGGTTTCTTCTTGCAGTTAAACGCAAGATATCGATCCTGCTGAGGATTTGTAACTCTTGGACGACCTCCCACTGGTCTTCGCCTAACGTCTCCGGTCTCTTGGAACCGTCGCCATAACCTAGATATAACATTTTGTGGCACATTAAGTGCTATGGAGACCTCAGTTTGTGTCTGTCCTGTTTCTAGCTAGCCGCTCAATAATTCTACCCCGAAGCAGAGGGTCCAGATGTTGTCTTTGTGCCATTTTACTGCAATCTGTTCTTACACTACATCTGATTATATCATAACTCTCTTTAAAAATGAAGATTTATGGAACAGGGCTTAACTGCAACAATGCAATTTTCATTTATAATTGCTATTAATTTTTTCATTGTTGAAGAGAGATTATAATTTAGTATGTAAACTAAACTAAATGTACTGAGAAACGTTTTGATAAATAATTTTTACTCCTTGCTCCTCTTTAAGCATTTTGATTTTCCGTTTTACAAATTATCCTAAACTTTTGGACACCAGTGTAATAGGCATAATATAAATGATAATGATAATCACAATTATAGTAATAGTAATAATTAATAGTATTAATACCAGTTATACGGTTGCGAAACATGGACTCATACTATAAGGGAGGAAAGGAGGTTACGAGTATTTGAGAATAAAGTTCTTAGGAAAATTTTTGGACCAAAGAGAGATGAACAGACAGATGAATTGAGAAGATTACATAACAGTGAACTATATGGTCTTTATAGGAAGCCAGATATAATGAGAACATTTAAGTCTCGTAGGCTGCGATTGGCAGGGCGTGCGGCACGAATGGGGAACGAAAGACGCGCATGGAAGCTTCTTGTAGGAAATCCAGAGGAAAAACTCCCATTTGGTAGTCCAAGAATGAGGTGGGAGAATAACATAAAACTATGATTTGAAGGAAGTAGATTATACAGGGAATGATTGGAAAACATTAGCTTAGGATAGGGATGTTTGGTGAGCTTGTGTCCGCGCGGCCATGAATCTACAAGTTCATTAGTGCTAGTGAGTTAGTTAATAGTGAAGATACTAGTAATAATGATAGCAAAGACACTAGTAATGATAAGAGCAATATTATTTATAATAGGCGTAATAATAATGAAACGATAATGATAATTACAATAATAGTAATTGTAACAATTAATAGTATTAGTAATAATAATTGTAATATTATTTCATTTTGAAGTTTATAATGAATTTAGTAGTTATTTAACAAATCTCGTGAATAAGTAAGTAGAAATTTCAAGCGTAAATCATTTGTTTCTCAAACGTTGATCAGACCACGAATTTCCATGAACTATCAAATAAGCTGTTAATGTATGCTGATGATGTAGTACTATTGGCCGATAGCGAGAAGTTACTAAGGGACAACACGCACACACTATTGAGTAACACTGGAAAATTAGGACTGGAAGTAAATATCATCATCATCATCATCACTCCAGGGATTAGGCAATTGCCCGTTCCGACTTAATAATGCATCAGCCCAAGTAAATATCAATAAAACTAAATATATGGTCACACGTATAAATACATCATATAATGAAAATGGACAGCTAATGACAAATGAGGAAAATTTTGAGGAAGTGGCTGAATTCAAATACCTAGGAACAATAATCACAAAGAGGAATGAGATGCACAAAGAAATTAAACATAGGCTCAATTCTGGAAATGCGTGCTATTATGCATTGCAGAGACTGTTGATGTCCCAACTCCTTTAAAAAATCGTTAAACTGAAAATATATAAAACAAAGTATTCTGCCAGTCATATTATATGGGTGCGAAACATGGACTTTTACTTTAAGGGAGGAAAGGAGATTACGAGTATTTGAGAATAAAGTACTTAGGAAAATTTTTGGATCAAAGAGAGATGAACAAACAGGTGAATAGAGAAAACTACATAACAATGAACTACATGGTCTTTATAGGAAGACATATATAATAAGGACAGTTAAGTCTCGTAGGCTGCGATGGGTAGGACATGTTGCACGTATGGGAAATGAAAGACGCGCATGGAAGCTTCTTGAAGGAAAGCCAGAGGGAAAACTCCCAGTTGGTAGACCAAGAATGAGGTGGGAGAATTACATTAACTATGATTTGAGAGAAGTAGATTATACAGGGAATGATTAGAAAGCATTGACCCAGGATAGGGATGTATGGAGTGCTTATGTCCGCGCGGCCATGAACCTGCGGGTTCGATAGTGCCAGTGAGTATCAGATCACAAAACAGACATTCATGCACTATCATGTGATAATACGTCACAGCGAATAAAAACTGTAAAAATATGCACTATCAAAATCGTGTATTATTTTATATTAGTCTACTATTTATCTCCTCCTGAATAAATACGCCAGTGATATTTGCAAATATCTTCACTCAAAAAACAACATTTTACTGCCAGCATATTTTTTAACACATAAAACGACCTTTCTACGTCGCAAGAAGTAGCAGGCGCATATCTAAGTAAAGAAATGTGTGACAAAATAGGATAACATTTTTCAACACGTCACTTCACAAAATGATAGAAATCGAAAACATACGCTGAATTACACTAAACAAGCATGCTACTGCTTCTATCTTTTCTTTCAATACTCAGCACCAGGTTCGTGACGAGTTCATTCTTGTTGTTCTTATTCTTCTATGGCTTCACGAACCTTTTATTCCTCTTTGTAATAGGCCTAATAGATCATTGTCTTCTGTCTTGCAGTACATTCGTTTATCCATTAGCTCTCAGACCTCTCAAAACTGCCTCGACATCTTCCAACCATCTCAATTTCTGAGCGATTATGAATTCATTATTATTTTTTAATTAGGTCCTCTTCCATTCCAATGGCATGACCCAGCTATTCCAATATTCGGGTCCTAATTTCAGCTTTAATATCGGCTGACTTGTATTGTACTTCCAATTCCATTTTATATCGCATTCTCAGTTGTCCATTGTCAAGTTTAGGTCCATATATAAGTAGTTCTCTGCCCGAGAACAAACATTTGTTCTTTACATATATCACAATCACGTTTTTATATGTAGAAAATATAGTTTTTTAATTAATTACAAATAAATGAATTTTGGCCGTTCGGTTCGAGTTAAGTTTGACCATACTAGAAGGCATTTTTGTGATATTGAGACAGGTACCATGAGAACGGGGTCTCCCCGAAAAAGCAGTCACTGCCGAAGAATAAAAATCAGCATTTAATTGTACGGCTCAGCAACTGCTCACTCACTTAACCATGAAATTTGTACACGTGTTGCTTCAGTTCCGAGTTTTCTTTTGCATCATATATATACGCGCAGTGCAGATAAATTATGAAATATAGTACCCACTGATGGTTATCGATTTATGAAATATTTGATGTAAATTTATAGAGAGTATCGGGGATTTTTTCTTTCCAGTGCAGAGTCGCATAATATTCTGCTGGCCGCCCAGCGAGCGCTTTAATATTGTGTTCGCGAAATTCGGGGGTCACTTCCGCCCTCGCAGGAAAACGTTATAGGCATAGTAATGCTCATGTTGCACTTGAGCTAAAACGATGATAAATTATAATATTATATTGATTGAACGGCTTGGTTGCTTGTCAGATAGGTCAACCTGACATTTTTATCATACCAGATACTAAATAACCCTTTCTCTTTGTTCTTACCTTCTGCTCAGAATGCCTGAGCGGAATATGTTATTACTGACTGTTTTTTTTTCCTATTGCATTATTATATATAATATTATTTACTAATATGGGTCGCACGGGCAGTAAGACGTACGTGCTGTTGACAGTCCGTTACAATAAAGTAATAATTGGTAATAGTATAAAGGAAAACAAAAAGTAAACACTAATACTACAATTACATAAAAAAACACAATAATATTACAATTACATAATAATACAATAACTTTATACATTAATTATGTATAATTATTAAGAATTAATGGTATTGCATTTTGATAACATGTATTTATTCAAGAATGAGTGTTGTTCTTATTTTCCGTGTTTTGTCCAGAATGTTACCCAAGTTTATCCAATTTTCTGGATTTACCATTAACACGTAGCATGCCAATATATATACTCTTTATGGTGATGTATTCAGAAGACCGATAAACTGTCCAAGGATTTGCGTATTATATATTAACCAAAAACAAGGCCGCTCCGCGGCGTGAGCGGTCAGATGCTAACCTCTCACTATTGGGGCCTCCAGTTCGCGTCTAGAAATCACTCCATGTGGGTTTCATGGTAAACGAAACGAAGTCTGGGCACGTTTTTCTCCCGTTTTCCTCTGCCACAAAATTTCATTCTACCATTTCTCCACGCTAATCTCATTAATTGATTTTATTTCATTCATCTGATTCTGCGATGTTGCGTCAGGAGTAGTCGGCCGGCATCGTTGTAATTCACGGATGTTCAATGTAAGGTACTTCATCGCATCTCATCACTCGACCCTGCCCTGAATCGGACAAGAGTTGAGTTTTTAACTAAATTATATATTAATTTTGATAACGTTTTGGAACCAACCTTTCTAAGTATTTACAATATAGAGTTTTATTGAATTAATGCATTTATAAACCATTACACTGGCCAACATGCTTTTTGTCTCATGAGTACCAATAGTTGAAATTAATGCAGTTTTTTTTATCCTGTTTTGAAATATGTATTCGGAATTTCTCCATCACTCACGGTTTTTTTCTTATTTCAATTTCAATTTCAATTAATGGATTTAAATAATTATTTTTTAATAAACGTTTTGTCGTCCATTTGTCCATTGTAAAATAAAACCAAATGAGCTAACTCAGGAGATTTCAGCTATGGAAAAGAGATATCAAGGCAAATGGAATCCTAATATGCTGGCCGATTATTGTTGGACCGTCAAGAGGGATGCTCCATAGGCGAAATATAGGAAAAAATCGGCATTTCTTACTTTCTAGGTGAGTCCGAATGTTCGAATATTGTGTAGTTACGAATGTAGAAAATATTAAAGTGTCTGAAATTCTAAATGCCTGTCTCTCGGAAACCTTGCGTGATGGAGAAAAACCCATAACATATTTGAATTCAGGAGAAACATACTATCAGAACCACATATTTTTCTTTCTGAGACAAAAAAAAATTGTTGCTCAGTATTACTTTTGATAGTAGTCTAATTTTATGAATAATTGATGTAGGATGCAAATTCTGATACTTGTTATATTTCTCTGTAAAAGCGCGTAATGTTTTATTTTATTTTTTTACATTGTTACTGCATATTATGGAGTAAATATAAAATGGTTTTGTCATCTGGTATCAACGTGTGACATCAAGGTGTCATTTCGGGATTACAGTTAACTCACTGGGCATCCTGCAGGAAATTAATGTCTGTCAGAAAAGGAAAGGTTAAGAATACCTGAAGGAGGAAAAAAACATTACATTGTAAACAGATGTTTTATGAAACACTTCAATGAGTAAATAAATAAATAATTAATTAAATAAATCTCACTGGCACTATTGAACCCGTAGGTTCATGGCTGCGCGGATATAAACTCTCCATACATCCCTATCCTGAGCTAATGTTTTCCAATCATCCCCTGTATAATCTACTTCCCCCAAATCATAGTTAATGTTATTCTCCCACCTCATTCTTGGTCTACGAACTGGGCGTTTTCCATCTGGTTTTCCTACAAGAAGCTTCCATGCACGTCTTTCATTCAATATATATATATATATATATATATATATATATATATATTATATATATAGCCATTAATTTTATTAATGTATTTTAAATTTAATAATTTATGTAACGGAATTCAGCTAATTCAAATATGTTACACCGAGCAACAAAAAAATAAACTTTATCTCAGAAAGAAAAATATGTGATTCTGATAGTATTTTTTCTCCTGAATTCAAATATGATATCGGTTTTTCTCCATCGCGCAAGGTTTCCGATAGACAGGTATTTTTTTAATTTCAAACACTTAATATTTTCTACATTCGTAACGACACAATATTCTAACATTAGGACTCACCTAGAAAGTAAGAAATGACGACTTTCTGCTATATTTCGCCTGTGGAGCATCCCTCTTGATGGTCCAACAATAATCGGCCAGCATATTCCATTTGCCTTGATATCTCTTTTCCATAGCTGAAAACCATTTGAGTTAGCTCATTTGGTTTTATTTTACAATGGACAAATGGACGGAAAAACATTTATTAAAAAATAATTATTTAAGTCCATTAATTGAAATTGAAATAAAAAAAACTGGATGATGGAGAAATTCCGAATACATATTTGAAAACACGATAAAAAACTGCATTAAGTACAACTGTTGGTACTCATGAGACAAAAATCATGTTGACCAGTGTTGTCAGATTAAGTAAAAGTTAATGCCCACACGTGACATTCCTCTCACAAGGGAAATACCGACCATTCATGCAGAAGTCTACCTTGAAATCTCTCCCACACGAGCATTGTGATGTACCAAGGCAGTGTCCAACACAATTTGTTTTCAACTGCGTCACAGAAATCGAAGCCAGAATCAAATATTGGTAAAACACTGTAAGGGGCAGGTGGACTCCCTGCATGAGTAAGATCATAGTGAATTGACGTGGAACGCGGCGCGGACGGCAGATAGTGAGGGATATCCATTCCACCAATTCGTAGTTTTATTACTTCCCTGTAGCTGAAATGAGAAATTTGATGCTGAATTTTTGTGGCTTTCAGTTAAAAACGGCAGATACATTTTTTGGACACGTCATTGTGCATCACAACGCATCTCTGTAAGAACTTTCAAGGTAGGTTTCGGCATGTAATGTTTGACAGTTCCCTTGTCAGATGAGAATCTGGAGAAATACAATAAGACCACGTTGACTGTAGAAAAACGCTAAGTTAGTGTCGTATTCCAATAAAATGTTATCTAATAACTTATATAAAAATTTATGTTTGTTTGTTCGTACTTTATGCGCGGAATACCGTTGATCCGATTGTGATGGGGCTTTTTGCAAAATGTTCAAGAGACTCCCGGGATGAATATAGGCTATAAGAGAATTGTGATACTCAACTCCTACACCCTTAAAAATCGCCTTTTGTGGTGGAAAACGTGAAAAAGTAGCTATTTGAACGCTTAAATTGCTTACGCTGCCTAAACCATAACAAATAGGCCTACACAAAATTAATGTACACAGAATTGAATATCTCAAAATGCTCTACAAAAAAGTCCGCGACAGCATATTTTTATCACTTACGGATAACTCACAACCATTTTTGTCTTTCATTGATGCCAAGAAGATCGGGATAAGTAGATTTCCGGGCAAGCATAGCAGCGCACGGCGGGTATTCTATTATGGATAACTCAAAATAACGAATTTTGTCTTTCAGCTCATTTATGCCAAGTACATCGGGATGCGTAGATTCCCGGGCAACGCCAGGTAATCAACATGGGTTATCTAAACATAATAACGATATAAATTTATATTTATTTTTCTTTTTACTTATTCAACTAACTGCAAAAACACATTACCATTTTCTTAGGTGTAGCAGCGCACGCCGGGTATTGGCTAGTTTAACATGAAAAATAATTACAACTTAATTTTCACCAACATCCATGACAGCAATAAACATCGACCAATAAAGTTTGTGAAAAAATTGTCTGAAATTTACACTACTGTTGTTTGAAGCTAGGAAATAAAGTAAGACATATAGCTGATGTTAGTGTTACTAATACATGGGAATTAATAACAGACGGAAAATCGTTAATCTCATGAGAGAACATACTGAATCTTAAGTTAAGAGAAAGACGATCGATGGCTGATGGGTGTGGAGAAATTCAAAGTTTTTATCGGAATTTGCTAGTCAAATGGAAGTGAAGTGACACTCTGAAATGAGCAAGGAGATAAGTACCTGTTGCTCTAAAGAAAGTCGTTCTTCACTGTATTATACCCAATCTTGAAAACAAATTTGACATTAATGTAACTACGGTATCAATCAGTGAAAAAAGTTATCACTAAGGCTCGAACATGAAGTTAGATAAAGTGCACTGTTTCTATACATACTATTGCTTGATGAGAGAATGGTAGGGGTTGTAGTAGCACCAGTCTGACTAGTATGGCATTTGTGCTGTACTGTTTACAGGAGATATAGGCGGATAATGAAATAAGTAGCTAATTGTGGATTACAAGTTTATTTTGTTGCGTAAAATATTTTTTAACTTTTTTAATTAAATGCTACAGTACAACAAAAAGTTAAACAAATTTATAATTTTCGTACATTAATTCTCTTTGTGCATCTATAAATACAATGCTGCATACAGTATTACAAAAATAACTATTTCATTATTTCTGCACAATTATTTTCTTCGTACAGTTTTAAATAAAGAGGTAACACAAAAAAAGTATGTACACTGTACATACTATTTTGAAGACCCTGTTAGTTAAACTTGTTTTGCTTCTGTAGAGCTGTTACAATGAATAGCGATTTATTTCCGTAAAGCTTTGAAAGGAAAACTTCTTCGGTGACTGTTCAACCAAAGTTTATATTTAGAAAAATTCCTTTCTACTTCACATGGGGTAACTGGTGCAAAACGAAAGTAGGATATATCACAGGTGTCTAACATGGAGACAATACATGCGTTCATGTTGTCCATTAGAAAATCCTTTATATTGCAAATAGCTGAGTATCCAGGGTTTTTCAGCAATACACTTTGCAATTTGTGTTTTGCAATTTCAGATGCCAAACTACCTCCTGTTTCATCAAAATGTCGCGATAAATTTTCTACCAGTTTTATGGAATCAATCAATGCTATATGTGAAGTTTCCAGTTTTCTATTATTAAAGGTATATCTTTGTAGACGTTGTTGATTACATGCAAATTTTGATACAGTTGTCCTGACATCAGAGATTTCACAATTTTTATCGCCGAACTTTCTTCAGCATCAAATTTATTAACTACTTTAACAATCACTTGATAATGCTGTAAGTAGTATGCAGTGGTCTGCAACCAAGTCCTCCATAGAGTTAAAACAGGTTGAGGTGGCAAAAGGATTTGTGGTGCAATTTCTTTAAATTTCTGTTTCCTAGAAGGGGCCTTTAAAAATATTTTCTTCATGTTTGATCAATGGTCCACATCAGAGAAATGCAACCTAATTCCTTCGGCTACTCGGTGAAGTCCATGGGACAAGCAAGTTAGTTGTATCATTTTCGGATATCGTTCTTTAATTCTGGAAGCTGCTTTCAACATATAAGGGACTGCGTCTGTTAAAAAATAGAAAAACATTGTCTCTTTTTATTTCATTGGGCCATAGAAGAGACATAGCATTTTCAAAAAGGTTGTCGATTTCAAAATGGTTGACTTTATTTAAAACCTCGGTGGTTAAAAAAATTAATTCCCGGGTTTTTCAGGTGATAATATCCCCACTGTCACATTTCCTACAGAATTTCCTGATGCATCCTGGGTTTCATCGATTGACACCCATATTTTATGATCTGCCACAGTATTTCTATTATATTTCAGAACGTCTTCATAACAAGGAGATAAATAATACCTGCGTAAAGTTGTTTCACAAGGAATTTTTCTTCCCGTATATTTCTAAAAAAAATTATAATCTGGATTTTGCACTTTATTGAAAGGAATATTCGCGGAAAATATCGTTTTGCATAAATCCTTGTAAAATTCACGCTGATTACAAGTGTCTGAAACTCCTTGTGCAGATGATTGTATTTCATCGTCAAGCTTATGTTTTACATTCCCAATGTGAGTTTTAGATTTGCAATGGCTCTTGATAAAAATTCTTCTGTCCCGCTTCAACTCTACATTACCAATTTACAAAATATGTTATCTTCTTTTAGGCAAAAATACTCACGGCCGTACTCATGTACAAGTGAATTCATCTTCTGTGAGTTTGTTTTCGGCATGTTGTAATCATTGATCAGATCGTGGTGATCGGTATTATGACTTGACTTGCATAGTATACTTGCAGCAGCACAGCAAAGACGCCACTGATTGTGGCACTGCGCACGGGACAGGACTAACTACCTCTGTAGTAACCTGTTTGAAAGCGACACGACAATGAAAAGGCGATGAGGTCCGAGCTCTAGTTATCACGTTGGTGTTTAGACTGATACCAACCTATAGAAGATCCAGACACAGTAATATGTTATCGTGATTGTAAATATGCAAATGACACGCAAGTATGCAATTAAGTCAGCAGCATGTGAGTGGCTTTTCTATACATATGTCAATTTCCTCATTTTGTTGGAATTGACCAAAGGAAATTGTGGAGTAAGGTGATGAACTTACAGATTTAACATTGTATCGTCTTGTTGAAGTTATCTCAGAAAGTGGTAATGCTACTAAGTCATCAGAAGTAAAATATATACGCTGCCAGATAAGTGAATAATTATAATGGGAAACACTTAAACATATGTGGAATTTATGTAAAGTACTAGGTAAGAAGTGTTTTGGAAAGTAACAAACTATTTATGCGTGTCATTTGTAATAACTAAATACATATATGGGGCATTTTGCTCTTCCGACATTTTAGAAAACATTTAAAGTGAAATAATAGTTCTGACAGTTTTCGAACATGTGACATTGCAAACATAATATTTAATGTAGGGGAAAGTGAGGTAATTCCGATCACGATTTTATTTAGAAACCACTATTCGAGCCGCGTTCTGCATGTTGCTGGCATATTCTGCGAAGTGTTTCAAGCATTGTGTATAATGTCAATTCTAGTTGAGTAGCTTCTATGGAGTGTGGCGGACATTTTGTGTTTCGTATACTTTTCTTGTAAGACATTTAAGGCCTGATACATTAGGTAATTATCATAAGTAATGCCACGAGTGATTTCCAAATTATCGATAAATTCACGACTCACGAAGTGAGGAGTGAATTTATCTAGAGAATTTGGAAATCAAGAGTGGCATTTGTTAGGACTATTTAACGAATAAATAAAGCTGTTTACTCACAAATCATTATTTAACTACAGTTATTTAAAAATATTTTTATATTTAAAGTAAACGGTGATGTTTGAAAACTAATGAGAAACGATAGGTAGCCTACGCTTCTACTGCTTCTTTTGTTTATCACTGCAACCAGATCATACTATTTATTGCCAAAGGAACGCAATATTGTAAGAATGCTCTCTAGTGGAGAAAAAATGAAACACATCAATCTGTATATTAATTCATATTTGATGTCGTATACATTAAGAAAGTGCAAACAGTGGTTTCTTTTTTTGGTGTGTATAATCAATTGCTACAAATGTTGACATGTAAGCACTATTATATACAATCTGGTAGCCGTATTTGTTATAGGCTCAGTCACTGCAAAATAACGGTCAGACCTGTTCAGAATATTAAAAAGGAGGAGCTTTGCTTAATATATGATAATCCTAACGTTGATAATTATTTCGTGAAACACGTCTCTGATTGGTTGTAATACAGAAATCATTGAAACGTGATTGGTCATTGACTCCCATTTGGGGCATGAGTTAAATAGTCAATGAAACAATTTCACAGATTGTGATAACAGTGTGAATATTGATATGAAATAATTAATTACAGTTTCAACATATAACTCCAATACAAATTGGTGCCAAATTATTTCTAACATGGTACATTGGGGTAAATCCGATCAATACTGATCGTAATTTTACCCCGGTTGGCTGAAGTGTCTCCGCATTGTTCGAATATGTTTTATTTGTATTATTAACGTTTAAACAATTCAATTAAGCACCTGATGAAAGTTACATGTTGCGATGTAGGACAGGACAGAAAATTGTGGTACAAGTGCACTTCTTGTTCAGAATGAGTTCATGCAGAATGCAGTGAATTTTATACAGCAATGAATAAAGTATGTGACATTTTCGCAGGGACAGTAGCTTCTGCATTATTGTGTATTTCAGATTGATTTTTATTTTTTATTAAGGTGATAGGAATTATCCAAGTGTCGGGAGAACTCCGACCAATCACAGGTACTAGAATATAATTTTTGCAGGTTTGTTGAGAGAATATTTGTATTTTTTTGTAAACCTAAATAAGTAATAGAATAATAAACAATTCTCAATTTTTTTCAATCCCCTTTTAAGAATAATATTATAGTTTATCGACTAATTTATAAAATGATCCTCATTCCCTACTTCACCCTATTTGTTCCAAATTGATTTTTTTCTAAAACGGTGTTTATTTCATACTTGATTTCTTTATCATTTCGAAAGTGTATAGATTGTCAATATTAAAAAAGAAGTGAATACAGTGTGATTATAAAGTCCCAGTACATTTTAAAGAAATCGCTTACATATCGTATTTCTGTTACAGCCATTCGAAAGATACAAATATGTTCACCATTGAAGAGCGGATAGAGATTGTTGCTGCGCGTTTAAGAGGCCAGTCGTACGAAGAAGTTAGAAACGGATTCCAAAGGAAACCATCACGGGAGACGTGTATCTTGATATGTTGCAAATTTTCTTACAGCCACAGTTACAGCAAGATGGTATCATTGATACAGTGGCGTTGCAACAAGATGGAGCACCACCACACTTTGCTCTGGATATACGCGGGTATCTCAATGACAGGTTTCCCAACAAGTGGATTGGAAGGACATCTCCTCATAACTGGGCACCTCGTTCGCCAGACCTCGCACCCCTGGACATTTTTGCTTGGGGGGTTCATCAAGCAACAGGTGTACAGAACTAAGTTTCCTAATCTGCAAGTGCTGAAAGAACGCATACGCCAAGCGAGTGAAATGATTACAGAGGATATGTTGGTGCATGTTTTCCGGGCGACGGTGCGTCGTTGGGAAACATGTTTTGAGATTGATGGAGGTCATATTGAACTCTAACTTGATAGAACAAACTACCTTATAATTTTTGTTTTATTTGCGCTACGTTATCCACAAGATGTACTGGGACTTTATAATCACACTGTAGTATTTTGTAACTCCACAAGATTAAACTCATAATCATTATCCGGTATCATGACACCTGCCGCCGTCTTTCGGAAACCAAACGCCATTCCTCTCTCTCCATCCATTGATCTTCCTCCAATCCTCTGATAATCATAGCCGCTTACACACCTTCTATCCAGGTTTCCTTTGGTCTTCCTTTCTTCCTCCTTTCCATTGGGATCCATTCCATAATAAGTTTAGGCAATCTTTGCTCTGACATTCTTTTGACTTGACCATACAACTGCAATCTTTTCTTTTCTATAATGTCTATGATGTCCGGCTCCTCTTGTACGCCCATAATTTCCTTTATTTCTTTATTTCGTATTATATCCATTCTAGATTTGCCAGCTGATATTATTAAATAATCCATTTCTGTACTTTAAATTATTTTCATTTCCCTGGTAGGAATTTGTCAAACTTCAGCACCATATGTTAAATTGCTCTGAACTATGGTTTGGTACACCAAACAAAGTTTAAAGCATTTGTTGCTTGCTTTTAAGATTAAACATAACAATTAATTACCATGTGCCGCAATACGCATTATTTAGTAAATTTTGTAAATATTGGTATTTTGGTATGGGATAATTTTGTCACATGAGCCTTTCTAGGACATTAACAGAATTCTGTCTTTCTAGTGTTAATCCAAGTTCGTACCTTATTAACTACTTAATATTGATGCAGTTAATTGATTAGCTTCAAAGTAGCAGCTGCAATCTAAAAGCGGTGATAGGTTTTCATTGCAAGTGTGTAATTTAACACCAGAGACAAGTGAGTGGCGAAAAGCGACAATTATATGGGAGAATTTCAAAATCAATTATGTGCATTGTCTTGATCAAAACATAACATTACTTGCAGGCATGTGTAAGCAAGCAATCAATCTAAACTGGTGCCGAGGGCGCTGGGATTATGACGCATTGTGCTATGCCGCGACGCTAAGCTCTTCAATCAGTTACTGTTGACAACTTTTACTGCCTCTAATCATATTTTAATTCCCCGCCGAATCCACTTATTTCAATATGAATGCCGGTTTGACTCATTTCGGAATGAAATATGAAGTGAAATGCAATTAGACGTGTTACTATTCTCTCGTTCTGTTATTTCAATTATGTATTGTATGTAAAACGAACTCTGTGAGAATCTTCCCTTCAATTGTAAAATAAACATTCTACTGTAGTGTTCAAATTTACAGTGCGATCCAAAACTTGCCTATCATGTTTCAAAGATCATATCTCTTAAAACATTAGGTGGTGTCTTTCATGTATTTACGAACGTTAGAGTCATGCAAAATAAATCAAAATTTACATTTTTCTTTAACTATAGCCAAAATTATATGAACACATACCATATGATATGCACATATCAGGCTAATTGTAGTATTTGTATAATATAAAATAATAACAATAATAGTAATAACAGTGATAATAGTAACAAGTATCAATAATGTCATGTAGGAACCTTTAGAAATGTCCACATAAATGTTACAATCTACCGTACTTACAGGCTCTCCTATTTCTTATATAAATTCTTTCTGATTTTTAACGTTGTTTTTTTACAGAAACTATTTTGTAACTCATGCCCAAAATTGGGAACGTCAGTGACCAATCACGTTTCAATGATTTCTGTTTTACACCCAATCAGACTCGTGTTTCACGAAATATTTATCAGTGTTATAATTACCATATTAAAGAAAGCTCCTCCTTTTTAATATTCTGAACCGGGTCTGACCCTTATTTTGCAGTGACTGTGCATGCGAGAAATTACGGCTACCAGATGATATATATAGTGCTTACGGATGTAAACACATGCCGCCTGAGGGAGTTAATATTAAAAACATTGTAGCTAGCAATTGATTTTTATTACCACCACCAAAAAAAACAAAAAAACAAGAAACCACGGTTTGAACGTTCTGTAAATGTATTTTCTTCACATGTTTTCCCTTGGTAACAATCAACGAAAACTCATAATTGTCATATTTTTACATCATACCATCAGAACAGTGAATTAATATACAGATTGATGTGTTTCATTTTTTCTCCACTAGTAGAGGCATTCTTACAATACTTGCAGTTGCTTGTGTGCAATACAATAGTATGTATGTCTTGGTTGCATGTTGACTAAACATACAAGAAGCAGATGAAGCCGTACCTATCGTTTTTCTCATTTGTTTTGCAAACTTATTCGCGCTTTACATTAAATATAATTGTACGGTTAAAATAAATATACGTGAAAGTCATGATTTGGTGAGTAAACAGCTTTAATTTACCTCCGTAAATAGTTCCCCTAGAAATGCAATACTTGATTTACAAATTCTTCTAGCTAAATTCAATCCTCACTTCGTGAGTCGTGAATTTATCGATACTTTGGAAATCACTCGTGGCATTACCTTATGATAATCTTCGTGGAACATAAAAAAACCAAATTGGCTTGAGATCGATTGACAATAATAGGCTTAATATTTTCATTAGCTTATTTTTGACAATATGATATAGAAAACATAGATATATTGTGTTTCATGATTAACACGCCCCACACACACACACGCACCAACCCAACACACCCAACACACACCACACCCACCCACACAATGTCGCGTCGCACGCACAAACCTAGGCACCCAAATACGCACACAATTTTGCACACACACGCAACGCACACACAATAAAACACAAACCGCACAATTTGTGCGCTCGGCACATATATCTCATCACACACCACACTCACATACAAAACTAGTATTTTTGTTTTGTTTTTAGACCTCTGTATTGTGTATAACAATGCGTCCGTAAAGTGCTCACTGTCAGTGTCTTGTAATGTAAATTAACTCACTCACATTTGTCGTAATATCGAAACCGTAGATTCATAACGTGGACATAACTCTCCATGTATCCATATCTTGAGCCAATGTTTTCCAATCATCCTTTGTGTAATATACTTCCTCAAATCATAGTTAACGTTATCCTCCCACTTCATTCTAGGTTTACCAACTGAGCGTTTTCCTTCTGTCTTTCCTACAATTAACTTCCATGCAACTCTTTCATTCCCCATTCGTGCACATGTCTGCCCAGCGCAGTCTACGATATTTAACTGCTCTTTTGTATCTGGATTTTTATAAGGATAATGTAGCTCACTATTATGAAAGTCTTCTCCATTCTCCTGTCTGTTCATCTCTTTGGTCCAATTTCCCCCCCCCCCATAAACATTATTCTCAAATAATCGCAGTCTTTTCTCCTCCCATTAAGTAGTGATCAATGTTTCGCATCCATGTAATAGAACTGGGAGAATAACAGTTTTATTTATTTTCAGTTTAAGGTTTTTTTAGAGAAGTTGGGACGACAATAGTCTCTTTAATGCATAATTGTATATATTTCCAGAATTGAGCCTATGTTTAATTTCTTTGTGGATCTAATTCCTATTTGTAATTATTGTTCCTAGATATTTGAATTCAGCCATTTCTTTAAAATTTCTCCCATTTATCATTAACTGCCCATTTGCATTATAGCCTTTATTGTATTTCTATGTGTGAACATATATTTAGTTTTGTTAATGCTTTGTAACGTAAAAAGCTATTATCCTCACAGAGATAAGAAAAAGTGGATATCGCGTGACACAATGTGTTAAAAACAGGAGTTGCCTCAATATTCTACAGAGGTTTTTTGGGGTAAGTACATGTTAATAACTATCAAACTGTTAAGGAAACACAAACCTAATTTTATTGACACGTGAGTACGCGTATCTCATCATGTAATCTGGCAAAATTGGCCGCGGTAGTGTTGCGGGGATGTTGCAAGTTTTCCTCCTAGCTCATTAGTTCGTATCCTCATACACAAATTAACAAAGTAGAGACCATAAGACACGGAACCATTATGATATTGCCGGAGCGTTTGAAACTTGCAAGGGGTGGTGGACTCGGTAATGGATTGCGTTAGGGGTTATTCGTACCACTACTGCAAGAGGAGGGTAGGAGGTGAACCGCATTCGATTTGTGGAGGTGTTTGTAGATATGGGGGAGGAACTGTTTATCAAAACACCAGACCGATGGTGGGTTTAATCAGTACAGACATGTGCGTTTCTACAAACCACTCATTGTACCCAGGGCTTATCGTCAACGTGTGCACATATTTTAGCCATTTGTCTCTATTTCTCCTGAAATATGAAGTTCCAACCTCGAACCCACAACGTTCATGTAGTGCAATGTATTATCATACATTTGTTATTACTGGCACTCATGACCCTCCAAACAACACAACATTTGTCTCTTCCATCTCTTCGAACATTAGTCTAAAATAAAATTCATCATTGTTACCTTAGGAATTATAATGGACACAAATAAACAATATAGGGCCTTCCTATAGTAAAACACAACAAGGAAAGCAACAAAAATAATAACTGGAAATGTTGGTAATTGTGCCTATAGTTTGTTATCAAAATGGTATTTGTTACATTCAGTTTCAATCGTAAACTTTATAGTTAGGCTTTAGATGTTATACAGTTAAAGCATCCTCTATATATTGCGATTTATTATAGCAATTATATCATCAACATCTGCACAAAATTTTGAAAATCAATGGTCATCCTCTAATTACACTGAGCAACAAATAAGAAAATTTTTGTCTCAGAAAGAAAAATATGTGATTCTGATAGCATTTTTTCTCCTGAATTCAAATATGATATCAGTTTTTCTCCACCACGCAAGGTTTCCGAGAGACAGGAATTTATAATTTCAAACACTTTAATATTTTCTACGTTCGTAATTACACAATATTCCAACATTTGAATTCACCTAGAAAGTAAGAAGTGACGATTTTCTGCTATATTTCGCCTGTGGAGCATCCCTCTTGATGGTCCAACAATAATCGGCCAGCATATTAGGATTCCATTTGCTTTGATATCTCTTTTCCATAGCTGAAACCTCCTGAGTTAGCTCATTTGGTTTTATTTTACAATGGACAAATGGACGAAAAAACGTTTATCAAAAAAATAATTATTTAAATCCATTAATTGAAATTGAAATAATTTCAAGATCATTAATCTTTTCTGTAAAATATTCCCTCTTTTTATTTTTTGGGTAACCTCGTGGTTTCCGCCTAACACTACCCAATTGCTCAAAATTTACCTCATTTGACTCGTGTAACCATTTAATTTTTGCTAGCTTTCTTTTCTTTATGATGTCGGATCATTCCTTATCAAACCAGTTCTTGTTTTGCCTATTTTTAAAATAACCAATGATTTCTGATGCTGACAATTTAATAGTATCTCTTATAGCCTCCCATTCTTTATTTATATCAGTTTCGTCTTCGACTGCCACGTTGTCATCAGAAGATTCCAGTACTTCAAATCTATTAGCAATTTTGATTTGGTATTCTTGCCGCATTTCATCATTTTTCAAGTTTTTTAATTCAAATTTTTCAGAATCATCTTTAGCGTTTGTTTCTCTCATAACCGATAGCCGTTGTCTGATTTTCACCCTGACCAGATGATGATCCGAATTGCAGTCTGTCCCTCTAACTGATCTAACATCGATGATGCTACTGTTCCAGCGTTTGTCCACTAATACATGATCTATCTGGTTCCGAGTTTCTCCATCTGGAGATGTCCAGGTGTATTTATGAATATCCTTATGCTGAAATGTTGTGCTCTTAACAATGAGATAAAATAAATTTAATTGACAAGAAATGTAACTTGCTTTTATTATATTATTTAGAGAATAGCGTCGATTAGATGAAGCTATGTATATATTATCAGGGTATTATACAGGGTATGATTGGAAAGCATTAGCTTAGGATAGGGATGTATGGAGAGCTTATGACCGCGTGGTCATGAATCTACGGGTTCGATAGTGTCAGTGAGTGAGTAAGTAAGTAAGTAACAATGATTGCAAAAGGGATATGGTCATAAATGAAGTATGAAATATCGTCAACAAATTAATAGTAAAAATCAATTATTAAAAATAAGCGAAATGGTAAAGGACGTAAAATAATATTCACTGAAAATAAAATATATATATATTCAATAATGTTAATTTAAATGTAAATTATATTTTCGTTATTTTATTTGAAATATAACTTATAAATTTATTAAATCCAAATTACATTATCATTTTTTAAAACACTTTCTAATCAATATCACTGTAATTAACTAGATGTTTGGTACTGAAATATGTGTAAATAACATTTTTTTCCCAGTTTGTATTAGTTATTTAAAATAGGTCTCAACCTGTTTGGAACAAATTATCGTAATTTAAGGAAACAAGAAACGTGATATTCAAACTGTTAATTCTTGGAAAATTTAAATTAGTTGTGTGTTTTATTTATTTATTTCTGTGTAAAACCTTCTTGTAAATATGTACACAGTAAACTAGTCTTATAGGACTTGTAAATTTTTTCCATTGTCATTTTCGCTAGAGTAAGTTCGGGTAATGTGGACCCTTCGGTTTAGTGGACCCTGTTAATATCTTCTTTAATTGGTGTTGCCCTCGAACAGAAACTATTTTTACTTTTCCCCCTCATCAACTCTGACATGTTCAAGGCCAGTTTCTTTTATTATTTTTGCGAAGAAGGGTTTATTTGTCACGTTGTCTTAACCTCTACTTCCCTCAAATCATAGTTAATGTTATTTGCCACATCATTCTTGGTCTACCAAGTGGGCGTATTCCCTCTGGTTTTCGTACAAGAAGTTTCCATGCAAGTCTTTTATTCCTCATTCGTGCCACGTATCCTGCCCATCGCAGTTTTCGAGACTTAACTGTTTTTATTATATCTGGATTCCTATAAAGACCATGTAGTTCACTGTTATGTAATCTTCTCCATTCACCTTTTAATTCATAGTTACAGACTTTATTGTGGAAAACGTTTTAAATTCGACAATTTATCGCCAGCATATCAGGTTTTCTTTAATCTGTCAAGAAACCTTTCAAGCATTATGCTTTATGCTTATTTGTGTTAAAAATACTTATTAAATTATATATTCCCTGACGTGTCAGAGAATATGTAAAATTCTCACATGCATTTAATGCTTTATGGTTGTCTTAATAATAAAAGATAGTGATATTTTTATGTGTTATTTTAGAGGAATATAACTGGAAATCATAGCCCTACTGTACATGTCGGCCGTGGGAGTCTAGTGGTAATGTTGTAGTTCCGAGGGTAGCGGGTTCAGACCCGGCCGAGTGAAATGGATTTTTGAGGTAGAAAAATCCAAGGAACAATTCCAACGGGAGGATTTTAAGCTGAGGTTCCAGTGTCTCAAGATTTTCAAGCTTGTAAAATAACCTCAAAGCTGAAAAAAAAAGCCTCTGAGCAAAATTTAACCAATCTCCTCCATCCAGATAATACATTAGTTTCATACTTGATATCTCCTCGAGGCGATGTTCTAACCACATGCCACTCATAGGGAAACAAGCGTAACTTAGCGAGTGTGGTTATGAAACTTCCATGCACCAATGCCCCGGGTGGGACCAACGGGGATCAATCAATCATAGGTTTACGTACTCGGCCAATAACTTCGTGTTCAGTAACAGTTACGACCTCACTACTGTGTTGTTCACTGATGATTGAAAATAAAAATTTTTAGCCTATGTACAAGCTTGATATTATTTTTTGAAAAAACAAATTAGGACTTTGAATTTAGATTCATTTTAAAGTGAAATTTAATTAGCGGAAATTTTGTTTAAAAGTAACCAAAAATCGATGGGTTACGTTTTTGCGAAATGTCAATTACGTCATGAAAAAGTATCGTGCAATCTTTAAACTGAAAATGTATCTTATTTTTCTTCTTCCTTCCTTCCTTCCTTCCTTCCTTCCTTCCAAGTATTAGGCCAAGGCCTGTTACGATCCTATAGAAAATTTTCCCTCCAGCGTTCCATAGGACGGCCCAAAGATCTTCTATCTCTTGGTATATAATTATAAAACAGCTTTGGGATCCGATTTGAACTCATTCTTTCAAGATGGTGTTTCCAATTTAGTTGGTACTGTTTAATTTATTCCAAAATTGGCGTAGTTTTCAATTCTTTTAAGATATCGGTGTTCCTTTTCCGATCCCATCTGGTGTAACCCGCTGTACTGCGCATGAATCTCATTTCACAAGCCGTTATTCTGCTTTCATGTTGTTTTTTTAGTGTCCATGCTTCACTACCATAGGTCAACACTGGTCTAGCCAAAGTGTTATATAATCGTAATGTGGTGTTTTCTTGTACAAGGGATGGTTTCATAACTTGATCAATAATTCCCAAACTTTTTATTATAACTAGTAATTTTTTCAGGGATATCCTTTTCATCCCAGATAGAGAGATAATATTCAAGATATTTAAATTGATTAGATCTCTCTAAAATTTTATTCTGGAGACAGATTTTACTTTGTAAGGGGCCCTTCCCATGATATGCCATAATTTTAGTTTTGAAAATATATAAAACTATTATTCTACCAGTTATATTATATGGATGCGGAACATGGACTCTTACTTTAAGGCAGGAAAGGAGATTACGGGAATTTGAAAATAAAGTTCTTAGGAAAATATTTGAACCAAAGAGAGATGAACAGACAGGTGAATGGAGAAGACTGCATAACAGTGAATTACATGGTCTTTATAGGAAGCCAGATATAATGAGAACAGTTAAGTCTTGTAGACTGCGATGGGCAGGACATGTGGTACGAATGGGGAATGAAAGACGTGCATGGAAGCTTCTTGTAGGAAAACCAGAGGGAAAACGCCCAGTTGGTAGACCAAGAATGAGGTGGGAGAATAACATTAACTATGATTTGAGGGAAGTAGATTATACAGGAGATGAATGGAAAGCATTGGCTCAGGATAGGGATATATGGAGAGCTTATGTCCACGCGGCCATGCACCTACGGTTTCGATAGTGCCAGTGAGTTAGTTAACAGTATCGTGCACCCCATTCTGTTACAGTAACAAGGGGCCAAGTACATAAATTACGAATGGGACTTTCATACCTGTCTCTCTTAGCAGAAATAGAATAAGCAACTTACAGGTTTGATAACGTAACCTGTCATTACAACATTAAATAAAGTGCTGATGTGAATGGTTGAAAGTGTTAGGTTGTGTCCTCGCCAAATCGTAAGGGCAAATATATTCGAGTGAGTAGATTGAATAGTATACACCTCCCTCCCCAACTGCCTGCCTGGAAACACGGGAATCTACTCAACTCGAAACAAAAGCCTGTACAAATTAGAGCTAATTCCTAGCTAGTATAAAGCATGTCCTTAATTACAATATCAATCATTGCCGACATTTTGCTTTTAACTTACATTTATGAGCCGATGAAAGATGATGTGAGAAACAAATGCAGTCATTAAACAACCAATTAAGGTTGGTAGGCCTTCTCGGTGGTACACTGCGCGTATTTTCAGTGAATAGGGAAGTGAGGCTCAGTTGTATTGCTTGAAAAATTGCGCCGAATAAAAGCGAATAGCGTAGCGCTAAGGTGAGTTTTCTATGGTCTACATTTAACGTGCTAGGCTTCGCATCAATAATCGTGATAACTTAAAAAGCTGATCAACAAAAGTCAGGTAACAATGGTCAGAATTTAAATTAGGGCCACTTTCATATAAACAACTAAAATTTTACACAAACGTTTCTTATTTGTAGAAATAGATTTACAAATATTCATTTTCAGCGTGGTAAAATCACATGCATATGCTGGTGAATTTTTTTAATTAACGGGTTAAATATTGAAAATAGTGCGCATTTTATAATCTTTTACCATATTGTAAACTAACTAATACCGGCGTGCGCTGCTACGCCTAAATAAATGAAATGCATTTTTACGTTTAGTTGAATAAGTAAAAAGAAAAATAATTAAACATTTATATAAAAATTACTTTCTGGATACCCCTTGCTGATTACTTGGCGTTGCTCGGGAATCTACTTATCCCGATCTTCTTGGCATCAATGTGTTGAAAGACAAAAATTATGATTGAAAGTTATCCGTAAAAAGTAGACATATGCTGTCGCGAACATGTTGTAGAATTTATTCAGATATTCAATTCTGTATACATCAATTTTGTGTATTTGTTATGTTTTAGGCGGCGTAAGCCATTTAATAGTCCAAAAAGCTACTTTTTTTAGTGCGCCGATGACTTTTTTTTTAACTCCGGTCCTATAGTACTTACGGTAATATGTTCATCATCATCATCATCATCATCATCATTATGCAGGGATTACGCCTGTTGGCTTGTTCCGGTTCATGAAAGCTAGAATTGTTAAAATTGTTCAGACCATCTTCTGTATGGGCGTCCAACATTTTTTCCTTCCGTGCGGTTTATAATTTAGCAATAATTTTGGAAATCTTTCTTCTGGCATTCTATCAATATATTCTTTCCAGGCGTTCCTATGTTTTATTATTCGGTCTGTAAGTTTGAAAATATTTAGTTCCTTTCTTATATCATCATTTATTTTCTTATCCAGCAGAGTATATCCTGCTATATTGCTTAAAGATCTCATCTCAGATGCTTCCAATCTTTGTTCTTGTCTTTTAGTGATCGTCCAATATTCTGATCCATACATCAATACAGGGAACAGCCATTACTTTATAAAATTTCATTTTTGTAATATGTTATGTAAGTTAATTGTCTCAGAAAAATTCTCTATATGATGGTTTAAACCCCATTCTAATAGGTCAAATAGTTATCGAGTCCATAAAGGACAGAACAACACACACTCATTTATATATGTATAAAGACTATAAGATGTTAAATTATTTTAATATTCTTTAAACAAAAACATATAAGTTTTCTACATTTTAAACTAATAACACTGAGCAACAAAAAATAACTTATTTTTTGTCTCAGAAAGAAAAATATGTGATTCTGATAGTATTTTTTCTCCTGAATCCAAATATGATATCAGTTTTCCTCCACCACACAAGGTTTCCGAGAGACAGGAATTTATAATTTCAAACACTTTAATATTTTCTACATTCGTAACTACACAATATTCCAACATTCGGACTCACCTAGAAAGTAAGAAATGACGATTTTCTGCTATATTACGCATCCCTCTTGATGGTCCAATAATAATCGGCCAGCATATTAGGATTCCATTTGCCTTGATATCTCTTTTCCATAGCTGAAATCTCCTGAGTTAGCTCATTTGGTTCTATTTTACAGTGGACAAATGGACGAAAAAAAGTTTATTAAAAATAATTATTTAAATTCATTAATTGAAATTGAAATAAAAAAACTGTGGGTGATGGAGAAATTCCGAATACATATTTGAAAACACGATAAAAAACTGCATTAAGTACAACTATTGGTACCCATGAGACAAAAATCATGTTGACCAGTGTATTTTATTTCCCCCACTTTTTACGTTTCATTTTTTGTGTCTGTTACTGTTTCGTTTATTATGTTTTACTGTTTTTTTTACCATTTTATTTGTTGCCATTATGCAAATTACACACACACACATATTCATATAGATAAGCATAAACTATGTTTCGATCGGTCACAACTACTAGTTTTACAAGTACTAAAAGTAAAAAGTAAAGTGATCCCACAACAGGCCCGGAGGCCCTTGGGGTAGTAGGAGGTTAAGGCTCCCACTTTTTCCAGACAATCAGCACTTTATGTCAGCCGGGTTGTCAGCCCTGCGTGACGGCCGCATTTACCCCCAGAACAAGCGTCTGGTATTCATTTCCGTTAGAGGCTGAGTCGAACCCAGGGCCATAGTGCCGCCAGAGGGTTTGGGTCAGATTAAAAATCCTGACCCCAACGGGACTTGAACCCTCGACCATCCGGCTTGTAGCTACTAGGCCTAAATATTGGTTATATTATTTTAATGATTGTAAACGCAATTTTTTGCATTATTTCATTTCGAAATCTTTTATTAAGTTTTATTTGTACCGGTACTGTAATATATAATTGTATATCAAACGGAATCTCGTATTAGAAAAGACGCATGTATGCGATTATCACCAGATCTACATAGTTTCATACATGAGCAAACTGTTTTCACTTGTTGGGGTAGGGATACTTATTTTATCTCGTAAAACATTAGAGAAATCATTGACGAACTCTCTACATTCATATAGTTCGTAAAAAAATTAAAGAGAACTAACTCACCTGCAGTGTCGAACCCGTAGGTTGATGGCCGCGCGGACATACATCCCTATCGTCAGCTAATGTTTTCCAAACATCCCCTGTATAATATACTTCCCTCAAATCATGGTTAATGTTTTCACCCATCTCATTCTTTGTCTACCTCCCTCTAGTATTCCTAAAGAAGTTTCCATGTCCATTTCTCATTCTGATTAGTGCCACATGCCGTGTCAACCGCAGTCTACCAGAATTAACTGTTCTTATTATATCTGATTTCCTATGAAGATCATGCAGCTCACTGTTATGTAGTCTTCTTTATTCGCCTGTAAAAAAATCAATGTTTCAATGATTATATTAATGGTTTTTCTTTAACTGTTTTATATTTTGATTTGTTTTGAATGTGGATATACTTAATAATAAATTCTGTGTAGAAAGGCTTATTTAAATAATAGGAAACATCTTTGTACGTACAGTTTGTGCAAATTATAGACACAGGTACAATAGTGAAAAATGTTCATATGATTATACTAAGTGTAAGTAAATTGTTTCTACACAACTCAAACAAGTCTCTCTACAGTGTTTTATGAAGTAAATTGAATACCTTACCTCTGGTTCCGAGGGTCGCAGGTTCAAACCCGGCAGGGGTCAATGGATTTGTTAGGACGGAAAAATCCTAGGCGCAAGTTCTCCGGGAGGGAATTTAAGCCGTGGGTCCCGATTCTGAAGATTTTGTGGATCGTAAAAGATCCTTAAGCCTAAAGAGGCCTCTAAGCAAAATTAACCCTTGTAAAACTTAGTTGCCTGTTAGATGTCTTATTGGGTCGGTATGCTGACCGCATGCCATTCATGGCATCTATGAGCAAATAAGGTAACTAAAAAGTAGCTTGGTCGAGTAACTCCTTACAAAGGAGAGGCTATGACTCAACAATGCCTTCCATTATAGATAGGAATATAATACAATACTCGTAATATGTAGCATTGAAAAATACTGTAATTATGGGTCTTATAATTAATATCTTTTTAGTTATGATCTTGAATTTAAATATCTAGGAACAATAATTACAAATATGAATGAGATGCACAAGGGAAATTACACATGGGCTCAATTCTGGAAATGCTTGCTACTATGCATTACAGGGACTCCTGACGTCCCAACTCCTTACAAAAAAAAAGTTAAACTGAAAATATATAAAACTATTATTGTACCAGTTCTATTATATGGATGCGAAACATGGACTCTTATTTTAAGGGAGGAATGGAGTTTAAGAGTAATTGAGAATAAAGTTCTCAGGAACATTTTTGGACAAAAGAGACATGAACAGACAGGTGAATGGAGAAGACTGCATGACAGTGAACTACCTGGTCTTTATAGGAAGCCAGATATAATAAGAACAGTTAAGTCTCGTAGACTGCGATGGGCAGAACATATGGCACGAATGAGGAATGAAAAACGTACTTGGAAGCTTCTTGTAGGAAAACCAGAAGGAAATCACCCAGTTGGTAGAGCAAGAATGGGGTGGAAGAATAACATTTATTATGATTTGAGGGAAGTAGATTATACAGGGAATGATCGGAAAACTTTAGCTCAGGATAGGGATGCATGGAGAGCTTATGTCCACGCGACCATGGACCTACAGGTTTGATAGTGCTCCAGTGAGTTAGTTTGAGTTAGTTCAGTTATGATTATTTTTTAAGCTGCATATCTTCCATTGCGAGTGCATTGGCAAGAAACAAACGAGTAATGAATATAGACTTGTGTCACAATATGCGGTACACCTATGAAAGCCATGGCGAATGCACTCTAAAAAATGTACACACACGCGGTCACATTGTAGTGTAGTTGGTTAAGGCAGTACGCTACAAACTGGAAGGTCGGGGGTTCGAGTCCCGTTGGTATCAGGATGTTTAAACTCGCCTGAACCTGCAGCATTGTGACCCTGGAGTCGACTCAGCCGCTATAATTGAGTACCAGTTGAATGTTCTTTAGGTATGTTTGAGACCCGGATGACATGAGTTCTCTAGAAAGATGGGAGCCTTAAGCTCCTATTACCCTACGGGCCTCCTAAGGCCTGTATTGTTGGGATCACGTTATCTTTCACACTATGGAATACATGTTCACTGACTGTCAGGCAAAAAATATGAGTATTACAAAGAAAGAGTGATTCCTTCAAACATATTTTGGAAGGTTGTAATTGCAGTGAAAGATTTGTTTATATTAAATACTTGCGTTCAAGTGTAGATTATGGAGCTTATGGCACAGAATTCCTGCACGTATAAATATAATTTGTATTAAAAATTGATAGTGAACGGAAATCAATATAGGCCTATCTCAACTCAGAATAATTAATATTTAGTCGTGGATGGCGGTGACATGGGAACAGACCGAAATAATTTTATTTAATTTCTCAACAGTATACATAGAAATTCAAAATCTTCTTTATTTCCTTCAATATTATTCACTGTAGAAGCATACAAAAATAATTATTCTGTTTTGAGTCTCTCATAAAAGTAATTATCCTCATATTTCACTTATTCACACTCGTGGAAGGTATATCTTGCAACACTTTCTTCGTGCTTCAGATCATTTTTAATGGATGACTTCCTGGTCACAATTCTCTCTCACGACTCACTAGCAACTGACTGGCTGATCAGACCATTCGCATCCCTTTTATATGCGAGGGTTGAAATTAACTGGAAGCCCAGTCTTGATCTTTCTCGAATTGAAACTACGAGATGAGAATCCTTATAGAAAGTGTTGAATTGATGCATCTTGAAAGTTCCCAGACGGCCCCGATGACTCGTTAATCGCGATCTCACGAATCCCTTCTATCATATAAGGCAGTATTCGTTCCCGCCTCCGCCCGCAATTTTCAGAATCCGGCCAAAAATTCATCAGAATATTTTTTTTTTCTTTTTTTCACACATCCTCTTCTCTCAACAATATTGGAACTTTTTTTTCTCAGAATGTACTGTATACATTTAATTTATGTATAATTTTAAATTCGCAAGAAAATAAAACACGAGTAGATCAGAATTACTATAGACAATAGCGCCTTGAACTTAATGACACTTGTGTTATCGTATTTGATGATGTGTGTATGCATTTTGTTTTTATGTTCCTCTGAGACTTACCTCATTGCCTAAAGAGAGCCCCACAATTCCTGATAATGAAATCAAGTAGGCGGAAACTAAATGGGTGAAATTATTCTGGATGAGGGTCAAAGTAAATTCAGTTACTTGCAATTCTTGAGGGTGAATATTGCTGTAGCAATTTTCTTGGGTGATTTAATTTGGCTGAATTTCCTTATGGGCTAAATTACATTGTATTAAAAGAATCCCCTTCATCTGTTCCTGTTGATTCCCACCTGTGTGACATTGGAAGATATAGTACATTACAAAATACAATTTCCTGCAGAAATATTCATTAACCAACAACATTTCGAATCCAACAGATTTATTATTATAATTATTATTATTTTGTTATTATTCCAAATATATACAACGACAATTTTCCTAGTTACATAATTGAAACCTGGTGTCTGTACTTTAAGGTAAGAGTAAAGATTACGAGTATTTGAAAATAAATATTTTAGGAAAATTTGTTGACTGTACAGATACGAACACTCGGCGAATGGAGAAAACTACATAAGAGTGAGCTACACGATCTTTATGAAAAATCAGATATAATAAGAACATATAAGTCTCGTAGACTGCATTGATGAGTTATGAATCGGGAATAAAAGAAGGGCATGGGAAAACGCAAAAGGAAAGCACTCAGTAGGTAGGCCAAGAATGAGTTGAGAGAATAACATTAACCATTATTTGAGGGATATGAATTATACAGGGAGAGATTAGAAAATATTAGCTCTGGATAGCGATGTATGGAGAGCTCATGTTCTCATGATCATGAATCTAAAAATATACGGTTGTTAGAGGTCTGTAAATCCAGGAGGCATGTACTCTGTTTAGTCTATTTTTAATAATATTTCAAAATTGTAATAAGTATGTAATTTTTGTATGAATTTATTATTATTCGTTGGTTGAGTGGAGGAGAAGACTTTGTGGCCTTAACTCTGCCAGCTTAAATAAAGCATCATTATTATTATTATTATTATTATTATTATTATTATTATTATTATTATTATTATTATTATTGTTATTGTTATTATTGTTATTATTATTATTATTATATTAGTATTATTTATTATTAGAAACATTTAATATTATTTACTATTAGAAGAAAAACGTTTGAAATTGTATGGACACCTCATAAGAATGGAAGAAGAGAGAATACCAAAGAAGATCCTTAATTGGAAACTAATGGAAGAAGTGGAAGAGGCAGGCCTAGAGAACGATGGATGGATGAAGTGAAGAGAAGTATGGAAGCTAGAGATTTGAGGGAAGAAGATGATTTAGACAGGAACCTCTGGCGACAAATCACTTTGGGTTGAAGGAGAAACACTGTATTGTAGAATATTCCTAAATAAAAAAAATAATAATAATTAATAATAATTATAATTAATTACAATAATAATAATTAATTATAATAATAATTAATAATAATAATTATTATTATTATTATTATTATTATTATTATTATTGTTGTTGTTGTCAGAAATACTTGAACTAACAGAATACTGGCATAATCCGTGAACAATACAAACTGCAGGATATTGCAGCTTTGCAGAGCTGGAAAATCTTAGAACTGATCTCTGGTAAAAAAGTATTTAGTCCCATTGTTTCACGTGTAGAACATAGGCGATAGGAATGTGATCGCTGCTCCCTCAGTAGACTAATGTCCTACCAGTATCCTTTGAAGCCTTCATTTAATAGTCAAGTTGACGGTTGTCATCAACAACACGTCCTCAGAGCATTGATGTGTGAACAGTTAATTATGACCTTAACCACCTCTCACTCGAATGATCCAGTCTCTCTTAAGTTCAAGATCTCGTGGTGTCCGAAATATGAATTTATGATCATTCTTTTCGTATCCCCAAATACTAGTTCTCTATTGTCAACCATATGTACAATTTTGACCCTAAAATTAGAGTTCACAACGTGCACTCCTGCGATGAGGGTTCGAATCCCGACCTGGTAGTGTATTTTGAATCTCCATATTGGGTCTGGTTGTCCCCTGTTCTGTGCAGTAACGAGCTGTATTTAGCCGTGGCCCTGCCATACTATGAACCACAGCTCGCCATTGAGTACCTACCTTATGTGTTTGTGTTATTATAGTGAGTACCACTATTAAAGGCTTAAGAAGGCGGGTTATGTTGAAGCTGCTTCTTCAGGAAATAACCAATATAATAATAACTGGAAAGCGCACTAACGTGCATAGGAATTTAATTCTTTAGTTTTTTGCTATAGTCACAAAGCAAGTTGTTATTGTTCATGCATTTGTTGATATGGTATTTTTCACAGCGTTCTCTGCATAGTGAGCATATGCAGTGGTCGTTGGCGTGGTGGTAGGACGTAATTCTGCATATTTTGTGATGGTAGCCATGTATCGCTAGCTTGATCACCACCTGTCTCAGTTTCTGGATTGGCTATTTTGTCCATAGGTTCCGGTCTATCATGGCGTCGGTGTCTCGTAGAAGTCCGATGGGATTTGTGTCCGGCGTCTTCTTTCGCCTCGTCTAGTAATGAGCTGTTTTGTTTTGTCTGTGGATGGTAGATGTTAGTGCTATGAGAAAAGTCTCTCTTGTTAGGTCGTAAGTCAGGCGCGAACGTGTGTATTTTGAGATGTCCATTGTGGACTTTAGAAATTTCGTCTTGATTCTCTTCTATGATGTAAATACCTTTTTTGATAGTTTTTTCCTTCCCAGATAAGGTGGAGTCCGCGTATGTTATTAACTGGTGAAATTATGGCTCTAATATAGGCACATTCGCGGTTTTTAGTGATGAATTTACTGGATGTTCTCTATGTCTATCTATTGCTTTCATGGCGCTCACTGTTCTCTCTTTTATGTGGAGTCTGAAAGTTTATGTTTGTTTGGCAGAGTAACTCCGAGGTATTTGAAAGACTTTACAATTTCGACTCTACCTTCCTCATATTGTAGGTTTGCATCTTCTGCTATAATCCAATTAGATTGAGTTTTTTGGACACTTTTATAACGCCTAGCCTACAGGGGATCACACCATTAGCGAGTCTGGTATGTAAAGGGTTACGAGAAATCCTTAAAGTTTTTTTCCTGAAGAAATCGTCTATCGTCATAAAAACCGTGGACTCCGCACTGTAGTTCCTTCGCTAGCAAACAACCGTCAACTCATTAGATTATGCTAAATAGGAAAAATCATCATCATTCTATCTCTTCATGGTAGGCCTTCGGCCTTTTCCGCTCTCAGAATTCAAATTCATTCCCATCGTGCTTCTAGGACGTCCCACAATCGCTATACGCTTGAGGTTGGTACATACAGTGCTTGTTTGTTTGTCCTAGAAAAGTCCATTCTTAACGATATCTTCAAAACAATTTTGATATATAGTTTTGCATTTTTTCTTTAGATTAAATATTTTGAGTTCTTGCCTAATTGTTTCACTAGCAATATGGTTTCTTAGAGTATATCCTGCAAAACGTATTTGAGTACATTAATTTCTGTTGTTTCTAGTAATCTTCTGTCTAGGGAAGGTTAAATAGCCTCAGTAATTGTATAGGGCTTATGGATGCCCCCGTAGGTTTAAATGGCAGTTTACACACTATGGCCCTTCAACCCATCGTATCTGAGTCAACTGAATCTAGTCCATATCTCAGATATCCGATTCCCTAAAATCCGACCGAATACACTGGTCAACATGATTTTTGTCTCATGAATACCAATAGTTATACTTAATGCAGTTTTTTATCGTGTTTTCAAATATGTATTCGGAATTTCTCCATCACCCACAGTTTTTTATTTCAATTTCAATTAATTGATTTAAATAATTATTTTTTAATAAACTTTTTTTCGTCAATTTATTATCTTGGCGCTAGTGAGCGATGAGCACTTGGAACACTTTCATCAGGAGATTTCAGCTATGGAAAATATATATCAAGGAAAATGGAATCCTAATATGCTGGCCGATTATTGTTGCACCATCAAGAGGGATGCTCCACAGACGAAATATAGCAGAAAATCGTAATTTCTTACTTTCTAGGTGAATCTGAATGTTCGAATATTGTGTAGTTACGAAAGTAGATAATATTAAAATGTTTAAAATTATAAATGCCTGTCTCTCGGAAACCTTGCGTGATGGAGAATAACCGATAACATATTTGAGTTCAGGAGAAAATATACTATCAGAATCACATTTTTTCTTTCTGAGACAAAAAAGTTTCTTTTTTGTTGCTCAGTGATATTATCCTCCCACCTACATCTAGATGGGACACAATCCGTAGAGTAGTTGGTTAATGGCCTACGCTACTAGCTGGAAGTTCGCTGGTTTAAGTCCCGATGGAATAGGATTTCTTAACTTGCCTAAACTTTTTGGTGGCATCGCAGCTAAGGCGTCGACACAGACTCTAACGGAAATTATTAACATACACATTTTGTGACGTAAGGGAGGCTGTCACGCGAGGATGACATTTCGTTGCTGTATATAGAAGCCTTAATCTCCTATCGCAGCTAGGATTTCCTAAGGCATGAAGGGAATCACATTACCTTCTTTTTACCTGCGTCTAGGTCTTCCTAATGTATTCTACCTCAAGGATTTCCTAATACAATTTTTGAAAGCATTTCTACTGTTTCCGATTTGAGTTACATGACCTGCCAATTTCTTACGTGGTGGCAAAAATAATTAAAAAATGTTATTTTATGAATTTTAAGCTGAAGCAGAGTGTAGAAGTTGTGTATATTTTTCGGTTTTACGCAGACAATATTGAGATACGCTGACGAAGAAGGGGTTCAAGTGAACAAAAGTAACAATATTACGTAACAGGACATAGATAAATGTTGTTACATTGTCGTGATTCTGCAGCAGTGCGGAATGTATGCCGACATCCATCAAAATTGTAACCGGCACAAATTAATAATACCACACTGCGGATTCCAACGCCACCCATTTTTCATGTTGATAATCTGGCTGAAAAGGGAAGTCCAGGAATTCCAACAGCCAGATGTAATTCATAACTACAAATAGCGGGCACTGCCGGCGTGGCGCCGTCTTCAGAGAACTATCATCCTGCCATTGCTGCATCTATTTAAAACTCGAAACCCCAACATTGCATAGATCTCTGAAACCTTTCCGTGCTTGTGAGCGGAGCTTTAATGGTACAGTCGACGATAAAAAAAAATATTTCTGCATGAAACAAGAATAAGATTATTAAAAGAAATATAAACGAACATATTACCTGATAAATTAAAGTGAAAAGATTAGTGATAATAATAATAATAATAATAATGATAATAATGATAATAATGATAATAATGATAATAATGATAATAATGATAATAATGATAATAATGCTAATAATAATAATAATAATAATAATAATAATGCTAATAATAATACTTACTTACTCACTGGCACTATCGAACCCGTAGGTTCATGGCCGCGCGGACATAAGCTCTCCATACATCCCTATCCCGAGCTAATGCTTGCCAATCATTCCCTGTATAATCTACTTCCCTCAAATCATAGTTAATGTTGTTCTCCCACCTCATTCTTGGTCTACCAACTGGCCGTTTTCCCTCTGGCTTTCCTACAAGAAGCTTCCATGCACGTCTTTCATTCCCCATACGCGCAACATGTCCTGCCCATCGCAGTCTACGAGACTTAACTGTTCTTATTATATCTGGCTTCTTATAAAGACCATGTAGTTCATTGTTATGTAGTCTTCTCCATTCACCTTGTCTGTTCATCTCTCTTGGTCCAAAAATTTCCTAAGTACTTTATTCTCAAATACTCGTAATCTCCTTTCCTCCCTTAAAGTAAGAGTCCATGTTTCGCACCCATACAATATAACTGGTAGAATAATAGTTTTATATATATTTTCAGCTTTAACGTTTTTTGAAAGGAGTTGGGACATCAGAAGTCTCTGCAATGCATAATAGCATGCATTTCCAGAATTGAGCCTATGTTTAATTTCTTTGTGCGTCTCATTCCTATTTGTGATTATTGTTCCTAGGTATTTGAATTCAGCCACTTCCTCAAAATTTCCCTCATTTGTCATTAGCTGTCCATTTCCATTATATATACTGATGCTAATAATAATAATAATAATAATAAATAATAATAATAATAATAATAATAACAATAAATAATAATAATAACAATAATAATAATAACAATAATAATGCTAATAATAATAATGCTAATAATAATAATGCTAATAATAATAATGCTAATAATAATAATGCTAATAATAATAATGCTAATAATAATAATGCTAATAATAATAATGCTAATAATAATAATGCTAATAATAATAATGCTAATAATAATAATAATAATGCTAATAATAATGCATAATAATGCTAATAATAATAACTAATAATATAATAATAATAATAATAATAATGCTAATAATAATAATAATAATAATGCTAATAATAATAATAATAATAATGCTAATAATAATAATAATGCTAATAATAATAATAATGCTAATAATAATAATAATGCTAATAATAATAATAATGCTAATAATAATAATAATGCTAATAATAATAATAATGCTAATAATAATAATGCTAATAATAATGCTAATAATAATAATAATAATAATGCTAATAATAATAATAATAATGCTAATAATAATAATAAGGCTAATAATATAATATATAATAATGCTAATAATAATGCTAATAATGCTAATAATAATAATAATAATAATGCTAAATAATAATAATAATAATAATGCTAATAATAATAATAATAATAATAATAATGCTAATAATAATAATAATAATCTAATAATATAATAATGCTAATAATAATAATAATAATAATAATAATATGCTAATAATAATAATAATAATGCTAATAATAATAATAATAATAATGCTAATAATAATAATAATAATATAATAATGCTAATAATAATAATAATAATAATAATAATGCTAATAATAATAATAATAATAATAATGCTAATAATAATGCTAATAATAAGTAATAATAATAATAATGCTAATAATGCTAATAATAATAATAATAATATATAATAATAAAAATAATGCTAATAATAATAATAATAATAAATAATGCTAATAATAATAATAATAATAATAATAATAATGCTAATAATAATAATAATAATAATAATGCTAATAATAATAATAATAATAATGCTAATAATAATAATAATAATAATAATGCTAATAATAATAATAATAATAATAATAATAATAATAATAATAATGCTAATAATAATAATAATAATAATAATAATAATAATGCTAATAATAATAATAATAATAATAATTCTGGCAGAATTAAGGTCGTAAGGCCTTCTCTTCCACTCAACTAGCGAATAATAAAATCATACAGAAATTACATATTTATTACAATTTAAAAATATTATTATAGTATAGGCTAAACAAAAGGCAATACGATGCGGCCTAATATTGGCTAATACTAACAAAGCAGGCAAAAATAAAATATAATATATTAAAAATAAAGTAAGTAAAGCTTCCTAGATGAATATTTATAGGTATATACAACATGTTGAATGTAGTTATTATGCAGTTAATATTTTCATTATGTCCACCGCTGTGGTCTCGGGGTAGCGTGCTGCTTTGCCACGAAGCGGGCCCGGGTTCGATCCCCCGGTCTGGACAGTTTTTCTGGGTGAGGTTTTTATCGGGGTTTTTTCACCTGTAAGAGAAATGTCAGGAAAACTTTAAGGCCCAAACGGTCCCCGAAAACATATGGCCAGCGCAATCATCATCATTCATATTCATCTTAGGTTAAGCTTAGGATTAGGGACTCTCCCGGCGCACCATTATCATCACCACCCATCATATCATCGGGGCAACGTAACCCCGCCTTCCAGGTGCCCCACCTCAGAAGTGGGTTAAAAGTACGCCATACCAGGAGAGAAACCAGGAATGTCGAAAAGACAAACCTGAGGCATTTGAGAAAAAAAATCATTATGGGAAAATTAAGATATAAGTTAATTTGGAATTGAATAATGGTATTGTTTGACAGTCGCTGACATGACTGGGAAGTGAGTTCCGTGCTGTAGTCATAGATATTATGAAGATTCAGAGTATAGAAATGGTCTGTGTTTGGAATAGTTATTAATGAAATATTTTGCGATCTTGTTCCTAAATTGTGATGAGCCGATGCATTTTGATAGCGCATTGTTAAATAACTTTGTAAAGTAATGATGATAATAATAATAATTTACAACTGGTCCATAGTAATTCCATAGTAATTCTGCCCGAAAGCAGGTCCTTCACTGCAATCATAGCATTTTCATGCTATGCTTGCAGCTTTACTAGGGAAGTGTGTAGGTGTGGTAGCTTCCCGTTGCTTTCCACACCGGTGAAGGATGATGATAATGACAAGGATGATGATGATGATGAAGATGATGGTCATATGATTTCGGGGACCGTTTGGGCCTTAAAGTTTTCCTGACATTTGTCTTACAGGTGAGGAAAAACCCCGATAAAAACCTCACCCAGGAAAACTGCCCCGACCGGGGATCGAACCCGGTCCCGCTGCGTGACAAGGCTTCACGCTACCTCGAGACCACAGCGGTGGACTTACAACTGGTAATACAACAGAAATCAACAGCAAAATTTTACAGATATCCGTACTACTACAATATATAGACTTTTAGTCCAAAATGTCAGTTTCCATGTTTTACATCTGAGCCACTCATACATTTAAAACTTTCACTTTTAACCGTAGTATTGCAAAACTTTTCATTAGACGAAGCCTGATAACGGGAGTGACAATGCATTTTTAGGTTCATAAAAGGTTTGTATATAATATTCTTTTTTTTTTGCGACTTTACCTTCTTAAGATAGGTCAGTTCTTCAGAATATGGAGTTCTTCAGTCACTCTAATGTCCGGTGAACAGATGAAATAGCTATGTTTTGTGAATTAACCATAAGGATTGAGCAATAATGGGAGCATTTTGTATTGTGTGAAGAGACTTGTACGTACTTTTACGTTGAATTCCATATAATGAAACTGAATAAACTATCAAATGATTTTTGTTTACGTCTGCCGAATATGCCACTGGGTTTGAGGAGTTACTGTTTTCGTTGTGTAATTGCACACATTTTAATATTGCTTATGAATGATATATAATTAATCTCCATTTCTCTGCAATTTGTTCAATGGACCTTAATAGTTCTTCTATTGCACTATATACATTTACACTCACGTAAACAGATATTCTGTGGACTCTAGGAAGGATAAAGATATAGGCCTATTGGTGATTATTCCAAATTATCCGCTTGTACTACTCCGTGTCCACAAATATAGTATTTAACTACTAGTACGTCGCTTTGGATTATCGTATCTAAATGAAATTGGCGACAATCAAAAGAGAAACTCAAAAAGTTTTGTGCAATGTCAACAATGGAGAATAATTGACAACAATACAGAAACTAAACTAAATTCATCTTCATCATCATAGTACATTCACAAATTTAGGCCATTTGTTGACCTGTTCGACCTCAAGAGAAACACCATCCAGAAGTCTTTTGAGTGAACGTCCTGGTCTTCTTCTTCCTGCAGGTTGACATCTTAACATTTGTTTGGGTATCCTGTGATCTTCCATTCGATGAACATGTTGCATCCATCTTGACTTATAATCAGAAATTTTGTTTTCTAATGTTTCCATGTGTAATTCTTCTAAAATGTCTTCATTTTTTGGCGATCTAGTAGTGTGTATCCTGCAGTCCTCCGAAGGTCGTCATATTTCAATTCCTTCTGGATTTTTTCGTGTTGAGACTTGAAAGTAGTGTTGAAGTTCCTAAGGACTGGTTACTGGCCCGACGCTAAGTAGTCCAGTGGTAAGGCTGCTACCTTTTAGTCTCTGGACAGACATCAGGATACCACATTTACTCAGTGCCCAATGGAACGGTTATACCGCCGTGACTCGGTCCTCAGAGCCTCGTTTGTTAAAACGAGTTGTACCACGAGAAGGTGAGGATGAGAATTGGGTAGGAGAGGTTATATACACGTCACTACCATTACTATTTAATCATTTTTTTTTTTGCGGTCGATATGGGTTCATTGTTGGATATTTAGCAGACGTCTGCAGCGTCACTCGTGGGGGCCACATTCAATGTCTATGTGGTATAGCAAAAACTTTTTGTGTTTTTCTTTTGATTGTCACCAATTTCGTTTAGACGATTATCCTAAGCGACGTAGTAGTAGTTTAAAAGTATGATACTATATTTTGTGGACAGGGTGTACTAGAAATACACATTCCTTAAATTGTAAAGGAGGATTGTGAATATCTGTGGTACAGATTTAATTGCGAATGGAACCGTAGAATATTCAATTTAATTTCTTTATCATAAGTAATGCCACGAGTGATTTCCAAATGATCGATACATTCATGACTCACGAAGTGAGGAGTGAATTTATCTAGAGAATTTGGAAATCAAGAGTGGCATTTGTTAGGACTATTTAACGAATAAAATTAAGCTGTTTACTCACAAATCATTATTTAACTATAGTTATTTTAAAATATTTATATATTTAATGTAAACGGCGATGTTTGAAAACAAATGAGAAACGATTAGTACGCTTCATTTGCTTCTTTTGTTCATCACTGCAACCAGACCATGTTATTTATTGCCAAAGGATCGCAATATTGTAAGAATGCACCCTAGTGGAGAAATTTATAACAAACATTATAGGTATTAATTAATTTCTGATGTCCTATGATGTAAATATGTCAATTATATTTTTCTGCAGCGTTATTTCTGGAAAATAATTCGTTTAAGAAAGTGCAAACAGTGGTTTCTTTTTTTGTGGTATAATCAATTGCTACAAATGTTTTATATTATCTCCCGCATGCGCTAACTGCTGACATTCATGCACTATATATACAATCTGGTAGCCGTTATATCTTAAAGAATCAGTCACTGCAAAATAATGCTATGTCCTATTCAGAATGTTAAAAAGGAGGAGCTTTCTTTAATATGATAAAATTCATCGATAAATTCGAGGCGAAACACGACTGCGATTGGTTGTAAATAAAACATCATTGAAATGTGATTGGTCATTGACTCCCATTAGGGGAATGAGTGAAATAGTCTTTAAAAATCCTACAATCGTTGTTAAAGAGACATAACTTTGGTTTGACAAGGTTTGTTTGCTCGCACCAGAACATTGAAACTACGAAACACATACTTTAATTCTTCTCTCCATTCATCCATTTTGGAAGTTTTGTGTAAAATGTTTTAGAAGCATACAAACATACATCCAAAATATATTAAATTTACTTTAATTAATGAGAAAAAGCCGAAGTTGTGATTTTATTGTAAATTCTCCACAGACATAACAAAACTCTTTGCAAAATTTATACTTGTGAGGCCAAGGGTGGAGAAAAGATTACAAGTATTTGAGAATAAAGTTCTTAGCAACATTTTTGGACAAAAGAGAGATGAACAGACAGGCGAATGGAGAAAACTTCATAACAGTGAGCAACAAGATCTTTGTGGGAAACCAGATATAATAAGAATAGTTAAGTCTCGTATACTGAGATGAGCAGGACTTGTGGCACGATGTGGAATGAAAGAGAGGCATGGAAACTTTGTAGGGAAACCAGAGGGAATTTGTCCGAATGTGTCCATTAGGCAGAATGGGGAGATTAATACTAACCATTATATGAGGGAAGTGGATTATACATGGGATGATTGGAAAACATTAGCTTAGGATGGGGATGTATGGAGAGCTTATGTCCACGCGGCCATAAATCTACGGGTTCGATAGAGCCAATGAGTTAGTTACTTAGAGGCGACATCTCTTCATTTTGAGAAAGCGTATGAATGAACATGAAATTAAACGCTTGGAAACTAGTAAAGCAACTTGTCTCAACCTCGAATACTTTGCAACTGTTTTATAGATGTTATGTATAAGTAGGGTGATCATTTAACCAAGTCGGTAGTTCGATAAGCGATTTCTATTGAACATTTTGTTTGATCTGTAAAGAATTCAAGTTTTTTCCTAAATGGCCATGATAAATATGTCAAGTTCAGATTTTTTGTCAACATATAAAAATTTCAATAAATTGACATTTTCTTCTTTATTACAAAATTTTGTTAACTAGCATGATATATGTATTTTTTCCAAATTGTTTGATTATTAATTTGAAAATGAATTACTTAAACATGTGGATAGTAGTTTCCTATGGTTGAACGAGACCTAATTTTAACTTTGGCCTATAATATAATCTTGTGTAATACTTTAAAATACCACACCAGTTCAACAAATAAAATAAAATAAAAAAAAATAAAGATAATATTGGTATAGTGGTAATGATAAAGATAATTATTATGGTAGTGATAATGTTAGTGATAACGATAGCAATAGCAATAATGATAACTGCAATGAAAGTAGTAGTAATCATAGTAATAATAATAATAATCAAGATAATAATCGTAATAATCATGATAATAATAATAATAAACATAATAATAATCCGGTATCATGATAACTACTGTTGTCTTACGGAAACCAAACGCCATTCCTCTCTGTCCATCCATTGATCTTCCTCCAATCATCTGACAATCATAGCCGCTAGCACACCTTTATCCAGGTTTTTATTGGTCTTCTTTCTTCTTCTTTTCCATTGGGATCCATTCAATAATAAGTTTAGGCAATCTTTGACCTGGTATTTTTTGACTTGGCCATCCCACTGTAATCTTTTCTTTTCTACATTCCGGATTCTCTTGCACATTATTATTATTATTATTATTATTATTATTATTATTATTATTATTATTAATTATTATTATTATTATTATTATTATTATTATTATTATTATTATTATTATTATTATTATTATTACATTATATGTTATTACTATTATAATAATATTATTAATATTATCAGTAATGTTATATTTTATTACTATCACAAACATTATTATTATGCTATTTTTAATATTATATTACATTATTATTTATTATTATTATTATTATTATAATTATTATTATTATTATTATAATTATTATATTATTATTATTATTATTATTACTCAGATTTCAATGTTTAGACATATTACTATGCCTAAAGTTGTATACTTTTGTCCGTTCGTATTCATACATTCCATATAATCTAGTCCTCTTTCAATCATTCCCGTTCTAAACCCTCGGATCTGCTAATATGTGTAGGACTACTGTGTATTAATTTATAGTGACTATTTAACTCGTGTCGCAAATGGTAGTCAATGACCAATCAGGTTTCTATGAATTCTGTTTTACACCAATGACAGTCCTGTTTCACCTCGCTCTTTATCGATTTCTCTTTATCAGCTCCTGCTTTTGTGATAAAGAAAGCTCCTCCTTTTTTAATATTCTGAACAGGTTAGTCCATTACTTTTCTCCAACAAATACATTGAATATAGCAAATAATGAATAGATTTAGTGATTTTACTGAGTTGTTTATTCAAAATATAAATGATTAACCTATAATGTTGATTATAATAGTTTGGTGTGTTTAATTATTTCTCCACTAGAGTGCATTCTTACAATATCGCGATCCTATTTGGCAATAAATAATATGATCGAGTTGCAGTGAATATACATAACCTCACATTTCTAATTTGTTTTAAAAAATCGCCGTTTACATTAACTATATACATATTTTAAAACACCGGTAACTAGATTCAAATAATTATTTTTTAGTAAAGAGTTTAATTTTATTCGTTAAATAGTCCTAACAAATGCCACTCTTGATTTCCAAATTCTCTAGATAAATTCACTCCTCACTTCGTGAGTCGTGAATTTATCGATAATTTGGAAATCACTCGTGGCATTACTTATGACAATTGAGGAATTATCACGATTATAAGAAGTTCATTCAATTTTTTAAAGTAATGAATTGAAATTGTATCCCTCCCAACTGGTAGCAGTGAACTGTAATTATCTAGACTGCAACAAAGAGGAGTGGAAAAAAATTGCAAATGTAGGATAATAATAAGAGAAACTTTCTAAATAATATAATTAATAATACGTAAATGGAAGCATCAAGTAAACAGAATAAATATTCAATTGAATTGGTATTTACTTGATGAAAATCCATATTTATTAATTAAATAAAAATAAAGCATAGTTTTATTTGATTTTCATATTTATTATATAATTCAGTGACAGCTGTTTCGGTACACTGTACCTTCTTCAGACATGTTAACAAATTATGAATTGTGTTCCAACTGATCTAAGCAACAATACAAAAATATTTATTTAAAATTTTTAATTTAACAAAGGGGATTCATTCAAATCAAGTCGAGAATTTATCAGTTTTTTACTACTTTTAAATTTATTAATTTCTACAGCCTCCAAAAGAGCTAACTTCTTACCCTTATCACAAATATGTAAAATTTCAAAATTTGGATCGAAACAATGATTAAATTGGAATAGGTGGTTAGCATATTTTGAATTTTCTAAATTTCTGTCATATGCTCTCATGTGTTCCTTTATCCGAGAGATAAAAGGTCTACCAGTTTGTCCTATGTAGACATTGTCACATGTGCCACACTTCAATTTATATACACCTGATAATTTTTCTTTTTATGTTTTGGTTGTATTGTTTTTTATTATATTTTGTAGAGTTTTATTAGTTTTAATAAATATTTATTAGTATTTATTTTGAAATGAGTAATAGTGAAACCCGTTTACGAAAACTGAAACTAAGATTGAGTAGCTGCGCCTCGCTAACCACGTTATTTCCAAAAAAGGTCATATGCTATTAAAATTCTATCGGGACGCGAGTAAAAACGAATGTTATACGATTAATGTCGGAATTATTTGTGAATTTGCCTATGCAATTAAGTAAAATTACGAAAAACCTGAGTGAATCTGGATAGTGCAGATTGCCTATTTAAATTAGGACCTCCTGAATCGATACTAGTAAAATTCATGGTGATTTTCCGTTGAGGTATTAGTTCACAGTAATATAATGTACGGTTAAAAACTATAATACAAGTCCTAAATGCTACTGTCGGAACTAACTCATTTACATCCCGTAAATCTTAAAACTGTAATCTCTAAGCTAGTTAATAATCTAACACTGATGACTAGGGACACGAATTTTAGGGTTTTAAAGTTGTAGTTTTAGGTTTCAAAAAATGTAAGTGATTGAAATCACTTGAGAGTTGGTCTTGGCTTGTCAAAAGAGATTTTTAAATAAGATTAATTTATTAGAGTCAATATAATGCCATAGCATATTCGTATCTCAGTAGATGTTTGTCCATATCAGATTACAAGATGGTGAATGAAGCTGAATCTCATCACAAGATAATGGAATTCTCGTAAACTACCAGCTCTTCTTTCTATTGTCCTCGTTGACATGAGATTTTTTTCCTTCGTCCCACCGCAGAATTCCAGCATCGTTTTCTGACTGCTCCCGGATTTAAGTACTTCATCACATTCTTGTGGATCTCAGTTGTTAATTCTCAATCAGTGTTCCTCATGGAACTTAACCATAGTTTGGAAATCCAGTGGTTAGACACATATATGTGTGAACTGGGATATAATTACCTATGGGGTTTTACCAGCAGAATTAACAAACAATCAACCGCTGTGGTCTAGTGGTAATGTTCCTTGCCTCTAGTCTCGAGAGTCGCGGGTTCAAAACCGGCCGGAATCGATGGATTTTTAGGATGAAAAATCCGAGAGACAAGTCTTCCTGGAGGGACTTAAACCGTCGGACCAGAGTCTGAAGATTTTCAGGCTCGTAAAAGAACCGCAAGCCTGATAAGAAGGCATCTGTGCAAAATTTAACCCACCTTCATCCATCCAAGTAACACATTAGTTGCCTTCTAGATGTCTCATTGAGGAAATGTACTAACTACATGTCATTAGGTGACATGTATAGGTAAATAAGCATAACTAAATTAGGCCTAGTTAGGAAACTCCCACTGGGGAGCATCCTGTTCCCACGCGGGACATATGGGGTACATGTACACACAAACAAAACGCATACGCTCATACAAACACATACATGCAAATTCATATTCATACCCAAAATGCGAAATTACTCTTTTCGTTTGGACCCGATAGAGTACAGATAACGGGTTTGCTTCTAAGGTTCACACGATGAAATCCGTCCAGAACAGATTGATTTTTCACATCGTACATTTTTTAATGTAGTTTCCTTTAGAATGATCGTTGAAGCAAGGGTGATGCCAGTATATACATGGCATGTAAAGAACCTCAAGTCTATAATATGAAGTCTCTAAGGAATATTTGTCGGTCCTCTCACGCCAAGAATTGAATTACGACGATAATGACATAGTACGTTAAAAAACATCGTTGAAAATGTTAAGTTAAATAACTAACTAATGATTTTTTCGTTTCCCTATAGCAATATTTATCATAAGTAATGCCACGAGATATTTCGAATTTATATAGAGGATTTGGAAATCAAGACTGGCATTTGTTAGGGCTATTTAACGAATAAAATTAAGCTGTTTACTCACAAATCATGATTTACATATAGTTGTTTCAAAATGTTTATATATTTTATGTAAACGGCGATGCTTGAAGACAAATGAGAAAAGTTTGGTTATATTTTATTTGCTCATCACTGCAACTTGATCATATTATTTATTGCCAAATAGGATCGCAATATTGTAAGAATGCACCCTAGTGGAGAAAATGTGAAACACAACAAACTGTATATTATTACCAACATTATAGGTTATTAATTCCAATTTTTCGGAAACATCTGAGTAAAATCAGTATTTGAAAACATAATTATTGAACACACAATTATCAAATGTGTAGATTGAATGAATCTGAACAATATTTGCTATATTCAACATATTTGTTAGAGAGTCAGTCACTGCAAAATAGTGCTCAAACCTGCTCAGAATATTAAAAAGGAGGAGCTTTCTTTATTTTGGTAATCAAAATTCAATAATTATCGAGGTGAAACACGGCTGTGTTTGATTGTAAAACAAAATTCATTGAAACTTGATTGTTCATTGACTCCCATTTGGGGCGTGAGTTAAATGGTTGTAGTAACATACATCGTATGAAATCTCATGCTGCCAAAGTACCTTAAAATGTATGTAGGCCTATAACTTATACTATATTCTGCTACTCGTCTTCTAGTCATCTTGCAGCCCGTCGGGCTCGAAGTCTATTTTATATTCTCATAATTATTGAGTAGAAATATGAAGATTTTTATGAATATAAAAAAGGTAAGGTAAAGTGATTCAACTATAGGCCTTGGGGAACACCTTAGGGTAGTAGGAGGTTAAGGCTCCCACCTTTCTAGATAATCCGCATTAGATATCATCCGGCTTGTTAACCCTGCCTGACTGCCGCCATTACCCCCAGAACAAACGTCTGGTCCTCATATCCATTAGAGGCTGAGTCTACACAGGGCCATGGTACCGTCAGAAGGTATGAGTCAGTTTAAGAATTCTGAACTCACCAGGACTCGAATCCCGACCTTTCTGCTTGTAGCGTATTGCTAATATAAAAATAATTTGCCAAAATATGAAAAATGTTAAATTATACTGTAATGACAATATGAAACCAAGAAAAGTATATTTATCAGTATTAAATTGTTATACTGTAAGGTATAATTTGGTTTCCAATGAAAATATAATGAATGAATGATTATTTATTTATATTATAATTATAAAACTACAGTTAAGTCTCGTAGACTGCGATGGGCAGGACATGTTGCACGTATGGGGAATGAAAGACTTGCTTGGAAGCTTCTTGTAGGGAATCCAGATGGAAAACGCCCTGTTGGTAGACCAAGAATGAGATGGGAGAATAACATTAACTATGATTTGAGGGAAGTAGATTATACAGGGAATGATTGGAAAACATTAGCACAGGATAGGAATGTATGGAGAGCTTATGTCCGCGCGGCCATGATCCTACGGGTTCGATAGTGCCAGTGAATGAGTAAGTAAGTAAGTAAGTATAATTATAAATCTGCGAAGGCTAGTAAAATTTTAATTACAATGTTAATTAATTAGTTTAAAAAGATAAATAAAAAACGAATCATTAACTGAATATAAAATACAGACTCAATCTCTAATTTACCGTTAAATAACTAACTCACTGGCACTACCGAATATTGCAGTTCTGTATTGGGGGGGGGGGCTGGAAATACCCACTCTCCGATTTTTAGTAACTTATTCCAGATCTATAATTCCAGTATTTTTTTTTTTGATTCTAATGTTTGGAAAGTCCAGAAAAAAACAAAATCAATCGCAAATGTATATATATAAAGTCCACCGCTGTGGTCTCGAGGTAGCGTGCTGCCTTGTCACGTAGCGGGCCCGGGTTCGATCCCCGGTCGGGGCAGATTTTCTGGGTGAGGTTTTGATCGGGGTTTTTCCTCACCTGTAAGACAAATGTCAGGAAAACTTTAAGGCCCAAACGGTCCCCGAAATCATATGGCCATCATCATCATCAACCTTATCATTATATCATCATCCTTCACCGGTGTGGAAAGCAACGGGAAGCTACCACACCTACAATTCCCTAGTAAAGTTGCAAGCATAGCATCAAAATGCTATGATTGCAGTGAAGGACCTGTCTTCGGGCAGAATTACTATGGATGGATATATATATATATATATATATAAACTATCGCCTAATGCTTAAATATAAAGAAATATTAAAGTTTCTTTTAAATATGAAATTACTCTCAAAATATTTTTGAATATAAAACTTTCTTTAAACGTCTTCAGATTTGTCATTGTCCGTACGTAAATGTTTCTGGTTCCCGCTTCATTATTCTTCATAGTTTAAAATATTAAATCTCATATTTCTACTCACTCTGCTTATGACGTTTGAGGTACCTAAATAATTTTTGACAGAATTTTTATTTAATTTACGGTCAAATATGTAGGTAGGTGGGTAACGGGACATTTTAGCAGCTATGTCAAATTACTGTTGATTGGTACATTTCACTAAATTATGAAAATATTTTATTAATATACTCCGAATTTATTCAATCTAATTTATATGACTTTTTATGGATTTTATGCAATATATTCGACTGTCCTTTCAGTATGGAACGGAAATACATAAATATACTATAAATATATTAATAGAAAACGCAGTAAACTGTATTAGGTCCATCCTATGTTATACATCCCAAAAATTTCAGTTAACATTCAACAGGATGAAATATTCGAAACTTTCGTTTGTAGTTGACTCGTAAATGATGTTTACTTGTGATACGTTTCGATTAGGAAAACAAATAAACTTAAGTAAGACCGTTTTCTTCTGCATACTTCTCATTTCTTAAAATTTAATCATAGTTTCGTATAGGATAATAAGTGATGTGTTTCCATGCCCTTAAAGTAAAGTAAAGTGATCCCACTACAGGCCTCAGGAGGGCCTTTGGTATTAGGAGGTCAAGGCTCCCACTTTTTCTGGACAATCGGCACTTGATGTCAGCCGGGTTGTCAGCCCTGCGTGACGGTCGCCTTTACCCCCAAAACAAGTGTCTGATACTCATTTCCGTTAGAGGCTTAGTCGACCCCAGGTCCATAGTGCCGCCAGAAGGTTTGGATCAGTTTAAAAATCCTGACCCGGACTCGAACCCTCGACCTTCCGGCTTGTAGCGCAGTGCCTTAACCACTTCGCTACGGCGTGCCCTATGTCATTAGCCAGCTCTAATAATCGATATTTGACGATATTGTAGCATATTTCATGTTTGTGTTATGTTAATATAGAGAATTTTGTACTTTAGACGATTCTTTTGTTAGCGACTGTACGGTACTTCCACTTTCTTTCTGTTGGTGACATCGACAAATATTGCATTAATGTATTACTTAGTTAAAAATTGGATATGTATGCATGCTTGAGTTTGGAAATGTTGGCAAGAAGAAGGATAGTTTGTGTTGACAGAAGGTAGGGGTTACAAGGAGAATATTTTCATCTAGTCTTTCCATTCATCCTATTCCTTACTCGATTCAATATGAATTTGAAAGTGGGCTCAGTGCGTGTTCTCTCCAGACGGGCAGTCACTGCTTGCCCATCCTATAACCCTCATTCCCCCCTCCCCCCGCAACCGCCCTTTCACTCCCTAATGCACCCCTTACATTCTGCTTCTGGACCATTTTTCTTCGCTTCACCCTTTGTAATTCGAAATCCCCTTCCCCTCACCGCCACAGCCAGTCTTCTTGTGCTTGGCTTGATTTATGGCTACCTCGTCCTTTCTGACTGGGTTTCATCAATATCTTAGAGAAATTGGAAAATGAAGCTATATGTGCCTCGGTATCAAGGAATCCTGTTATGTATTACATTTACATTTTTGCTGAAGCGGAATTGTCGCTAATATAACATAATGCCACGTAGTTGTTTAGCGGTTAAAAAAACAAGTGACTGTTACATAATGGATAGTTTGTGTTTTAGTTTCTCGATGCGCGAACGCTGAACTTAATGGCCACATAGAATACAGGAATAGGTTCGAATTTACTAGATACTACCAAATTCGAAAAAAAAAAGATCAATGTAAAATTGTAGACTTTCACGGCAGGTGTCTTGATTCATATCTTTTATGTCTTTCGTGCTAAATGACCGTGGTCTGGTTATATTAACACTCAACTTTTCGTATACTACTGCGGTAGACATCCTCAGGAGATTCTGCGTGGTTTATGACCTCCTAACTATTAAACTGCATGCAGCCGTGGTCTGGTTTTATTAACACTCAACGTTTCGTATACTACTGCGGTAGACATCCTCAGGAGATTCTGCGTGGTTTATGACCTCCTAACTCTTAAACTGCATGCAGCCGTGGTCTGGTTTTATTAACACTGCACGTTGGCCGTAGACTCTTGCGGTATACATGGGTATCCTCAGGAGATTCTGCGTGTTTTATAACCTCCTAACTCTTTAAACTGTATGCAGCCCTTTGTCTGGTTTTATTAACACTCAACGTTTCGTATACTACTTCGGGAGACATCCTGCAGGAGATTCTTCTGCGGGAATTTGTGAACCTCCTAACTCGTAAACTGTATGCAGCCGTGGTCTGGTTTTATTAACACTCAACGTTTCGTCTACTACTGCGGTAGACATCCTCAGGAGATTCTGCGTGGTTTATGACCTCCTAATTCTTAAACTGTATGCAGCCGTGGTCTGGTTTTATTAACACTCAACGTATCGTATACTACTGCGGTAGACATCCTCAGGAGATTCTGCGTGGTTTATGACCTCCTAACTCTTAAACTGTATGCAGCTGTGGGGCTGGTTTTATTAAACCACTCAACGTTTCGTCTACCACTGCGGTAGACATCCTCAGGAGATTCTGCGTGGTTTATGACCTCCTAACTCTTAAACTGTCGGCTGCAGACTGTTTAAGAGTTAGGAGGTCATAAACCACGAAGAATCTCCTGAGGATGTCTACCGCAGTAGTAGACGAAACGTTGAATGTTAATATAACCAGACCACGGCCATTTAGCCCGGAATACATAAAAGATAAAAATAGATCTTAAAATATATATACAGTCAATATGCCCATTTCACCAATAAATATTTAAAATGGTCAACTAGTTTCTACAGCCAAGCTGTCATTCTCAAGACCAGATATTGACTCTAGTCTTAGAGTCAATATCTGGTCTTGAGAATGACAGCTTGGCTGTAGAAACTAGTTGACCATTTTAAATATTTATTGGTGAAATGGGCATATTGACTGTATATATATTTTAATATTGTATCACCAAGAAGATCAATTGTGTACTAAATAAAAATAGATCTGTTAGAAATCTAGTGAATAATATATTCAATGAATAGAGTTTTTTTTCTGTAATTTGTAAAATAGTATTGAGTGACTCCAGGAATACAAAAGTATTCTTTATATTGAAATAGTTTGGAACCACAAATTTATAGAAGTAAGAAGTTGGTCTACCGCGTGTGGTCTAATCGTAAATTCGTTACCTCGAATTCAGCTGGCCCCGTTTTCATTCCCGTTCGGGAAAAGTTTCCCGGATAAGGTGTCGAATTGTCTATTTTTGACGCAAAATTGACAGAAAAACATGGCTAATACTATGATATGGAATTATCAGATTTTGATCGAAAATACATACCTAATTTCGCATGGAAATTATCGAGTTGGAATGAAAATAGTCACATATTCTGATTCATGACTATCTAAATATAACAAAATTATTAAGAAAAACTAATTTTTCGTCTTCGCATGGAAATTTCCGCATTTGTTCGTAATTTCAACAATGGGAAACACTTTTTATTCACCGACAAAACCTGACTCCTGTAAATATTGAGAAATATCTTATGTTTCGTGCCATGATATACTTGATTGTTGCATAATCTGGGAGTACTTATTTATGTAGGCTATACAATTTATGTAAAATTAGTTTTACACCTTTTAATTTGCATAGAGGCAATTTAAAAACTTCTTTAAGTATCTTCGTAAATACATATTTTGCATATATATTTTGAGTTTTTATTAAATACTTTTGTACATATTTCATAGGACAGAATTACATACAAATTCGGCCTCTAATAATCATAACAATAATATGAATCTATGAGTGGATGTTATGTCTTGTCTTAATGTTCGTCTGGCTTAACTTTGCAAGAAATTTGTATAAAGAGACAGCTGTGCTCACCTCTCTCACTCGCACCAGTGTTGTCGGTTTTCTTCACCAGGGGGAAGACGAAAACTGACAACAGGGTGGGTTCATTCTTTTGTAATTTAAATTGTAACTGGGCGAAAGCGGTCAAGGATCAACCCTTATATCTCCATCTCTCTCTTTGCCGAGTTACATAGATGCCCTTGGTATTAAATTGATCACTCATCCAGGGTGGCCAAAAAAGTATGCATGTGTTCAAGAGGATAAAAACCTTCTGATAAGTCGTGCCCCTTTAAGGCCTGGGGCAGTGGGGCAAGTAAAAGTACATATAAATGCAGAAGTTAAACTAGCTAACGGAATAGAGAAAGAAGTTAATTAAATTTAATAGGAATGTCTACTCGTTCTGACTATACTAAAGACTTGAAATCATAAGCCTACTATAAGTTCTTGTATGTTAAACGAAGCGTTACCGTTTTACAGATTAGAATATTGATATGGTCTCTTGGGGTGTATATATAATGGGCGTTGTTATTTACGAATTTTTACTCACAGGCGATGCTAACAAGGGAACTGTCTACCATTGCATGCCGAAATATACTTTGAAATTTCTTCCAGAGAAGTGTTGTGATGTACCAAAGCCGTGCCCAAAAAAAATTTGCAAGGAAATAAAATCCAGCGCCAAATCTCTCATTTAAACCACAGGGAAGAAATATAACTCCGAATTGGTAGACTGGATAATCTTCACAACCTGCCGTTCGCGCTGCATCTCGCATTACTCCATTCTGCTCTTACTCCAGCACGGAATCCAGCTGCTCTGTACAGTGGGTTGCCATTGCTGAATTCTTGCTTCGATTTCTGTGCCTAACAGTTTAAAACGGCTGATTTTATTTTTGACTCGGCCTTGGTACATCACAACGCTTATCTGGGAGACATGTCAATGTAGGTTTCGGCATGCAATGGTAGACAGTTCCCATGTAAGAGTGTCATAAAAGATCTCAATAGTATTACAATGTTATCCATTATCCACTTGACTGAAGAATATTGATAAACTGATATCATAGAGGTAACGAGATTATACAGGTGTTATGAGAAAAGTTACCAATATCTAAAGAAAGGTAGTGCCTACAATACTTTGGGTCTAAACGTAATATTTCCTGAGTTGTGTACTATTGTTTACGTACATTATCACTTACACTGGTCAACATGATTTTTGTCTCATGAGTACCAATAGCTGTACTTAATGCAGTTTTTTTATCGTATTTTGAAATATGTATTCGGAATTTTTCCATGACGCACAGTTTTTTATTTCAATTTCAATTAATGGATTTAAAAAAATATATTTTAATAAACGTTTTTTCGTCCATTTGTCCATTGTTAAATAAAACCAAATGAGCTAACTCAGGAGATTTCAGCTATGGAAAAGAGATATCAAGGCAAATGGAATCCTAATATGCTGGCCGATTATTGTTGGACCATCGAGAGGAATGCTCCACAGGCGAAATACGTAGCAGAAAATCGTTATTTCTTACTTTCTAGGTGAGTCCGAATGTTCAAATATTGTGTAGTTACGAATGTAGAAAATATTAAAGTGTTTGAAATTATAAATGCCTGTCTCTCAGGAAACCTTGCATGATGGAGAGAAACCGACATCATATTTGAATTCAGAAGAAAAAATACTATCAGAATCACAAATTTTTCTTTCTGAGACAAAAAAAAAAAGTTTACTTTTTGTTGGTCAGTGCCATCTTTAAGTAAAAGAGAAGCCTATTATGACGACAAATTACTCATATTTTTACATATTGCATGATAAAAATGTAAAGAAAATAATCTGCGTAATAATAACAGGCGTCTATATGCATTGTTTCCTCATTTGTTTGTCATTATGCTAGGAATAGAAGCATGCCGCTCATACAAAATAAGACAATAACTCATGAAGTATTAAGTTCGGGAACCGTGGTAATAATAACTGTTTTTTTTAATGCTACTTCCTCTACAAATATTGGAAATTTTTCAGAACATTCTCTATTTTGAAATTAACGTAAATTAATTAAAATACTTCCATACATAGTAATTCTGCCCGAAGACAGGCCTTTCACTGCAAACATAACATTTTCATGCTATGCTTTGCAGCTTTACTAGGGAATTATATGTGCAGTAGCTTCCCGTTACTTTCCACACCGGAGAAGAATGATGAATGATGGCCGGATGATTTTTGGGGACCGTTGAGCCCTAAGCTTCCTGACACTTGTATTACAGGTGAGGAAAAGCACCAAAAGAACCTCACCCAGGAGCCTGTCCCGACCGGGAATCGAACCCGAGCACGCTTCGTGACAAGACAGCACGCTACCTCGAGACCACAGCGGTGGACTTAAAATACTTAAAATGTCCTGTTTCAAGATTTTAACATAATTTTAATAATTATGTTTCCGTGCGAGAACGAGGAGGTATCGAGAATCAATACACACATTATATTGAAAATTGAGGGAATTGGGGATGGAAGTAAATAACGTATCAATGAAACTAAATATATGGTTACACGTAGACATTCTTTATATAGGACCCCTAATGGAAATGGACTGTTAATGACACACGAGGAAAATTTTGACGAAGTGGCTGAATTAAAATACTAACTAACTCGCTGGCATTATCGAACCCATAGGTTCATGGCCACACGGACATAAGCTCTCTACACATCCCTAGCCTGAGCTAATGCTCTTCAGACAACTCCTGTATAATTTAACTCCCTCAAATCACGGCTAATATTTTCTTACCTCATTCTTGGCCTACGTATTGACACTTTTCCTCTGGATTTCCTCATAGTTCCCATGCCCCTCTTCCATTTTCTATTTGTGCCACATGTCCTGTCCATCACATTATATGAGATTTAATTGTTTTTATTACATCTGCTTTCCCATGAGTGGTTGCACATCCAATACGTCCTCCTCCGAGGAGTGATTTGGGAAAGAAACAGGATAAACATTCTACAGATAAAGAATAATGATAAGAAGAAGGCTTACCATAATGATAATATAGCTCACTGATATGTAGTCATCTCCAACACGTACATTGTTCAAACTCGGAAGGTGTAATAGCCTCCTATGGAAAAGCAATATCGATCTTGGAGAAACTAGTGCTCTGCGGACTGAGCATAAATTAACCATTTTGAATTGCCATAGAATAACTGTGATGAAGAGGTATTTTTTTACGTATTTAAACACATTTAAAATGTAACAAACCTAAAAGTTAACCTAACCTAATTCAATTACTGTAATCTGGGTGAATCTCATGGAACGCCTAGTTTTTTATTTTACTCGGTTAAATATACATTTGTTTGTGTTTTACGCAGTTAAATTCGGACATAAATATTTGTTACCGGCAGAGAAGCACCGTTATCGGCAGAGCTTTGTTGTTGAAACCAGTTATAATCGTCAGACATGCTGTGGCAGTTGGATTATCGCTGGCTAGCAGTGTGGTTATCGCTGCTTATTTGTGTCGTTATCGCTGGTTATTAGTGTGGTTATCGCTGGTTATTAGTTTGGTAATAGCTGGTTATGACGTCAGCACTCACATATTTACCGATCGGATAATCAAAGTAGCCATGGTAAGCCCGCAGAACACTCGGTACAACCTCCATCTTACTCTCAGGTTTTAGTTTTGGAAATATACAGGCCCAAATAATTTATTAAATAAGGCACTCGGTCGTAAACTTTGACAACTAACATTTTTTTTTTTTGGGAATTAAAATGTTTGGCAACATAGAATTTAATATATTGTTGAAAACATAGTGGGTCATCTCTGGTTGAAAATATATCTGGGAAACTTTGTTTTTTGTCAAGAATAATGTTGGTATTAAGCTTATGCTAAGTGACAGCTGTTTGGAGATAAAACATTGTATCTAACAAGCATGGCCGCCCGACGCAGTTAGTTTTGTTGTGATGAGGAACTTAAATCTCATGTTTCGAGTGTTGGTAATACTTTTGACAATAGTTCTTTTTGGTGATGACGAAGAATACCCGGACTATGATGCTGTATATGAGTGCAAACAAATCGGATCCAAGTTACTTCTAAAAATGTAAGAAAATATATCTTTACTTCTTAACCCTTTTGATGTAAAACATGATATATACTCTAGTTACGAAGTTTTACAGCCCTTTCAGAATTTAACATATGTAAATATAGTACATTTTGTACTTTCCATTTATCAGGTATGAGTTGAGTGTGTGATAATTGTACTTTGATAAATATAAACCCAAAGCATGATTTAAAAATAATAAAAAAATACATTATGTTCCACGGAATATTATTAACAAAGTGAATTTTTGTTATAGCTATTAGGAAACAGGAACTAGTTTTTGGATTAAAAACAAGGCATGTGCATGTACCCCTCCTTTATTATTAATTCAAATATCCAGAGGAAAAAAAATATATTGAGAAGCAGCTAATAAATATTTGGGCTCAACTGCACTTCTACTGGCGCTTGATTTTTCAGTTATATTGTTGTAAACTATAGCTCTTCTTCTGTATTTACTAATATTATTTAACAATTTAAACGACTCAACTGCACTTCTAGTTAGCGCTTGATTTTTCAGTTATACTTTTGTAAACTAGCTCTTCTTCTGTATTTACTAACATTATTTAATATTTTAAACTTTTCAAACAATTTTTATAACATTATTAGACAATTTTGAAGTATTTGTTTAAAAATTAAAATCGCAATATTATGACACTGTTAGACAATGTTGTGATGCTATCTGCTATTTTCTCCACAGAGTATATTACTTAGTCTATGGTATTTATATCGCTGTTTTGGGTTATCGCCGGTTGGATCAGCGTTAGGGAGAGATAATTAATTGTACACCCATTTTTAATAAACGTTTGGTAATTTTAATATTATATATTTTTAAACATAGATTTAGGGATTTATTGCAAATATTGGTCATTTAAGTTTCATAGCTACGGATAGTAATCGAGGATGATAATCTATATGCAGTTCGATTGTGGCTCTATAAACTCTGTGGCATGCGCACTGCTGTTCTATAGGATTTTGAAAATATTTCACGCTAGTTTAAGTGAAGTTTTCCCAAAAAATTATTTCACAATAGACACAAAATACTTGTATAACATAATTAGGTGATTTATGATACAATAAAAATAAGGTACCGCGGAAGCTAGTACCATATTTAATTACGCACTTAAATATCACTTAAATGCAACAAATAATTTTAAAATTACGTATAAAAATATTTAGCCCCGGAATTTAATTATCTTTAACTTATTTTACTCATAAATATTGAAAAGAGTGGACTATTTCCTGTCATGGCCATTCTGATTACAAGAGTTATTCTGTGAACCAGCGATAACCACTTTAATAACCTGCGATAACCACACTAATAACCAGCGGTAAACCCACGGCTCTGTCGATAACACAGCATATCCGTCGATAGTAACTGATTCATGTCCGAATTAAACCGAGTAAAACATAAATGTACATATTTAACCGCGTAAAAAAGTCGTTTCATTGGATTCACATATGTTAGATTAATTGAATTAGTTTAGGTTAGCTTTTAGGTTCGTTACATTTTAAATGTGTTTGTATACTTAAAAAATACCTCTTTTATGCAAATTCAAAATGGCAGACAGTTACAACGTAAAAACATATTTCCACTCGTAAATTTCACATTAAAAAGAGGGAGACCAAACGTAAGATGGAAGGAAAACATGAGGATAGTAATGCAAGCAAGAGGGCTAAACATTAAAGATGCCCAAGATCGTAGGCTTTAGAGGTTTTGCACGGGAAGTCGGCAGCAGCTGTAAGAACCCGAAGATAGATAGAAAATTTCACATTACATAAACATACTTTCAGGATGGTAATTTTCCGAGGAAGAATGTTATAAACATATCTTAATAATGGGATAAATTGCATTAAAAATGTCTCAAGTAGCGTAAATAAATACCTGGTCATGTTCAACCCCACCAAAAATATTAACATTATCATAAGTAATGCCACGAGTGATTTCCAAATTATCGATAAATTCACTCCTCACTTCGTGAGTCGTGAATTTATCTAGAGAATTCGGAAATCAAGACTGGCATTAGTTAGACTATTTAACGAATAAAATTAAGCTGTTTACTCACAAATCATTAGTTAAATATAGTTATTTTAAATTTAAATTAATGTTTAATGTAAACGGCGATGTTTGAAAAGAAATGAGAAGCGATGTTTGAAAAAGAAATGAGAAACGATTGTTACGCTTGTTCATCATTGCAACCAGATCATATTATTTATTGCCAAAGTATCGCAATATTGTAAGAATGCACCCTAGTGGAGAAATTTATAACCTACATTATATGTATTAATTGATTTCTGATGTCCTATGATGTAAATATGTCAGTTATATATTTCTGAACGTTATTTCCTGGGAAATAATTCGTTTAAGAAAGTGCAAACAGTGGTTTCTTTTTTTTTTCTTTTTTGTGGTACAATCAATAATTGTTCAAATATTTTTATATTAGCTCCCGCAACCACCATCAGCTGACATTCGTGCACTATAGGCTATATACAATCTGGTAGCCGTATTTCTTAGAGAGTCAGTCACTGCAAAATAATGCTATGACCTATTCAGAATGTTAAAAAAGGAGGGACTTTCTTTAATATGATAAACTTATTTGATAAATTCAAGGTGAAACACGACTGTGATTGCTTGTAATTAAGAAGATCATTTAAACGTGATTGGTCATTGAATCCCATTTGGGGCATGAGTTAAATGATCGTCAAAACTTAACATTTTCCTAAAGTTTTCATTTTGTTAGTTAGCATGATTTACGACCGAGTGCCTCAAACCATTTTATCTATGATTTTAGCAGCTTCCACTGTAGGCGAAAATTACATTACCTATGCAAATTTGTCTGTTGTTCTTTTTAATAATTACTTGTGTCTTAGGTTAGAATGCCATTAAGAACTCGATGAGCCTTGAACAGTTTCGAAACAAATGGTGGGGTTTTGTTAAGGGAACACTTATCCTCCGGTTTCTTTAAAATTCATAATTAATTAATAATTTATAAGTTAAGCAACGCACAGTGGGTTTGGAGTTTGCATAATGTGATACACTGAGTAAGCTTAAAGATAGGATAAAAATGAATGTCGTTCATGTTGATGAAACAAGGCTTTTGTAATCAGAGTTCGGTTAATTTCTGTTACGCGGAAGAGGAGATAAAATGTGGGCGAGTTGGGGGCAGGGGTTAATGGAACGGGGAGGTCTCCTCCACCTGAGCCCAGCTGAGAATCTGCTCTCCAGAGATTGGTGCCTGATGTAGTCTTACTTCACATGCTAGCCTACGTACAAGTTGATAGCTTAAGTGCTTAATGGGGCGTTACTGTTCCATTTAGGGGAGACTCGAGATCGAATCCCGTCCCATATGAAAACAATTACTTAGTTAAGGCTTTTTTATTTCTCTCAGTAACTAAATTCTTGTTATAATTTCAATTAACGGTAATAGTTTTCATGCGAACACACATTCATGTGTAAAAAGAATATTGACTTCAAAGAAAGCATTGAAAGTATTACGTCATTCTCATTTCATAGGGGAGTTACAGCGTCAATTGGACGATGTTATACATCAGCCTGCTAAGCGTCATTAAAGAAATGAGATTTTCATTCAATCTGTTTCATTGGCTCGTGAAGTAAGTGTACGCAAACTTTTAGCGCAAAATCTTTAAATATGCATAGCCCTTTTATTTAAACAAATGCAAACGTCATCAGTCCTATAAGAGATTTTATGTTTTGCAACGAACGGCTATGAAACCAGATCTACATAAATGCTGATCTAAAAGTTGGATTACGCAGCTAAGCGCCAAATGTTCCCGCTTTTAGTTTGTTGATGCATAACTGTCAAACAAGGAAGATAACTTCAAATATCCAGTATTACTAGTTTGGCGCTACAATAAACAGTGAAGATTGACTTAAATTTTAAACGTATTTTTCGCGAAACTTATATAATGGAGCATACCTGATTGATGCATAACGACGTCCAATTTATTATTGTTCATTGAGAATCCGTGTCTTCTTGAGATACACTTTCTCTTTCAACTTGCGCTAGAGCATTCAACCCTACTGAGATAAGCTTACAAGGTAAAACACTGCTACTCTATTGTGTTGCTTCGTTGCGAGTGCACCTACATGCGGATGTGTTGGGTAAACAATCAGTGATGGCTTCGATTTCATCTGAATAGACAAAAGAAATATGTCTTGCAATATTTATTTCCCCATTCAATATTGTAGACTCAGTTGAAGTCGAAGTCATTACCAGGGAGCGGGGTTCTAAAGTCTCTATGGTTTAACTTTACGAGAAATTTGTAGAATGAGACAACTGTACTGCTCGGGACCCAGCTCCGTGTGTCTGAAAGGAATTTGCTGACTCGGCTGTTAGTACTATGAGAAGCATAGACGTGTACCTCTTCCCACTCCCCACACTTCTCCCCGCAAACACACAGAGCTTGGACTCGAGCTGTACTCACCTCTCTCACTCGTACCAGTATTGGCGTTTCTTTACCAGATGTTAATAGGAAAAGGGGGAAAGAGAAAAATTGACAGCAGGGTGGGTTCTTTCTTTTGTACCTGGACTAAAGCGGTCAACGATCTACTCTTGTATCTCCATCTCTCTCTCTCTCTCTCTCTCTCTCTCTCTCTCTCTCTCTCTGCCAAGTTAAGCCAGCTATACAATAGTAAGTATTCAATGAAGTTAAGAATGCACGGAATATAAGGAGGGATGACGTACCTGTGACCTTTCAGAGTATCTTTATAAACAAAATTATGTTAGGTGGAAGGCATTACACCCTGCTTTAAAAAAATGTTATACCAGGATAAAAAATTATAGAAGGAAGCAAACAATCGTATGTTTAGTTACTTGTAGTGTGCAATAAAACTACATTTTGAATACGGATTTAAAGTACAGAAATATTTTCTTATACATCATGATTAAAATTATTGCAATGTACAATTTATGTACTTCCGAAATGAACGAAAATAAATCTCATGCGATTAGCACGTAGACAATTTTTATATTAAAAAAAAAACTACATTCCGGCAGGCCACAGGAGCGACAATACATCATTAAATAAGCGAGTATTTGTAAAGTGGTTAACTTCCACCATCTCTTCGGATGTTAAGAGACGTGTTTTAGCTGGACCATCAGACGTTATGGTACCTACAATAACATTAGCGTTTGACCTTTGAACGGCACCTATTGTTTCGTCTATAAACACAAAAATCGTTTTATCTGATACTTCATTCCTTATGTAATTTAGGTATTTTTCATAGGCTGTTGGTAGATATGCTTTTCGTAATTTTTTTCTGAAGGCATTTTTCTGTTAGTATATTTGTTTACGAAAGCTACGAAACAAGGATGATGCACTTATTTTAAAGGAATTTCGGCTCTTATTAATGTATGACACAAATGATCGGAAAAGTCTGATCTGTAGTTTGGGTCTGCGGAGGTTGAAGCTACACTTTCCCGTTTTTTTAATAATACAACATTTTCCCTGTTTTTTCTTGAATTACAGTGTTGTTTAACACGATGTTTGAAACTTCCTTTGAGTTCTATGTGACATACCTTACATTTGATGGTTTCGTCATTTGTGCCAAATTCCTCTACAAACGATACTAATTGTGATGATGATGATTTTGAGATATTACTCTATTTTACTTTAGGCATATTTCCACAGTTCTTTACTACTCTGTTTGCAGCGAATAAATGAAACAGTCGCTACGGAACACTGTTGTATAGGAAGTGTCCTGCGCAGTACATACTCCGTGTCGCAGGTAATATGAAGCGTCTGTTTACTTACTGAAACCCCGCTCCCTGGTCACCACTGGTTGTTTGTCCAAAGCGGCCACATGCACGTGCACTCGCAACGAAGCAACATGACTGTAGCAGCGTCTTACCTTGTCAGCTTGTCCGACGTAGGGTTGAATATGAGGAGAGTCGTCTTTTCACACGTAAATGAACACTGATTAACAGCCCTGTGCTACAAGAAGTTATAATGCCATTTCAATGGCCAAACATATGAAAATGGCAACATAGGGTATATTAAGGGCACAGTTCAATTTATATTGTTTTGGAAAGTGAGGTCAGTGCAACATCCTCTCAAAATAGTCTTGCGGAGTTATACTTCATCCAACATAATTAAAAAAATGTCGAAGTTTCCCAAACATCGTAGCTAATATTCCCAGTGCTTTGATGGAGCACTACATCATATAACATTTTTTTCTCATCTCTGAAATGGTGTGGATGTTCAATGACCCACATACGAGCAGACTCATAATTAAAATATCCATACGACGACGACGACGACGACGACGACGACGCGTTTCATCGAGAACCGCGTGCAGTCAAATATTCCCAGTGTGCGTTGATAAAATTCTGCCTCCAATCACAATAACTTTCTCTCTTAACAAGATGAAATTATTACAAAGTAGTAAGATGCTAAACATTGCAGCCTTTTTTATTGACTTAGGCTTTCACGGCCGGAGTTGCTATGATGATCTTGAAGAAAATTTCCGGGCTGTAGGCCGTGGTCTCGAGACTTGAACTTCCCCGACGTTTCGCCAAAGACTGCGTCCGACATCCTCAAGACAACCTTTGAGGATGCCAGACGCAGTCTCTGGCGAAACGTCTGGGAACTTCAAGCCTCGAGACCACGGCCCACAGTCCGGAAATCTTCAAGATCATCATTGCAGCCTTTTTTTTCAAGGTTTGTTTGAGTGAACTCCCTTGTCCTATAACGTTGGACGAAATATGTTTTATGGGGATAAAGTAATATGTATTTCTATTCCAGCACTCGTACATCTGGAAAGACTGTTGTGTGACTTCTTATGCGATCATTTTATTTCGAGAGACAGACGTTTGCAAACATGTCATCAAAATTCTCATACACTAAAGTATTTCAGCCCAAATTTAGATAGATTGAGACCTCTAATTTGAATGTTATTTGGAAAATAGGCAGCAAGGGGGAGCGTAACACACTAAAAGTCGAATTGTATAGGATTTATGAAATTTTTCATATTCCATTTAGGAAGTCTGAAATTTTCCCATTATATCATTTCAACATCTCGCCTTATTTTTGCAAGCCACTCGCCATCCGGGCCTTACAGTGGCACGACCTGTCAGGAGAGGGATTTTGAACAATGGATCACACACATACTTTTTTTGACCACACAACTACATGGACGGCCTTCTCGAATGAGCGATCAGCTCAATGTCAGGTCCTCCTCCGAGACAACACAACGTTTAAACGATATACACCATTCACACACACATTCATAATAAACATGGCGAATATGATATGATGATTATGATGATCAGATGATTTTAGGGGACTGTTTGGGCCTTAACATTTCCTGACATTTGTCTAACAAGTGTGGAAAACCCCCGAGAACACCATATCCCTGGAAACTTGTTCCAACCTGGATTCGAACCTGGCCCCTCTGCGTACAATGGCCAAAACGCTACCTCGAGGCCACAGAAGTGGTCCTTGTCTGACTTTTAGTAAGATATAGCGTTGCCAGTTATGCTATTCGCAAGTAATAATTGAAGGGCTTGGTGGAAGAAGGGCCAATCCCACAATTTTGTGATTTGGAGAAAAATACAATCAAAGTGTTTTTGCTGTAGAAACAAATCTAATTAACTTTGGTATTTGAATTTTTAGGATCAGATACAGAACACTATTAGAAATATTCCTGCAAATATACAATACAAATGGGCAAGAGGTATTGAAGACATAAATTACACAAACTCACAACTTTTTTTCTATCAGTCAATATTAATAAAATTCATTGTTAAAACCGTTGCGGTGGAGAGTCATAAAATAAAATAAGTTAAAATATACCTTCTTAGGTAAAATCCGTCGTCCTCAACTTATAAAATATGTAATCTTTATGCCTGTAGGCCTTTCAGAACATCCGTTCCATCTTCAGCAGTACATTCTTCGCTACAGCATCAAACATCATACTGGATGCTGTAGCGAAGAATGAACTGCTGAAGATGGAACGGATGTTCTGAAAGGTCTACAGGCATAAAAGATTACATATTTTATAAGTTGAGGACGACGGATTTTACCTAAGAAGGTATATTTTAACTTGTTTTATTTTCTTTCAGACCAAAATTGGCATCGCAGGGAAGAAAGATGTATCCTGGAACCAGAAAGCGGTGCTCAATTTATTCAAATCACTGCAGCTGGACCATGTAGATGAAAAGACTCATAATAACAAAGTGTTTGTTTTATCCAGCACACGAATCACTAACCTTCCTGTTTACAACTTTGCATTCTCTGTTCGCATATTCTTGTCCTTGAGCCTTCAAAACCTTTCTTTTATTATCTTTCCATTCTTTAATACTCTTTCTTTTTTTCGACTTTCCTTCATTCAAAGAGCTATATTTATTATAAATATCACTATTATTTTCCATATTACTCATAGAATCACCATTCAAGTCAGCCACTTAGAAAACAAACATGTAATTGGAGCTAAACAATAAGATGGCGACCACATGGCCAATCAGAATAAGGCTTACAACCCTCTTAGGTTAACTGAGAAGGCATTGAGGGATTGGCCATACTTCCACCAAGAAGCTGCACAGTTCATTCTCCATCACTTTTTATATTTAAATTTACATGGTGTTAGGCATATCCCACAATCAATTTAGTTCAAGGAGTAAACACTAGATGGCACTAGCTTACACATTAGTCACAAAACTCATTTTTCATGGAGGAGTGGGATTGGTCCTTCTTCCACCAAGCCCTTCAATTAATGAAGGATTCCAGATATCGTCGACATGAGAATAAATTGATTTTAGTTAACTAATTAATTAATTTGTATTTTTGAGTAGTGACGTGCAAACATAATCTCTCATGCTCAACTCTCATCCTGTGAAAATTCAACATTTGCATAATTATATGTTTTTTTTCTAATATAACCCAGTAACTGTATTACTAGAACTTTACTAGATTTTAGGTAAATTCTCCATTTCATGTCGGTAATACAGAAAATTTTCTGGTGGTGAAGTGGATGAAATTAGTATTTGTGTGAAATTGAGCGTGCTTAGGATACGGAGGTTAATTGTCATATTGCCTGTTGACTTGAGACGCAACCAAGCGATCACCTGATATACTCAAAGCGCATCGAGTAATTTACATTATATTTGCTTAATGGCAATACAGGACGATTCTGCTTATGTATATGCTCCGGCAGCAATGGCTAAATATAAAAGAATATGATTTTGTGTTTGTGAAACATCCAAGACCAATATGTATAGTACGTTAAATATGAGAATTTATTACTAAATTGATTAATTAATGACGTAATACGAAAGTTGTGTAAACCACTACCCGGATTAACAACCAGGAATAATCAATTAGGCCTACATATGAAAATAAAGTAGCAACTGTTTAATTCTACTAGTTCTTCGCCCTTTATCTCTCAGCTAATATATTGTGACTTCTTTATTGTTCAATAATTTCCATGAATTATTAATAATTGACTCCCGTTCCAAATGAATGTGTGCGTATTAAATTTCTGTAAGCGAGATCGTAGTGTACATTACTTGTAAAACTGAGAACATACGCAGAATTATTTTTAGTTTCCATTGAGCAACTATTTTATGGCAAGGCCTGTGTATTTTCTCCTTTTTTTTGTCTGTGTTTTGTTTTAAATGCGTGCTAGTGGTAGCTACATTATTATTATTATTATTATTATTATTATTATTATTATTATTATTATTATTATTATTGTTATTGGCATTGGCATTGGGATTGGCATTGGAATTGGCATTGTCATTGTCATTGTCATTGTCGTTGTCGTTGTCGTTGTCGTCGTCGTCGTCGTCGTCGTCGTCGTCGTCGTCGTCGTCGTCGTCGTCGCCGCCGCCGCCGCCGCCGCCGCCGTCGCCACCACCACCACCCAATCATCACCACCCAATCATCACCACCCAAGCATCATCACCCAAGCATCACCACCCAATCATCATCATTATCATAAGTAATGCCACGAGTGATTTCCAATTTATCTAGAGAATTTGGAAATCAAGAGTGGCATTTCTTAGGACTATTTAACGAATAAAATTAAGCTGTTTACTCGCAAATCATTATTTAACTATAGTTATGTTAAAATATTTATACTGTTTAATGTAAACGCGGCGATGGTTTGAAAACAAATGAGAAACGATAGGTACGCTCAATCTGCCTTCTTTTGTTTTATCACTGCAAACCATATCATCCTTTTAAAATTGCCAAGGGAATCGCAATATTGTTAGAATGCTCTCTAGGTGGAGAAAACTGAAACACATCAAACTGTATATTAATTCATTTCTGATGTATGAGGTAAATATGACGCATTATAGTTTTCTGGATTGTTACCTGGGAAAAAATACATTTAAGAGAAGTGCAAACAGTGTTTTTTTTTTGGTGGTATAATCAATAGCTACCAATGTTTTTATATTAACTCCCGCCTGCGGCATGTGTTTACAATTCGTGCACTATATATACAATCTGGTAGCCGTACTTTCTCCCGCAGGCTCAGTCACTGCAAAATAATGGTCCAGACCTGTTGCACAATATTAAAAAGGAGGAGCTTTCTTTAATATGGTAATTATAACACTGATACATATTTCGTGAAACACGACTCTGATTGGTTGTAAAACAGAAATCATTGAAACGTGATTGGTCATTGACTCCCATTTGGGGCATGAGTTAAATAGTCATAGAAAATGTGTAAAGATATGGGGATGCCTATTGAAGGAACAATTATGTATACATTATTATTTGCAGATGACCAGTTGGTTACAGCACAGGATTATGGGAATCTAGAATATATGAATCGAAAACTCATAGAGGAGTGTATTAAATGGGGAGTTTAAAGTAAATTTGAATAAATCATTTTATTTATCTTGTGGTGATGAAAACAAAGATTTAGTTTTGGAAGATGGAATGGGATATATCAAAGGATGCGAAGAATGTAATTACTGGGGATCAAAATTAACTCAAAATGTACACAAGAAAATGACATAAAATAGGCCTATAGAATTCAAAAAGGCAGATCGGTAATAACAATGTTAAACGGAGTTTTGTGGGATAAGAACATAAGAATTGATACCAAATTTATCCATATCCGAAGTACCCTAGCATACGATTCAGAAACTTGGCAGTTTGAGTCCGACCCCAAGGGATTTTTTTAATACGGTAAATTTAAGCGCTTTTGACGCACAGAGGCGACTTCGACCCATGTGTAAAAATATAATTGTTCGTTTTTGAGGTTTCTTAAATAGGACTTCGATGCTATGAAAGTTCTAATGGCGGGTAAGTGCTCTATGGCTACACTGGCAATTATAGATAATCCAGGAATGGTGTAGGTGTCTGTGTTGCCAATGAAACATTGAAAAACAGATAACTTCATAGAATTGCGGGTTTGTTAAAAGGAGTCAAAATGTCTCAACGCACTTTTGAGAATTTTTTTGTCTGTTTAATTCTACAATAAATAAAAATATCTTATTTTAACAATTACCTTGTGTTATATTAGGTATTTCCATGGCGCAAGCGGTTAGACGCTAGCCCCTCACCATTGGAGTCACGAATTCGCCTCTCGGTCACTGCATGTGGGTTTCATGTTGGACGATAAGCAGTCTGGCGTGTTTTTCTCGGGGTTTCTCCCGTTTTCCCTTTCCCACAAATTTCATTCCACCATTTCTCCACATTAATCTAATTCATTTCGTCTGATTTCATTTCATTTTACCTGTGATTGTGCGTGAGGAGTAGTCGGCCACCATCCTAGTTATTCATATATCTCCAATGAAAGGTTTCATTGTATCTCATCCCTCGACCGGGCCCTGAGTTAGACACGAACTGAGAAGGTTTACTTTTTGTGTTAAATTGTCTGAAAAATTGTTTTGATATTTGAATATTATAGTTAATTTCATGTCAGATTATTGGAGAAGACTACATAACAGTGAACTGCACAACGTATTTAAAATACCAGAAATGATAAGACAGTTAAGTCTAGTAGACGGCGATGGGCAGGACATGTGACACGAATAGGGAATGTAAGAATTGCATAGAAACTTCTTGTAGGAAAGCCATAGGAAAAACGCTCAGTTGGCTGACCAAGAATGAGGTGGGAGAATAACATTAACCATGATTTGAGAGAAGTAGATTATTCAGTGGACGATTGGAAAACATTAGCTCAGAATAGGGATGTATGGAGAGTTTATGTATGCGCGGCCATGGACAAATGGGTTTGATAGTGCCAGCGAGATAGTTAGTCAATTTGATATAATAAATCAGATGGCGGTGTGGAGGTCGCTCGATTTTATTGTCTCTCTCCCCGTTTACTCGATTTGTCCACATAAAATACCACTCTAATATTCATATTTTAACAGTGTAACCTTTAATCTAAAACAAGTAGATCCAAATTAATTTTTATAGCTAATGAATGTTATAAAAACAGAAATATTGCTATTAAATTAGACCTAAACCCTCTAAAATATCCATAATATACAAGATACATTGATTACGCTGTATTTAATCCTAAAACGCAATTAACGCGAATTTCCATAATGTAAACGTCGTATAAATCAGAATAATTTTGGTTTTAAATGCACAAAATAAATACAGGGAGAAAATTGTAATGAAAAGCTGATATAAATTAGTGCAGTAAAGTAGCAACTAGTTAGGATCAGTGTTTTGTAGCGTATGTATTAACGAAAAAAAATAATAAAAAAGCTATAGGGCAGGATTTGCTACAGCGGCCCATCATAAAGGCTTGTCATTTCTCCGGGATATTTTAAATCACTTGGTGTCAAGTATTATATGTTCCCGCACAACCTGTGGATCACTTCATTTTTTATTAATGACCGAGTTTCCAAACCTCGACACCGCTGCCAATTTTTACCCGCAGGGTTCACGTTCATGTATTGTAAAATCCAACAGTTACTTGAAAAACGTTCCAAAATATATTTTAGGATTGTTTTAAAATGAATCACACCTTTCCAAATGGGCCTCGGTCCAAGAAATACAGCTTTGAGTAAAAAAAAAACTGTTCTGTATATTTAATTGCATTTATAATCTTTCTTTGATATTGCCGCATGATGTATTTAATGTCATTGCATTAATCAATCATAACAAAAGTCTTTCAAAATTATTGTTACTTGTCGCATAGCGACGTTTGAATTGCGCGGGCGAGTTAGATTACCCGCACAGCCGCGGAATTGTCTGGAGTGAGTTGCCAGATCGTTCTACCGGTGTCTCTCTCTTTTTTGGAGAAAGATCCATGCTAGAGGATTCTGGGCATCGAACTGCCTAGAAACTGTTTCTGGAGATTTCCTCGCACCTTATTTAAGGGCAGAGGCATGAGACCGCAACCAGTCTGCAACAGCTAGTCGTGTACTGAACAATGGACGATAAGTTATGCCGAATTTATTTATCAGTGAGTGGAAAATTGTTCTGAGATAAAAATTAAAAGAAGATTAATTCCGGAATTGTAATTAAGTTTGTTGATAATTGAAGAGTTAAATAAAGTTTTTAGTGGATTTTTAATAAATTCATTCTGCTTAATTTACGGCTAAATAACCTAGAAGGAAAATAGAGGCTATCCTGTGACATTATTTTATTAAGTTGTACAATCTTTTTAGATTTTGGACCTTAGGACCTTTTGGAAAGAAAAAAAAAACGAAAAATGTATTACACATTTTATGAATATATTTAATAAGAATATTGTTAAAGAACCAAATTAGAAGCACCATTGCAAGAATTACACATTAGTTTATAGCATTTCCAAATGAGCCTCAAAGAGTCCTGAATAAATAAAAAAAAAAAAGTTTGTAAGCTTAATTGCATGTATTATCTCTGTTTTTTATTGTCGGATAATAGATTTAATGTCATTGCATCAATTCATCACAACAAAAGTCTCTAAGTTGTACAGCCTTGATACATTTTGAACTTAGGACATTTTGAAAAAAAAAATTAAATATATGAGCGCATATAATAGAAATGTAGTTACTTCAAAATACAGTACACTAACCAGCACTTCCTCCTATTCTACTTCCTTCACAGTAGCCTCTGCCCGCTCCTGGAATCTGCTTCCTCAAGATATCAGGGTTTGCCGCACACTTGGTACCTTTAAGTCACGCTTATATAGTTACCTGTTATCTAATAATTAATTTTTCTCTATTTATTTCATTTTATACGTCATTAATCTTTTTCCTCGTTTTTTTTATCTATCTTGTACATATTATATATTTAATTCGTTAAATTTAGAGTAAATCAAAATACATTATAACTATTAATTCTATTGTATTGATAACTTGTAATCGTTTATATATATAATATATATATATATATATATATATATATATATATATATTGTAATTTAGATTTAAGAGTATTTTTTTTTGTTTGTATTTTTTTAAAACCTGGTTGAGTGGTAGACAAGGCCTTAAGGCCTTAACTCTGCTAGGTAAAATAAAGCTGTTATTATTATTATTATTATTATTATTATTATTATTATTATTATATTATTTACGCCAATACGATCATTGTTCTAATACAAATTTTAAAATTGTACATGTTTGTAACGAAGGGGAAAAAAACTATATCTTTTAGAAACTTTAGATATAATTAAATTAAAGAAGAGCAATAGGTTGTTAAACTTCCAATTGGATTTAAATGTATCATCTATTTTAAATTTATAATAATATGATGTTTTATACACCGTTTTTGTTTACATTCAGTTGCATAGTTACACTTATTTACATACTTGAGTGCATATTCATTCATAGTGTTCTGCTCAATAGCAGGTCTTTCACTGCAAACTCAGCATTCTCCACTTTTTCCTTAACTCAGCTTTCCTTTTTTGTATCTGCATACAAACCATTTATTTTAATATTGTCTATCATTTGATGTCTTTTTCTGCCTCTAACTTTCTTTCCGTTGACCATTCCTTCTAGATCATCCTTCAGCAGGCAATTTCTTCTTAGCCAGTGGCCAATCCAATTTCTTTTCCTATTCCTTATGAGTTTCAGCATTGTTCTTCATTCACCCACTCTGTCTAGCACATCTTTATTTCTTAGTTTGTCTATCCATTTTATACGTTCCATTCTTCTCCATATCCACATCTCAAAAGCTTCCAGTCGCTTTTCCTCATTCGTCGTCATGTCCAAGTCTCTGCACCATACAATGCTACACTCCACACGAAGCACTTCACTAGCCTCTTCCGTAATTCTTTTTCCAAAGGTCCGCAGAAAATGCTACTCTTCTTGTTGAAAGCTTCTTTTGCCATTGCTATCCTTTGCTTTACTTCTTGACCGCAGTTCATGTTACTACTGATAGTACAACCCAAGTATTTGAAGCTCTCCACTTGCTCAATGGCCTCATCTTTAATCCTCATGTTTATCTTCCTTGGTTGCCTTCCTATAATCATGGCCTTCGTCTTATTTATATTTATCTTCATCCCATAATCCTCGCACTTATCATTTAGCTCCATCAGCATGTTCCTCAGTGTCATTGCATCTTCTGATAGCAAAGCTATATCATCAGCAAATCTTATGCACTTTATTCTTCTTCCTCCCATGTTTATATAAATAGCAAAATTAATTTGTATTCGTAGAATTCGTCTGAAGAAGGTACAATGTACTGAAAAAACTGGAATGAAATTATTATGAAATAAATATGAAAATCGTATAAAACTTTGACAGTTTTATTTTTTCATTAAATAAATATTATGGATGTTCTTCAAGTAAACATCAAATCAATTGTTTATAAAAAAGTTATTACATATTTTATGATTATTATATATTTAAAGTACCTGCAGCTTTTCCCTGTTGTTTTCGTTTTAATTTATTTTCCTGCGTGGCTCATATAACTGAACCCTTTAATCCTAATTAACTAACTATCTCACTGGCTCTATCGAACCCGTAGGTTCATGGCCGCACGGACATAAGCTCTCCACACATCCCTATCCTAAGCTAATGTTTTTCCAATTATCCCCTGCATAATCTACTTCCCTCAAGTTAATGTTATTCTCCCACCTCATTCTTGGTCTACCAACTGGGCATTTTCCCCTCTGGTTTTCCTACAAGAAGCTTCCATGCACGTCTTTCTTCCCATTCGTGCCACATGTCCTGCCCATCGCAGTCTACGAGACTTAACTGTTCTCATATCTGGCTTCCTATGAAGACCGTGTAATTCATTGTTATGCAGTCTTCTCCATTCACCTGTCTGTAAATCTCTCTTTGGTCCAAAAATTTTCCTAAGATCTTTATTCTCAAATACTCGTAATCTCCTTTCCTCCCTTAAATTAAGAATCCTTGTTTCGCCACCATGTAATATAACTGGTAGAAAATAGTTTTATATATTTTCAGTTTAATGTATTTTGAAAGGAGTTGGGAAGTCAAGAGTCTCTACATTGCATAATAGCAAGCATTTCCAGATTTGAACCTATGTTTAATTACCTTGTGCATCTCATTCCTGTTTGTGATTATTGTTCCTAGGCATTTGAATTAAGCCACTTCCTCAAAATTTCCCTCATTTGTCATTAGCTGTCCATTTCCATTATATAATGTATTTTTATGTGTGACCATATATTTAGTTTTATTGATATTTTCTTCCAGTCCCAGTTTCTTAGTGCCCAAGCTAATTTAATTACGTTCTATAGTAAGAACCACTATTATGTTTCCTCTTCGTTGATGAAATTTCGACCATATTTAACCACACTATTTATTGTTATAATATGAAAGAATAATGTATCCAACAACAAATAAACCAGTCTGCGAATTAAAACAGTTTGACAATATAATAAAACGTAATTTCTCTAGGTGGCACGGTTGCCAACATTTTTTAACAAATAGGTCACAGTCCAGGGCTCACGACTATCTGTAAAAATTAAAGCCTTCTGCTTCGTACATAAATATCGATGGGATTGTGGACCCTTGTTTGTAGAATGATGTATTGACCCATTAAAAGCTCTTTAAAAATCACTACGTATTAAAAGTGAACTTACTTCCTTTTGAAAAGGAGTGATTAACGATAACTACGCCTCCTGGACTGGCATTTTGAAACTTATTCGTCATATTTCTGGGCTCTAATATATCGCTAGTTCGAAGCAATATTTACACCTAAAAGGGCCATAGCGGATTTTTTTTGGGTGTTCTCGGGGTTCTCATCTTTCCCGAATGTAATCCCACTAACACTCTCCGTCCACGACTGTGGTCTCGAGGTAGCGTGCTGTCTTTCACCTTATATCATGTTAGAAAAAAAATAGTTGGTTGGCGGGATCTAGTAGAGAGGCCACCAGGGTGGTGCCTCATTATTCCGAGCCTGAGCAATATAAGGGGAGAGAAGAGGCCGACTAGAGGGATGCAGTCTTCTCTCGCGGCCACGGGTCAAATCCAAAAATGGCGGTATGGTCATCGGAGTAGAACCTGGTATGTCGGAACTAGAAGACGAGTTAATTTATATAACACCGAAGAATAGACTTTCATTGCACCCATCTCTATAATACTGGGCTAGCAATTGATCTTTCAGGTCGAAGACATTTTCTCATGGAATTTCGGCCGGTATGGGACTGGGATCACTCAGCATTTTGAGGAATATGGGTAGTAACAACGAGCGGGTCCAGGTTGAGAAAACCAGCTATAACGGCTGGCAAACCCTACATTTCGCCACTATACTGGCTAGGTCCACCGCTGTGGTCTCGAAGTAGCGTGCTGCCTTGTCACGCAGCGGGCCCGGGTTCGATCCCCGGTCGGGGCAGTTTTTCTGGGTGAGGTTTTTATCGGGGTTTTTCCTCACCTGTAAGACAAATGTCAGGAAAACTTTAAGGCCCAAACGGTCCCCGAAATCATATGGCCATCATCCTTATCATTATCATCCTTACCATTATCATTATCATCATCATCCTTCACCGGTGTGGAAAGCAACGGGAAGCTACCACACCTACACAATTCCCTAGTAAAGCTGCAAGCATAGCATGAAAATGCTATGAATGCAGTGAAGGACCTGCCTTCGGGCAGAATTACTATGGATGGATACTGGCTAGATGTTCATCCACATCTACAACACATTTGGATGCGAGACCAGCAGTCGGATGGTAACTCAAGGGCTTTAAAGGCCGATCGTACCACGAAGTTATTATATTTATTAACAAATTCTTCTCTCAAACTGCTGCGTGATACTGAAAAATTTCTTGTCATAATTATAGTCCCTAGTAAAGCTGCAAGCATAGCATGAAAATGCTATGAATGCAGTGAAGGACCTGCCTTCGGGCAGAATTACTATGGATGGATACTGGCTAGATGTTCATCCACATCTACAACACATTTGGATGCGAGACCAGCAGTCGGATGGTAACTCAAGGGCTTTAAAGGCCGATCGTACCACGAAGTTATTATATTTATTAACAAATTCTTCTCTCAAACTGCTGCGTGATACTGAAAAATTTCTTGTCATAATTATAGCAGAGACTAACTAACTCACAGGCTCTAATAAACCCATAGGTTCATGGCCGCGCGAACACAAGCTCTCCGTACATCCCTTTCCTGAGTTAATAATAACAAATCATCCCCTGCATAATCTACTTCCCTCAAATCATGGATAATGTTATTCTCTCACCTCATTCTTGGACTAGCAATTGGGCGTTTTCCCTCTGAGTTTCCTACAAGAAGTTACCGTGCACCTCTTTTATTCCCCATTCGAGCCACATGTTCAGCCCATCGCAGTCTACGAGACGTAAACTGTTCTTATTATATCTGGCTTTCTATACATACCATATAGCTTATCATTATATAGTTTAATTGGAGCAAAGACTTATAATTCTGAGACATGATATCACGATAAATAGCAATTCAGAAAGTTATAAATTTATCTAATCATGTTGATGTTGTACAACCTCCTCGTCAGTTCCTACAACTACACTTGCAGAGTTCTCTAAGGAAGATTACAATTTAAGAAGACACGGTTCTGAAGAGCAATGAAAATAGCTCGTCATTAAAAATATATATTTCTAATTCTAACTAACCAACTCACTGGTATTATCGAAACCTAAGTTTCATAGGTGTGTGCCGTTATAAATTCTTAATACATACCTATGCTGAGTTTGTTTTCCAACCATCCCCTGTATAATTTACCTCTTCACAGAATTGAATCAAAACTTATAATACTCAATGTTGATTGTTTTACCAATATGGAAAATTGGTAGTTAGGAATCTAATATATAAAACTGAATGTTTGTTTCTTTGTTGTTTGTTTGTTTGTACTTTATGCGCGGCCATACCGTTGATCCGATTGTGATGGGACTTTTTGCAAAATGTTCAGGAGATTCCCGGGATGAATATAGGCTATAAGAGAGTTGTGATACTCCACTCCTACACCCTTAAAATTGCCCTTTGTAGTGGAAAACGTGAAAAAGTAGCTTTTTGGAAGATTAAATAGCTTACGCTGCCTAAACCATAACAAATACATAACATTAATGTACACAGAATTGAATATCTCAAAAAGCTCTACAAAAAAAGTCCGCGACAGCTTATGTTTATCTCTTACGGATAACTCACAATAACAATATTTGTCTTTCGTTGATGCCAAGAAGATTGAGACAAGTATGTAGGTTCTTGTACAAGCATAGCAGCACATGGCGGGCATTCTTTTACGGATAACTCACAATAACGAATTTTGTCTTTTAGCTCATTTATGCCAAGAATATAGAGATAAGTAGATTTCCGGGCAACACCGGGTAATCAGTACTGGGAATATTAAAATAATTACGATATACATTTATAATTATTTTTTCATTTTACTTATTCAACTAATCATAAGAAGTACATTAATTTGCTAATTTATGCCAAGAAGATCGGGATAAGTAGATTCCCAGGCAACACCGAGTAATATAAATTTATAACTATTTTTCATTTTACTTATTCAAATAAACATAAAAGCACATTAATTTTCATTTATTTAGGCGTAGCAGCGCCATCCGAGTTATAGCTTGTATATTATAATAGCTTATAAACACAGCAATTAAGAGTAAATCACTTTATGTGATATGTGTGAGCGATATAAAATACGGCAAGTTGAAAGTTTGGATGAAGAGAATAGCTGATGAATATACGATAAAGGAAACTGCGAAACTAACAATCCCTCGAAATATTGGCTTTTCAAGGCGTGAGATTCTAGATCCAATCTCCAATATCTCCGGCAGCTTTTCCATCGCAATTCAGTTTTTAGTTCTCTCTGATTCATCAACATTCCTTTATATCCGTCGCTCTACTCTGTGTTAAGAATTGAGAATCCTACAAGAAATAACTTGTAATTTTATTCTGTGCAATCTCTTGAATGAAATAAAACTATTTGTTACACATTCAATATGACTTATGGAACAAATCTTGTGGTTAGTAAATTTGTCAATAAGAATTCTAAAAAGAAACGAATCGTTCAATCTCTGATTTTTTGCTCTTAAGAAATTAACATTTTGTTACTTCTTTAAAGATAGAATGAAAATAATCTGTCTGATGTCACGTTGACGTAATCGATATCGCATACAGTATGCCAGAGAATCCAGGGCTGTACTTTGGAAGCATTAACGAGAGTGTATTGATGATGATGATGATGATAATAATAATAATAATAATAATAGTAATAATGATAATGAAAATATTAATAGTAATTAATAGAGATTCATGCGCAGAACAGTGGGTTAAACCAGATGGGATCGGAAAAGGAACACCGATAAGAATTGAAGACTACTCCAATTTTGGTATATATTAAACAGTACCAACTAAATTGGAAACACCATCTTGAAAGAATGAGTTCAAATCGGATCCCCAAACCTGTGTATAATTATATACCAAGACGAAGATCTCTGGGCCGTCTTATGAAACGCTGGAGGGAAAATTTTCTGTAGGATCGTAACAGGCCTTGGCCTAATACTTGGAAGGAAGAAGAAGAGAAGAAGATAGTAATAGTAATAATAATAATAATTATTATTATTATTATTATAATTAGGCGTATAATACTACTACTACTACTACTACTACTACTACTACTACTACTACTACTACTACTACTACTACTACTACTACTACTATAATAATAATAATATAATACTTTATAATTTACCTATAATGCAATGCTTTATCGTCACCATCAAGAAATTCGTCTTCTCCATTTGTAGCGGTTCTAACATCCTAATCTGTAAGTCTCAGTTCACCCTTACTTCTTCACACTCCATCCAACCAACCCTCTTTGGGTTTTCCGCTTCTTCTTTCTTCGTCTATTCTCCATTCCAACATCTTCTTATGGATTCTATCAGATGACATATCTTCTTGAGATGTCCGTACCATCTTAATCGTCTTTTTTCAGTTGTCTTTAATAGAGTGGAGGCTGATGATAAAGTATCGATCATGTATCATGACCTGCGGTTTGTCAATTTGCAAACGTACAAAATCAAAAAGTCGTTTGGCATTGAGTCTACATTGTCTAAAAATAGTACATCCAGACGATAGCAGTTTTTGGTTATCTTCGTTGGGAGTGTCTTTAACGCAATATTCTTGGTGGGAAAACATTATTCTATTTGACTCTAGTCTTTGTGTCCTGATTAGGAATCATCATTTAATAGACCTTCCTCACCATATTCACCAAGAACCGAATATAAAAAGATTTTTTTGTGCTCTTTAGTCATATTACCACTTTTACTCGCTTCAACGTGGACGTTCTTTGGACACATTGCTGCTAGTTTCTTTTGAATGTGCAGACCAAAATTCACCTCTGTTTTCTGCAAACAAATGTAAAGATTGTTCGCTAATCTACCGTCTATAGTCACAATCACGTGTATTGTATAACTGCGTGTGTTGAGATATAAAGAGATTCTACCACACTGTTGATTTTTCATTTTTGAATTATAGTGTTAAATAAGACAATAGTTCATAAAAATTGGCTATTATTATTTCACATGCGTTTCTTAATTATGTTATTGTCTTCAGTGAACATGTTCACATCTGCCACAAATGTTTCTGCTCTTTGCTTAATTATATGATTTCCATCAATTTCTTTGAGAGCCATGAACGTAGTGATATGCCTGGAAGAAATGTTTGATTTGTATACTACTGACGAAATACATAGAAGCTTTAGAATAGTCCAGAGAAATTGCTCTAACTGCACCCAGAGCCCATGTTTGAATATGCCAAAAGTGAATTACTGATCCATAGTCTGTGCCTCTGTCAAACTGTGCTCTTACAGATTCTTTTACAGCCTTACATTTTGATGTGTTGTTTCCCTTGAAGTAGCCTGGGTCTTGCCTTTTGCAAGTCACGAAATGTAAAATGACCATGCAGTTGGATTTCGATCAGGCAGCTATAACGGTTAATTTGTTTCCTGTATGGATTTATATGATCATAAATAATATGCTATTAATATCAATACTTATTTCATTTCGTGAAACGACATTATTAATTCAAACTAATTAATTTATTTTTCATTTGTTACAGGTAATAAAGAAAATGGCTGTCGATACTTCGATAACTGTAAGTTTATGCAATGATTAATTGAACAGCATTCTGCAAAAAGGAACCAATTCACAAGATAACTGAACGGAGATAAATGCATTTGAAGTTAAATGTCAATATAAAAGTCACAAAAAAAACATATTACTTCATCTTACAGATGAAGAAATTATTTATATTTTATGAGAAAGATGGTAACTCAAACATTTTTTGATTCAGAAATTTTTCACAATGTTGTTTGGTTCTTTCTGCAATATTATAATGATATTGTGAAAAGAAAAATTAATGTCCGAACCAGGAATTTAATTCTCGTTTCGTCCGCTGCCAGATAGGTGTCACTACCATCGCCAACGGTCGGCTTCGTTTAGAAAGGAGTGATCCACGTTTCGATTCCTGGTTCAGACATTAATTTTTCTTTTCACAATATCATTATAATATTATAATATGATCCATTATTGGAACTGTGTTAAAATAACAGTATTGGAAAATGTTAAATGCTTTCCGCTAAAAAAAGAGTGACGTATTCTGCCAGTGTTTTCTTACTTGGTTCATAGACGGCATAAAAATGTGGGTGGTGGGTTGGATCTTTTTTGCAGGACATGAAACGATACTTGAGGAACAATAATATAGCACTAGCTTATATATTTAGAATTTGAAGATTTGTTTCCTTTTTTGCAGAACTTGGTCCATTTTTTGCATATTTAACTTTTATTCATATTTTATATTGAAATAATCATAATAACCTCATGCGTCAAGTTAATTGAGTGGATTTTAGGGATTTGGTTTAGTGTATATTGTTGTATATGTTATGTACAGTACATAGTAATGTGCATGTATTAAAATTAACAAAATTGTACATAATATGAAATAAAATCATGTACATTATAAGGATTGAAAATTAATTACAAATTCGTTTAGAATCACTAACTTCAGCATAAACATTTAACTCGTCCGTAAAACCTAATTATATATTTTTGTAACGTCATTAACTACATTTTTAAATTACGTACAATAGGAAGTAACATTATGAGGTTCGATCAACATTTTGAAATGCATATTAAAGCACCGTTGAGGTTATGTAATGAGAAGTTAAATATATAATTTTTACCTGGTAAGTCAATCGTTCTCAACTAAATTATTAAACTTCTTGACGTTATTCTAATATGGAGGCCTTTCGAAAACAATATTTCATCTTCTGCGTTTTAACTGGGACTGATGGTGTTATATAGGTTGTATAACGGATTTATGTCTGCGGTTATGTTCTCGTTGAGTAGATATTTATTCCTTGCTTCTTTAGAATACCAACGGGATCAGCATCCTTGAAGACAGAGATTCTAAAAGAAAGAAGGAATAAAAACTTACTCAAGGAGAACATAACCGCAGACATAAATTCGTTATACAACCTATATAACACCATCAGTTCCAGTTAAAACGCAGAAGATGAAACATTTTTTCGAAAGACCTCCATATTAGAACAACTTGAAGAGGTATAATAATTTAGTTGAGGACGACTGACTTACCAGGTAAAAATTATATAATTAACATCTCATTATGAGGCCCTTCTTAATACATAAATTAAATCTGGTAGGCTACATCTTACCTCATAAATATTTGTGATTCATTTGACAGGTTTCAATATGCTGTCCATATCTTCGTCAGCTTGTCCTGAATGTTGACTTTTATGTAGTCTGCCCTGGACATTTTTTCTAAGAACTTATTATGATTATTGTCATCATCATCAATACCATCATCGTCAATAACATTATTATTATGATGTACCAGATTCATCTTATTTATAAACTAAATTTTTCTTCTTTCCTACATCCTCTGCAGTGTCTACAGCTTTCATATCAAACAGTTTATTCTTTTAGTGGAATCTAGAAACGAAACTAAAATTGATGATCTTGAAGAAGATTTCCGGGCTATAGGCCGTGGTCTCGAGGCTTGAAGTTCCCCGACGTTTTGCTAGAGACTGCGTCTGGCATCCTCAAAGGTTGTCTGCAGTCTCTGGCGAAACGTCGGGGAACTTCAACTCTCGAGACCACGGCCTACAGCCGGAAATCTTTTCCAAGATCATCATAACAACTCCGGCCGTGAAAGCCTAAGTCAATACAAAACTAAAATTGATTGATTAATTGATCCCGGTTCGTCCCGCTGCGGTACATCGGTGCTTTCCTAGTGGAAAGTCCCTTAACCAGAAAAATAGCAGTTACTCTCATTTCCTTATAGGTGTCAGCGAGGGGCATATTGTTAGTACATTGCCGCGAGGCAATATAATAAGAAACTAAGGTGTTATGCGGACGGATAGAGATCGGTTAAAGTTTGCTGAAATGTCGTTTTATTCAGACTTGAGGTTCTTTTATGAGCTCGAAAATATTCAGACTCAGGTCCCACGACTTAAAGTCCCTCCCGGAGGACTTGTTCCTTGGATTTTCCATCCTAAATATCCATCGAATCTGGCCGGGTTTGAACCCGTGATCGTCTGCACTAGACCACCGCGGCCGACAGTAAAGCACAGAAGCAAAGGTAATGAAATAGTGGGTAGAACCTTTATGCTTGCGGAAAGCGGTTTTTGCGCAATCGAGGGAACGGAACAGTAGCATCCAATTTTTAATAGCGGCGTTTCGATGTCGTGGGTGAAGGCGAGAATAGTGGTCTCGCATTGGTAGAAACAGATTCGTGAGTCGCCGACTCGCGAGTCGAAAGACCCACTCTGATCATCGATGCGTCTGGAACTTCCTTTGCGGACAAGCCTCGACCCTCCCTGTCGGGAACTTTCTATGCCAGAAATTTCCATAATGGAAATGTTTCAATTGGGAGCCGAGAAATTTCCGTCCACGGCCTATCTAAAGTCTTGCCAGGACCGAGAAATAGTCATTTGTGTTGTGACAGCAATACAGTGAGCTGCGAAAGAGGAGAAACTGTTGCAAGTGAATTCGAATTCGTTAGAGACTAACGTTAATTGTTGTGAGAGATTAACTTAAAAACAAGATTAGTTACACTGAGCAACAAAAAAGAAACGTTTTTTTTTGTCTCAGAAAGAAAAATATGTGATTCCGATAGTATTTTTCTCCTGAATTCAAATATGATATCGGTTTTCTTCTCCATCACGCAAGGTTTCGGAGGCCATAAGCAGTTATAATTTCACACACATTAATAACTATTTTCTAAAGTCGTAAAATACAAACACAGAATTTGTTCGAAACAATTCGGACTCACCTACAAGTTATGAAACGGTACGATTTTTTGTGCTATATTTCGCCTGTGGAGCATTTCGACGTGAAGGTCTCAACAATAATCGTGCCAGCATATTAGGATTCCATTTGACTTGATAATCTCTTTTCCATACTTGGAATCTCCTGATGCAAGTGTTCCCCCCGTGCTCATCGCTCACCTGGCTGCCAAGATGGAACAAATGGATGAAAAAACGTTTAGTTAAGAACCTAATTATTTAAATCCATATATTGAATTTGACTTCAAACACACACGTGGGTGATGGAGAAATTCTGAATATATATTTGAAAACACGATAAAAAACTGCATTAAATGCAAGTATCGGTACTCATGATACAAAAATCATGTTGACCAGTGTTATTATAGCAATTTTTTAGTTAAATGCGAGGAAGAGTTTATAGATTTAAATAACATTATTACGAAGATCTACACGATCAACTGTGTTGTTTTATTACGCCAAAACAACGTGAAAACTGAGCCACAACTAGCGACGAATCATTTCTATTAGCATGGGTACGTCATGTATTTAATTGTTGAATTTAGCATGAAATTGGAGAAAAAAATTATATTAAGCCTGGAATATAGTGCCATAGTGAAATTACCTCTTTTTATTAAGTTACACAGAATAGAAACATGTCATATCGACAAACTTACAGGACTTTTATTCAAGGAACCTGTAGTCTCTGGTGTATTATTATGAAATAGTTTTATGTCAATATATTATGTATCGTTTTATATTCTGCTGAACCATTATCCGAGGTTACTCGCTGTTGAATATCGTATCCCACTCCCACATGAAACACTGGTCGCTATAAAGTTCCTAGAACAGTTAAGCATATCTATTCTGAGAATCCATGAACAAATGTTGGGAATGTATTTAGGATTTTCACGAGACTCGTTCAAGGGGGAAAAATAGAGAGAGAGAAAAACGAACAAGAAATAGGCGTAAGTCAATTTATTCTGTGTATTTCATACTAATGTACAGGGTGTTCGGAAATTCCCATTTACGAGCTTCTAAAGCTTGCAGAGAGGACCGAGAAGATAACGTTTTAAATAGGAATATTTGACCAGAAACGAACCATTTTCGTGCTACAAGTTCAATAGGTTTTCATTAAGCGTTTAAGTGTCTCCCGGGATAAATCAATGGTAATTCAATGATTTATGGCTCAATTAATTACATTGCCACAACCCAACATTCACTGATTTCGTGACAATATCTAATGGCAAGAAAAAAATTAAGAAACTTCACTTTGTCATTATAAGAAAAAGATGGAGTGAGTGTCCCAGAACATGATTCACAGATAAAATGTGTGTAACGAACATGGTGGTCGTCACATCGAACCACTGTTGTGGTGGATAAGTACTAACCACAATGTTAAGTACAGTGGAGAAATTTGGTTAATTTCCATATAAACAATATTTTTTGCAGTGACAAAGTGATATTTCTTTATTTTTCCCTTGACATTGGACATTATCGCGAAATGAATGAATATTTAGTTGTGTAAATTTAATTAAGTCGATAATCATTAAATTGTTTCTGTTTATCCCTGGAAGAGGGTAGAGATTTTAACGCGTAATGCGAAATTGTACCTGGAGCACGAAAACGGTACGTTTCCGGAAAAGGGTTCCTATTGAAAACGTTATCTACTCAGCCCCCTCTACAAGCCCTAGAAGTTTATAATGGGAATTTTCGTACAACCTGTACAACTAGACTTCATATTTGTTTTCCCAACTACATTTTTTTCCCCTGAAGGAATAAATAAAAACCAATTATATACGTACAAGTTTCGCAAACATTAATAGCATTTGGAATCGTTTGTGTCTAAAAATATCTATTTTATAAATTGGAACTATTTTGTTTAACGTAAAATTGATGTTTTTATTCAATTTTGTTTTGTCTAAAAATGCATCGGTGCCGATTTTGTGTTTTTTATACTAAATTTGCCACTTTTAAATTAAATGTGCATTAATCGTTCCAGTTCATCGTTACCAGGGCTCCGTAAATATTCGGAATTTTATCAGAGCATGTAATAATGTAAAAATTAACATTTCACTTTGTGACAATGAATATATTTACGTCCACCGCTGTGGTCTCGGGGTACCCTTGCTGCCTCATACGCAGCGAAGTCGGGGTCGATCCCCTATCGAGACAAGTTTCTTGGTTGAATGTTTTTTTTCGGAGTTTTCGTTGACGTGTTAGACAAATTTCAGGAAACTTTGAAGTCCAAATGGTCCCGAACATCATTTGACAGTCATTATCATATTCGCCATGTTTAATATGCATGTGTGAATTAATGGTTTGTTTCCTTTTAAATTTGCGTGTTGTCTTCGAGGGGCCCTGCAGTGAATTGTACACTCATGTCATTGTGTAATCAAAAAGTATGTGTGTAGGAAAATCCGAAGTTAAAACCCTTCTCAGCACAGGTATGAGAAGAAGATGAAAAAGAATGAATTTACTATATATAATTAACTTACCTTTTATTAATTCCATAATTAGTACTTGTATTTTGTTGTTAAATATTATAAATTAATAATGCCTATTTTAAGAACACGTGCTTCCATTTTTAAGCCAATTTATGTACAAAAATGTACAATTCTAGCCTAAAAATTCGAAGCCTGTTATAACTCGCTCGCTCACTCACTCGCTCAGTCACTCACTCACCTACTCTGACTGACTGTTTTTTGACTCACTTGCTCACTTACTCATTCGCTATTTCGCTTTCTTCCTCGTTCACTCACTCACTTCCTTCCTCTATAATTCATGCAACTCACAGGTTTAATGTAGTATTCGTTAAGGATTTTCATTGATCCATATTCTGAGCCATCAAAATCCAGTTCATGTATTTCCATTTCCCTAAGATCCTTCCGAATATTATCATCCCACCAATGCTTACGTCTTACGAAGGGTCTTTACCTTAAGAACCCCCAATAAAATGTTAGAATCATTTCTAGTCTATATGACCTTATCTTCTATAGCGTAATAACATGACAATTAAAAAATGATTACTTACTTATCACTGGCACTATCGAACCCTTAAGTTCATGGCCGCGCGGACATAAGCCTACATCCCTATCCTGAGCTAAGCTTTCCAGTCATTCCCTGTATAATCTGCTTCCTTCAAATCATAGTTAATGTTATTCTCCCACCTCATTCTTGGTCTACCAACTGGGCGTTTTCCCTCTGGTTTTCCTACAAGAAGCTTTCATGCAAGTCTTTCATTCCCCATACGTGCAACATGTCCTGACAATCGCAGTCTACGAGACTTAACTGTTCTTATTATATCTGGCTTCCTATAAAGACCATGTAGTTCATCGTTATGTAATCTTCTCCATTCACCTGTCTGTTCATCTCTCTTTGGTCCAAAAAGTTTCTTAGGTAGGCCTACTTTATTCTCAAATACTTTTAATCTCCTTTCCTCCCTTAAAGTAAGAGTCCATGTTTCGCACCCATATAATATAACTGGTTGAATAATAGTTTTATATATTTTCAGTTTAACGTTTTTTGAAAGGAGTTGGGATATCAAAAGTCTCTGCAATGCATTATATATATATATATATATATATATATATATATATGTGTGTGTGTGTGTGTCTCGTGGAATTAAATTCATAACAAATTAATGTATTTGATACAAATGTTTCCTTATATTATACCTCTTACCAATTATTACAGAACAGTCATTGTGTTTGTCGGTAGATTTTGAAATACTCTATAGGTATGTCATTGTTGAATTTCTTAAAGGTAAATTTATCGGCTGATCACAATTTAGGAAAAAGATCACTAGACTCTTCCTTACTTTTGATATCACAGCACAGGACATGTCTATACTCTGAATCTTACACAATATCTATGACTAGAGCATGGAACTCACTTCCCAGTCATGTCAGGGACTGTCAATCGCTATCATTATTTAAATCCAAATCCAAATTAACTGATATCCTAAGTTCGACACAATGAAAACATTAACTGCATAACAACTATATAGAGCATTCCATTAATAATCATCTAGGAAGCTACTTACTTTATTTTATATCATTTTAATTTTATTATATTCTATGTTTTTGTTAGTATTAGCTGGTATTATATCACATCATCATTGTATTTTGTTTAGTCTGTATTTTAATATTATCTTAAAATTGTAATATGTATGTAATTTTGTATAATTCTACTATTCGCTGGTTGAGTGGAAGAGAAGGGCTTATGGCCTGAACTCTGCCAGCTAAAATAAAGCATTATTATTATTATTATTATTATTATTATTATTATTGTTGTTGTTATTGTTATTATATCTTAACTATTTCTATGATTTAACGCTTACCAAGTTATCTAGCATACCATTAATTGATGGACGAAGGATATAGGGACTATTATGGTTAGCCTATTACATTTCTGGAATTTAATTTTAAACGACTGAATGGAAGGTTGGAATTACATCATTTCCTCTAGAATCACAGATCTGTTTGAAAACAAACCCAATTTCCTGCACACCCTTGCTAAGGCGAGATTTCTCTTGTGGAAAGAGCGGGGATTTAGAGATTCTCATTCAGTTCCGTGCTGACCGACTGTATGAATACTTCATGGATATCCTCCTATTCAAGTGGAAATGATACCAACGCTCCCCCCTTAATAACTCATTTTCATCATAATTGATGGACATGTCCCACTCTAGCATTCCCACAAAGCCAGGGATTTCATATGTCGGATATTAAATGTGTAAATTTTTAAAAACATTTTCTCCGCAATTGACTCACTTATTAGGTTGTAGGTTTCATAAACATGTGTTAATTTTGGACACACTCTTTTTATACAATTCCCATGTTCTATGATTTTTTTTTACGTCCCGACTATTTTACGTTATATAATACTGTACTATGCCTCAGATTTTATGTAACCTGCAATCTAGTGGTTTATTTTAATATTACATTTTTTACGAAATTACGTTATTATTATTATTATTATTATTATTATTATTGTTATTGTTATTGTAATTTACATAACCATAGATGTTATGGAGTCGATTATTGTGGTATCCTGGTAACGTCATTTTCGCGGAGGCAGAGAGCCCGTTTGGTAAAAGTTCCTGGGTGAGGTTATTTTTCGGGGAGAGACTCCTCTCATCCCAGCTCCTCTCAAACGATATGTATAAAACTGCTATTCTTCCAATTATATTACATGGATGCGAAACATAAGGATATGCAATAAGAGTTACGGACAGAGGTAACACATATATACCAAAGGTAAATGCCAAGTGTAGTAGCAAATTTAGTATATTTTAGTAAAAATATTGTGAGGAATTTTGTTTGAAATAAAAAGGGAGTATAATAGAATGTAATCCACAAAGAGGATAACCTAAAAATTATCTAAGCAAGAAGAAAGGTTCATACTACGGATATTTAAACGTGAATCCGAGAATCAGTGCACCGAAAATAACTGATACATTTTGGGAGGGGTCGGTAAGGAAGGGAATCCAAAAATAGCACGAAATGTTAGAAAAACAAAGTACACTGGCAAGAGTGTAAGTTAAGTGAATGGAAGGAAGAATACGTTAATAAGGTTAAAAACTGTTGGAACGAGGCGACGAAAACAAGTTAAAAGTTTTATTTATTTTTTATTTTTGGTTCTGATGGCAAAGGTATGCCGTAAAGCGACATGAAAATTTAGAATTTGCAGCCTAAGGTTAAACACAGTGTGCAATGTGGCAGTAAAGGGGTATAGCTGAAATGAGATTAATTGGCTGTAAAATCAAACAGGAGTATGTAAAAATTAGAAAAATCTACGTTAAGTATACATGGGACTCGGGTACTAAATAACAGTAACGATGTGAGGTTGTTGTTTAACTGTCCGAAAGTCATAGTTATGTCTCCCCAGCCAGCGCAGCGTCCAGATCTCAATCCGATAGAACATTGTTGGCTTGAAGTTAAAATAAAACTGCATAAAAGATAAATGATATCAAAATATGACCTGAAAAGAGGGTAGATGAATTATGGGCTTCTACTGACCCGCATTATACCCAGGAAATAATTGTCAGTTTGCCAAAAAAATGAGGGAGGTCATGAGACAGAAAGTTCTCTAAACTAGATTCTAGAATTTGTTGATTGTATTAGAAAAAAAAATTGTATTTGTGTTGCCCTAATATTAAATTGTAAGTGATAATAGTAGTGTTTTTATTTTCTAAACAAATTATAATTATTTAAGAGAAAGTGTATAATCATTTGAGAGAAATTTTGTTTAAAATATATTTTTAAATAGAAGTAAGAAATTGGGACTGGAAGTAAACATCAATAAAACCAAATATATGGTCACACATAGAAATGCAAGATAAGTTAAAATGGAAATGGACAGTTAATAATAATGAGGGAAATTTTGAAGAAGTTGCTAAATTAAAATACCTAGGAACAATAATTACAAATAGGAATGAGATGCACAAAGAAATTAAACATAGGCTCAATTCATGCATTGGCGAAAACTGTTCATGAGTTCTTATGTTAGCTATCAGTATACAAATCGCGGATTATAACGTGGTATTATCTACAGATACTGTTAATCTAAAACAATCTGCCAGTTTAAATAACTAATTATCACAAATTTAAATATGAAAGGTCATGGGTAAGCAGTGATAGGAAATATGGCTGACTGGTATTCTTTCTTTTTAAGAATGACAACATTCAACAGCTTTGAACATTGTTATAAGAACACAATTTATCACACTTTTGCGGATTTTCCTGAAATGCCATAATATTATATCTGTGGTACAATAAATTATTTTGAATTTCAAAAGATATGCCATTATTTTCCTTGAAATTAGTGTAAGAAATGTCCTGGGAAATCTGAAAAGCAAATCGCTAAGTCATTATCATGAATATCCTGCAACGTGCTATGAGACTCTAAATCTAGGAAACACTAAAGCTGCCAACTGATTGAACATTTATGTTCATATTCCATAAAATTTCTTTGAACTACTTGCTCATATTCCTTACTATTTAAGCGGAAATCTGTTCATTATTGCCTTTTTGGGAGTTGGATGAATATTAATACAGATTGCAGTGGTCAACATGATTTTTGTCTCATGAGTACCAATAGTTGTACTTAATGTAGTTTTTTTATCGAGTTTTCAAATATGTATTCGGAATTTCTCCATCATCCACAGTTTTTTAATTTCAATTTCAATTAATGGATTTAAATAATAATTTTTTAATAAACGTTTTTTCGTCCATTTGTTCATTGTAAAATAAAAACAAATGATCTAACACAGGAGATTTTTTCAGCAATGGAAAAGAGATATCAAGGCAAATGGAATCCTAATATGCTGGCCGATTATTGTTGGACCATCAAGACTGAAGAGGAATGATCCACATGCGTAATATAACAGAAAATCACTTACATTCTAGGTGAGTCCGAATGTTCGAATATTGTGTAGTTACGAATGTAGAAAATATTAAAGTGTTTGAAATTACAAATTCCTGTCTCTCGGAAACCTTGCGTGATGGAGAAAAACCGATATCATATTTGAATTCAGGAGAAAAAATACTATCAGAATCATATATTTTTCTTTCTGAGACAAAAAAAAAATATTTTTTTTGTTGCTCAGTGTTGCTAGTCTTTGCAATAAAAAAATATTTTTTTTTTGTTGCTCAGTGTTGCTAGTCTTTGCAATTTGTTCAAGAGTGCAGACCCTATTTTTCGTCTCTTTTACGATGATAGGAGCGATTATTGCGAACTGAATGAAGCAGACTCTCTCGTAGACTTTTCTTTCTCTTCGCACACATTTCATTCACAATATTTTTCCATAGCTAACACCTCTTCATCGCCGCGATCATAATCTAGTTTGAAAGTCGTTCCAGTCTCTAGCCATTCTGCAAACCAACTTAACAAGACGTGATTATATTCACTCGATAGTATCAACACTGATTGCTGCTTCGAAACTATGCATTTTTCTATCTCCTTTGGCTTCAGAAGTTAACGTGCGCACCCTAATTCATTACCTTTTAATTCGGCGTTCTGTTATTATCAGCTAAATATTTGATATTTAAGTTATTCATCATTACTAGGGCAAGGATTTTGAAGTGCTGCACCTTTACAAAAATATAGCTGTTTTCATACCAATAGTTTAATATATGTATTTGGGGATGGAATAAAGCGAAATGAACACAATCTGTTGCACCTTTTTGCACATTTTCGAGAGATTACTGTATTTCACACCTTTTCCCCTCTTTTTTATGCTTCACCACCTTTTCCCAAACTCTTCTCTGCGTTTGTAAAATATACGACAGAAAAATGTATATTTTTTCTTCTTGAACAGCTTTTTAAAATCTCATTCAAAAGTCAACAGTATTAAACAAATATTAAAATAAACTTTATGTAATTTATACCCCAGAAACAATGGTCACTCTGCAGTGTGAAGTCAACAATAGTAAATAATAAATATTAAAATATAATTTATGTTAACCACCAGAACATTATATCCCAGCAACAATGACCAATCTGCAAACTGTGAAGTCAAATTTAAATTTCAGCAGTGTTGCTGTAACAGTTTAAAATAAGTTCAGTTAGTACTATCAATAATTTTATAGTTTTCAATCTTCTAACTTATTGTTGGCTCTGTTGCTCGCCTGAACCACAACGTATTTTTATTAATATTACAACTGGTTCTGACAACAATAACATGGCGAATGTTAAGAATGTTAAGTTGTATGCACTTTCAGAATTCAAAACGCAATTTATCGAAACTGGTGGCATCATTCTTCGATATTCCAACTGGGAAGTAAATATTGCAATAAACTAAAGAACTATTAATTAACCTCATATGGACTCTATAAAGAAGAAACATTTGGTTCAATATTATATGCATATTATATAAACAGAGTTCATGTAACTGGTTTAAACCTTAAATCATTTGTTTCAGCAGCACTTTTCTTGCATGTTTTGTATGTATTCTCAGAACCTTTTTTCCCCCTTTTTCCAACCAAAATTTGCATCTTAAAATCCTTTCCCTAATCATTACATCAGACTTTGCAATTCCGACCCCAAGTCGAAATGTTCCCTTCTAAGCTTTGTTATGACGTCTATATTTCAGTGACTTGTGTGCCCCAAATGGGAGTCAATGACCAATCACGTCTCAATGAATTTTGTTTTACAACCAATGAAGTCGTATTTCACCTCGATATTTATCGAATTCCGTTTACCAAAATAAAGGAAGCTCCTCCTTTTTTATTCTAAACAGGCCAGAACATTACTTTGCAGTGACTGACTCCCCATCAAATACGTTGAATGCAGCAAATAATGAACAGATTCCTTCGAACTACACATTTGATAATTGTGTTTGTAAATAATGATTTTACTGAGTTGTTTCCTAAAAAAATAATTAATAACCTGTAATGTTGGTTCTAGTATACAGTTTATGTTTAATTTTTTTCTTCACTAGGGTGCGTTCTTACAATATTGCGATCTTATTTGACAATAAATAATATGATCTAGTTGCAGTGGATGAACAAATGAAACATAACCAAACATTTGTCATTTGTTTTCAAACATCGCCGTTTACATAAAATATATAAATATTTTAAAGCAACTGTATTTAAATAATGATTTTTTGAGTAAACAGCTTAACTTTATTCGTTAAATAGTCCTAACAAATACCACTCATGATTTATAAATCATCTAGATAAATTGGAAATCACTCGTGGCATTACTTATGTTAGCATACTGAAGATTATTTTCTTCGGCTGTGGTGGTATACTTAAAAATAACATTCGTAAATATTGCACATGGTGTAAGGCTCAGGATGGGGACGTATGGAGAGCTTATATCCGCGCGGCCATGAACCTACGAGTTCGATAGTGCCAGTGAGTTAGTTAGTAAGGTTATACTCCTTGGGTAAATGTTTAAATGATAAACGTAAAATTGGAAAGGTTTACAGATATTATGAAGAAAGGCACAGACGCCTGAAAAAGAGGAATGTTCTGGGACATGGGGTGATTAATGGCGGAGTTTCCCGGAGTGACTGAGTCCCCAGATTAATGTCAGGAGAAGTGAAGCTATCCCTCACGACGTGATGTGAACTTCATGTGTAATTATAGCACTTGCTCTCAAGAATATCGTACCACTGAAAGTTTTATATCTAAATCTTTATATATAAAAATGTACGTCTGTGAGTCTGTTCTTTATGGACTCAAAAACTACTTGACCGATTTTAATGAGTGATTTTACCATCATTTTAGATATTTCTGGTACAATTAACATATATGACATATTACCATAAGCAATATAGGGCAGAGAAAAAAAGTAGTGCGTCGGTGAACTAAAAAAGTAGCTTTTTGGACGCTTAAATGGCTTACGCTGCCTAAATCATAAAAAATACACAAAATTGCTGTACGCAGAATTGAATATTTAAAAAATATATATACTAAGAAGTCTCTGACAGCATATGTCTATCTCTTTTAGGGATAACTCACAATAACCATTTTTGTATTTCTATATTAGATAAGGGTTTTCCTCACCTGTAAGACAAATGCCAGGAAAACGTTAAGGTCCGAACGGTCCCCGAAATCATATGGCCATCACCAACATCAGGATTTCATTATCATCACCATTATCATCCTTCACCGGTGTGGAAAGCAACGGGAAGCTACCACACCTACAATTCCCTAGTAAAGCTGCAAATCATAGCATGAAAATATTGATTGCAGTGAAAGACCTGCCCTCGGGCAGAATTACTATGGCTGGATGGATATTAGATTAAAAGTAAGGATTTAATTACATAGAATTTTTCGACAATGCAAAGCTAATGCTTAATAATATTATTATAGTCGGTTCCAGATGTCTACAGAGCAGATATAAACAGTGGTTGTAACGGCGTAAAAGCGCGCTTCACAAGCGGATAAACCTTACGAGTACATCGACACGCAATTACGGTTTCATAACATATTCATTTAACAATGAAATGCAATACTGACAACAATAATGAAATTAATGATGATAATAATAATATAATAGTAATAATAATAATAATAATAATAATAATAATAATATAATAAATAATACTAATATTATTAATAAATACCAATAATAATCTCTAATCGCCGTGTGAAGGTTATCTTTCAATAACGTTTTATAAACGTTTGTAATTGTCTGTATTTCTCCCGAACGAAATCCTTTCCTCTGTTTATGTTTCTTGACAGGAGACATTCCGGAAGGATCGGACATCTTTTGAGAAAGGGATACTGCACTTATTAAAAAAAAACACTTGCACAAGCCTGATAAATATATCACACTCACTACAGTAGGCTCAACACTTATTTAATTTTACTGAACATAACGCTTCATCAATACTTGAGCACATAAGTGATACTAAGGGGAAAAACAACTACTTGTGTTGTAATAACTAATAACTAACTAACTCACTGGCACAATCCAAACCGTAGGTTCATGGCCGTGCTGACATAAGCTCTCAATACATCCCTATCCTGAGCTAATGTTTTCCTATCATTCCCTGTATAATCTACTTCCCTCAAATCATAGTTAATGCTATTCTCCCACCTCATTCTTGGTCTACCAACTGGGCGTTTTTTCTCTGGTTTTCTATACAAGAAGCTTCCATGCACGCCTTTCATTCCCCATTCGTGCTACATGTCCTGCCCATCGCAGTCTACGAGACTTAACTGTTCTCATTATATCTGGTTTCCTATAGAGACCATGTAGTTCACTGTTATTGCAGTCTTCTCCATTCACCTGTCTGTTCATTTCTCTTTGGTCCAAAAATTTTCCTAAGAACTTTATTCTCAAATACTCGTAATCCCCTTACATAAAATGCAGTATTAGAAAAGACAAATTCTTCAAGAATAATGTGCACTTGAACATGAAACGAAAATCGTATAAATATTAACTGGTAGCTAGATAATAATAATAATAATAATAATAATAATAATGATTTATTTTAGCTGGCAGAGTTAAGGCCATAAGGCATTCTCTTCCACTCAACCAGCGAATAGTAAAATTATACAAAAATTACGTACATATTACAATTTTAAGATATTAAAATACAGACTAAACAAAATACAATGATGATGGATCTAATACTAGCTAATGCTAACAAAAACATAGAATATAATAAAATTAAAATGATATAAAATAAAGTAAGTAGCTTCCTACATGATTATTAATAGAATGCTCTATATAGTTGTTATGTAGTTAATGTTTTCATTGTGTCGAACTTAAGATATCAGTTAATTTGGATTTAAAAAATGATAGCGATTGACAGTCCCTGACATGACTGGGAAGTGAGTTCCATGCTCTAGCCATAGATATTGTGTAAGATTCAGAGTACAGACAGGTCCTGTGTTGTGGTATCAAAAGTAAAGAAGAGTCTTGTGATCTTGTTCCTAAATTGTGATGAGCCGATAAATGTTGAAAACGTGTTGTTAAATAAGTTGGTAAATATGTGTGCAGAATTTGGAATAGTAAGGTATGTGAATGTAAAGTTCTTCTGTCATTTAGGCGTAGCCATGATAAGGCCTGAAATGAAGGAGACACGTGGTCATAACGACGGAGATTGAATATAAATCGAATGCACGCATTATGAGCACGCTGTAGTCTGTCAGATAGATCAGTTGTAAGATTAGTCAGTAATATGTCGCAGTAGTCGAAGTGTGGCATTATAAGAGTCTGTATAAGTATTTGTTTTAATTTTGTAGGAAGGAAGTTTTTAAAACTATTTAGGGAGTGAAGAATTGAGAACACTTTCTTGCAGGTATTATTCCCTGGATTTTCCAGTCTAGGTGTTGGTCCATATAGATACCCAGATTTTTTACTACTGAGCTGTAGGGATATTTTTGTCATTTAGGAGAATGGTAGGGATATTTTCGTAATTTATAATGCTTTGGATTCGCCGATGTCCTATAATTATGCACTGTGTCTTGTCAGTATTTAGATTAAGTCCATGTTTCTTCGACCATTGGGAAATTGAGTCTAGGTCACTATTTAATTTGTCTAGTGTGTCATGTACATCGTCAGGATGGGAGTGAATGTAAATTTGCAAATCGTCAGCGTATAGGTGATATCGACAATAGGTAAGTCTAGTGGATATATCGTTAACATAGATAGAGAACAGAAGTGGTCCTAACACTGAACCTTGTTGGACGCCACCCTTCAGTGATAGCCAGGATGAGGAAAGTTCTGCATTGGATACACATTGCTGGCGACCATGAAGATAGGATCCAAGCCAGTTAACAGCATTGTCCGAAAGATTCAGAGCGCGTAATTTTGCTATTAATATGTCAGTGTCAACAGTGTCGAAAGCTTTGCTGAAGTCCAAGAGTGTAAATATTGTCATGTGGCCACTGTCCATTGCTTCACGCGTATCTTCGGTAACTTTAAGAAGTGCGGTTGCCGTACTATGGCCTGTCCTAAAACCTGATTGGTATGGGTCGAGTATGTTATGAGTGTTAAGGTAATCAGTTAATTGTTCATGAACAATGCGCTCCAAGGCCTTAGATAGGACTGGGAGGATGCTGATTGGTCTAAAGTCGTTTGGTGTTACAGGTAATTTAATTTTAGGGATTGGTCTGACTATAGCTTTTTTCCAGAGTTCGGGGTAAGTTGAGGTCATAATTGAGGCATTGAATATATGGGTTACAGTTGGGAGTATGACATGGAGTATTTTCTTTAAAAGTCGATACTTATATTGTCTATACCTTGTGTTTTAGTTCTAATGCGGTCCAGGGATAGTTTTAACGTCGATTGGCATTATATAGGAAAAGAAGAATTTTTCTCGGGAAGGAGTAGGTGTGGATAGGAGCTCATCTATAGTTTGTTGTTTGGTCGTAGTGTTTATGTTAAGTGTGGCATATGATGTGAAATGTTGGTTTAGATCGTCCAGTGATATGTTAATGCTCTCTCCTTTGGTTGTCGGCTGCCGTAGACCCATTGATCTAATACGTTTCCACATATCACTTGCATTTGTGTTTGGATCAATGAGACTATGAGCATACCGCAACTTAGCGTTCCTAATGTTTTGATTCGTTTTGTTTCTTAATGTCTTATATTGTCTTAAGTTAGCGTCACTTTTTGTCCCGTCTATATTTTCGAAAAGCAGCATCCCTCTCAGCCATCAGTAGTCGAATTTCGTGGGACATCCAGGGAGCTGGGGATTTAGTAATTCGTCTAGTCTTCAAGGGGGCATGTTTGTCGTAAAGTTCTAATATCATATTGTTAAATTTAAGGAATTTTTCGTCAATTGTGAATAGGGTCCAAATATCATGCCACGGCATGTCGATAGCGTCTGCAATTAGAGCTTGCTGGTTAATATTTTTTAAATTTCAATACGTTAATAATTTAGGACGAGTCCTAGGACACTGGAGAGAGTATTCGATATATATGACGTCATGGGCTGATATGCCGGGGGCAGGTATTTGTCCGTAGTTTATAATTTTCTTGTGAATTTGTCGTGGCTATGATGTCTATTAATGTATCAGTCGTCGATGTGTGATGAGTTGGTTGTAAAGGCAAGACATACATATTGCATGCGTGAAATAATGCCAGTAGTTCTGATGATGAAGATGAGGAAGAAAGTAAGTTAGAGTTAAAGTCGCCCATTACTATAACATGCTGATAATGCGGCAGTAAACTTAATAAGGGTGTTTCTATGTCACTAAGATACTCTACTTTCGGAGGTTTGTACACCACACACAGGAGACATCTCTGTAAACTAGCTGAAATTTCAATGAAGAGGAATTCTGGTCGTGCATTGTAATCAGGGGAGGAGTGAAGAATGACTTTGGGCTCTAAGTTCGATTTGATATACATCGCAACTCCCCCACCTCTTTTCCCTAGTCTATCATTGCGACAGAGGGTGTACCCGTCAATATCAACAAGTGAGGAGTGAAGGGAAGGTTTAAGCCAGGACTCAGATATTAAGATCGCATGCAGAAATCTCGGAAAATAAATGTCGAATTTCATGAATGTGAGGCAGAATGCTTTGAGCATTAATATGGGCGATTTTAAGAGTAGTTGAACGAGGAGAAAAACATTCTTTTAGCAGGTAGGCAGTGGTGGGGTGAGAAGAATGTGAGGATTCATTGGCATTGTCATTTGAAGAAAGGGTAGGAATTTGCCTGGGGGGTGGTCGTGTTGAAAGCAGGCCAGGGACTTCAAATATTTGACTAAAACTTGGAAGATCAATTGTACCAACTTTTACAAATAATGAAAATTTTAACTGAATTAACACACTATTAGGAGCAGAGAAAAATAAATATTAGTAATAATAAAATCAATTTGACTATTCTAAGAAAATAAAGTAAATGTTAACCTAATTAGCCTAGAGAAATTGCTATAGCTTAATTATTAATTTAAGAATTATTGAAAAAAAAAAGTTGATATATATTAAAAATAAGATATAGAATAATTAAATAGTTTTTAAATTATATGTTACAAAAAAAAAAGAACATACCCTATAATACGCTAAAGGCTTAAATTAACACAGGTCACTAGCACTGGTGATACGCTTCTTTGATTCACCAACCTTAGCGAATATAACACCGTCCAATGTCCAGACATTGCGTACACCAAACTTATCAATAGTGTCTTTCAATAGTTGGTGGCGATTACTATTTGTTATTTGCTATATTCATTTATTATAGTTACGGCTATTACCTCCCATTCCACTCAACCATATATGTTATATTAAAATACAGCAATCAAAATATTATCATAATATGAACTTTATGATATGTATATACCCCATACGTCCGGTGTGGGGGCACCGGTGCTCCCTAACGGGAGTTTTTTAATGAGGCATTATTTAATTATGCTTAATTATCTACAGATGTCAACGAGTGACATGTGGTTAGCACACCGCTTCAATGAGTTGGCAAGTAGTATATTACGTGAAAGGAAAAGGTCGGTTAAATATCACGGGCAGATTTTGGACGTGTTTTGTCTAGTCGACTTTTCATCTCGTCCACATCTGGACGATTTACCATTACTTTTTTTAACCCATCCATAGTAATTCTGCCCGAGGATAGGTCTTTCACTGCAATCATAGCATTTTCATGCTATGCTTTGCAGCTTTAATAAGGAATTGTAGGTGTGGTCGTTTCCCTTTGCTTTCCACACCGGTGAAGGATGATGATGATGATGATGGCCGGATAATTTTTGGAGACTGTTGGGACCTAAGGTTCCTGACATTTGTCTTACAGGTGAGGAAAAACCCCGAAAAAACCTCACCCAAAAGCCTCTCCCGACCGGGAATCGAACCCGGGCCCGCTGCGTGACAAGGCAGCACGCTACCTCAGCGGTGGACAACTTTTCTTAAGGTTTCCTTGTATTTTTATGTCTATGGCATGGCCCTGGTTTCGACTCAGCCTCTAACTTAAATGAGTACCAGATGCTTGTTCTGGGGGTAAAGGCGGTCGTTACGCAGGGCTGACAACCCGGCTGACATAAAGTGTCGATTGTCTAGAAAAAGTGGAAGCCTTAACATTCTACTACCCCCAAGGGGCTCCCGAGGCCTGTATGGGAACACTTTACTTTACTTACTTAATTGGATAAAGGCTATATAATGTGCTGTATTATTTATCTTCTATGTTTATAATATGTAGTTACAATAATGTTAATTATCTTTAATCTGTTAACCTTACAGTTGTCAGACCGATATAATTATCATTTAGTATTTACTTTATGACGGCCACGGTGGTCCACCGGTTATGTCCTTTGCCTCTAGTCCCGAGGGTCACGGGTTGAAACTCGGCCGGAGTCAATGGATTTTTAGTATGGGAAAATTCAAGGAACAAGTCTTCCAGGTGGGAGTTTAAGCCGTGGATCCCGAGTCTGAAGATATTCAAGTTTGATAAAAGAACCGTAAGCCTGAATAAAAAGGCCTCTCTTCAAATTTTAACCGACCTTGATCCATCCAAATAATACCTTAGTTGCCTACTAGATGTCTCATTGAGGCGATGTGTTAGGTAAATAAAAGTAACAAAATTTGCTTGGTTTAGAAACTCCCGCTAGGGAGCACCAATGTTTCCACGTGGGACGTATGGGATATATGCATTGCTGTCATAGAAACATGCTCCCAGACCATTAACCAATTCATCGTATTTGCGCCCCTAGCGGAAAAAAATGCTCGATGTAGATCTGTTTTAACTTTTCTGCTTAACAATATTGTTCAACTTGACCTTTCCATTCATATGGGATGGATTGGGTATGGGAAAAGGAACAAAAATCGCAAGAATGTGGGCGAAAAATAAGGACGACGTACTTGGATACAAACCAACTAGATAGTCTTGCAGACTGTACAGGAAAACGTTCACTGTCTTTACAAAGAGACCTAAAATAAGCTTGGGGAAAATCACACACACACACACACACACACTTATATGTACATATGTATATATATATATATATATATATATATATATATATACACATAAATACATAAATCTAGGATTTAAAGAGCGATCAGGAGTAGGTTGGATTAGATTGGGGACATGGAAATTTCTAAAAGTTACCGACGATCACGTTATGCGAATATGTCCAATATGCCGGAACTTTGAAGACGAAATACATATATTAGAAAATGTAACGAATTGGAATATTGTATGCTCAAGTTGTTGCCGAAAAGATTTCTGAATTCAAATCGTGATAGATTGGGATGTTACGAGTTAATGGTCCATTCATCCATATTAATTTTGCCCGAGGGCATATCTTTCACAGCAATCATAGCATTTTCATACTATGCTTTGCAGCTTTACTAGGGAATAATATGTATGGTAGCTTCCCGTTGCTTTCCACACCGGTGAAGGATGATGATGATGATAATGATAAGGATGATAATGCTGATGACGGCCGGATGATTTTCGGGGACCGTTGGGCCCAGCTTCCTGACATTTGTCTTATTGGTGAGGAAAAACTCCGAAGAAAACCTCACCCAGGAGCCTGTCCCAACCAGGAATCGAACCCGGGCCCGCTGCGTGACAAGGCAGCACGCTACCTCGAGATCACAGCGGTGGACCGAGTTAATTATTAAACCCATAAAACTGGATAAACGTGGGAAAATTTCTTGACAAGACGTGGAAAATAAGAACAACACTCATTCGTGAATAATTAAATATGTAAGCAAAATGTAATAATATTAATGTTTAATAACTATACGTAACTTAATTAATGTATAATGCAATTGTATTGCAATTTATTGTGTTATTTTTTATCTTTTTTTTTATTTTACGAGTATATTATTCATCATCATCATAATCATCATCCGATATCATGGCAGCTGCCGCCGTCTTCCGGAAACCAAACGCCATTCCTCTGTGTCCATCCATTGATATTCCTCCATTCCTCTGATATTCATAGCTGCTTGTACCCCTTCTATCTAAGTTTTCTTCCTCCTTTCCATTGGGAACCATTCCAAACAATTTTTGGCAATCTTTGCTCTGGCATTCTTTTGACATGACCATACCACTGCAATATTTTCTTTTCTATAGTGTCTATGATGTCCGGCTCCTCTTTTACGTCCATAATTTCCCTTATTTCTTTATTTCGTGTTCTATCCATTCTAGATTTTTCAGCTGATCTTCTTAAAACATGCTTTTCATTTCCCTGGTAGGAATTTGCCAGACTTCAGCACCATTTGTTAAAATGCTCTGAATTATGGTTTGATATATTTGTTATTTTTCTATTTTTTGTAATATTTTTGCTCCACCAAACAGAGTTTAAAGCATTTATTTCTTGTTTTGTTTGTGCGATTCTATTTTTAATTTGCAATGTGTTATCGCCTGAATGGTCTAATTTTGTTCCTAAATAAGTGCATTCAATACTAGATTTTAGTTCTTCTCCATTGTTGAAATTTATATTTTCCATTTCTTCTCCTATACACAGGTATTTAGTTTTCTCAATGTTTATATAAAGTCCCCATTTTTCATATTCTTCTTTTAGTTTTTTAGCCATATATTCTATGTCATCGTGGTCCTGTGCTATTATTACCTGGTCATCTGCAAAATTTAGTGAATATATTATTACTATACATTAATTTATTCGTACGGACTGTCAACATCACGTACGACTTGCTGCCCTTGCCGTCTATATTTGTATATAACATTGTATGTGTCTTCATTTTAGTCTAATAAAGTCCTACTACTACTACTGCTACTACTGCAAACGCTATACATGCTATTTTGTACAGCCCTATTTCTGATTTTGTAACTTATATATGAAATAAATATCTAATTTTTAGCTACTAAGTATTTTTTCTGCATAATTTACACCAATTCTAAAGTAGGTATTGTTTGCAATTGAGGAGGGTGTATCTATGTTGTATAAACTTAGGAAGTGATCAACATCTTGGGCATCGTTTTAGAATTGCAAATTCGATGCCTGAGCCACAAGGCAGAAGACAGGCTGGTGACATGGCCAAGTCGTCCGGTTCCCCAAACATCTCGAGGAAGACAAGGAAACAGTTTGTGGTCTCGTTAGTGTTCTCGCGACGTGACAAATCTCTCTGTCGGAGAGCTTAAGCCTACACCTAATACACATTGCATATGACTTAAAATTTAAACGGAAATATCCTAAGGCAGTTCGAAATATTAATAATATTTCCATGGCCATAGCTTTAAAAATGTGTATATCGCATTGTAGGCCTTATTTGAAAATCCAAGTCGCACGAAATTCTTTCGTTAATATATTAATTTTGTTGCGCTCAGACCTAGAGTTACTATTAAAACTACATTATTCCGTGCCTTAATTAAAATTGAAAGAAATGTACTACACCTATCAAAGGTTTTAATTGGTCACTATTTTTTTTTATATTCATGTAACCTATACTACCGGTATTAATATATTACGAGTAAATGTTTTGATTGGAGGGATGTAGGATTATGAAAATGTATAGTTTATATATCGCTACGTCGTAACGCAGCGGAAAAGGGTTCGATCCCTGGTCGATACATTTTTCCTGGGTGTTTCTTTTTCGGGACTTTTCCTCACCTGTTAGACAAATGTCAGGAAACTTTAAGACCCAAATAGTCCCGAATGTCAACTGGCTTTTACAATCATCATTATCATTTTCGCCATATTTAACGTGAATGTGGTCTCGAGGTAGCGTGCTGCCTTGTCACGCAGCGGTCCCGTGTTCGTTTCCCGGTCGGGACAGGTTCCTGGGTGATTATTAACATCTTCAAAGGCCCTCTCCGCCAGATACGACAATGAATAAACCGAGCCCTGCCTCTATGATTAACATTTATAGTATTCGGGTGAATCAATAATACCCAACACATATTTGCCCATAATCCTAAAGCCCCTTCACACACAGAAAAGGTTAAAAATACTATTCTAAAATATAGTTCATAATAAAAAACTAATTAAAAATATAAAATAAGATTTTTTGTCGGGGTTTTTCCCTCACCTATAAGACAAATGTCAGGAAGCTTAGGGCCCAACGGTCTCCGAAAATCATCCGGCCATCATCATCATCCTTATCATTATCATCATCATCCTTCACCGGTGTGGAAAGCAACGGGGAGCTACCACACCTATAATTTCTTAGTAAAGCTGCAAAGCATAGCATGAAAATGCTATAATTGCAGTGATAGACTTGCCCTCGGGCAGAATTACTATGGATGGAATATGAATGTGGTGTGTGTGTGTGTGTGTGTGTGAATTAATGAATGTAGTTCCGTCATAATGTTGTGTTGTCTCGGAGGAGAACTTGTAATTGAGATGATCATTCATTCATGGAGGCCCTCCATGTCCTTGTGTGGTCAAAAAACTATCAGTGTTTTCCATAGTTACAATCCCTCTCCCGACAGGTCGTGCCACTGTAAGGCCCCGTATGTCGTGTGGCACGTGATTGTGCCTATAAGGTGAGGTGTAAAACTGTGTAAATGGAATGGAATATTTTATCTACGTCTTAAATCTCTTTGAGACTATATTTTAATTTCTTGAATAAATAAATTATAGCTGTTCTTAGCGGCTGGAAATCCTTTTATTTTCCTTTATATTATAGGTATTCTATTTTAGTGTTGTCTCCGAGATGGCCTGGCAATGAGTTGATCACTCATCTAAGGAAACCCTACATGTCCTTATGTGGTCATGAACGTATGTCTGTGATGGAGAGTTTAAGATCCTCTCCCAACAGATCGTGTCCCTTTAAGACCCGTGTGGAGAGTGTCATGAGAACCTACAAAGGGAGAAGTTAAACTAAGGCATCGTTTCCCAACCTGTGATTCGTGAATCCCCACGGAGTTCGCAAAATATTTCAAGGGGTTCGACAAAACTTTTTTTAATGGCGGGTTTCGAAGTTAGGCCTATCATTGTTCCCTTCATTTCTGCGGCATTGTCATAATAATAATAGTAGTAATAATAATAATAATAATAATAATAATAATAATAATAATAATAATTATAGTAATTATTATTATTATTATTATTATTATTATTATTATTATTTTATTATTCCGGCTTTTACAATGAATATACATTTTTCCGGTACCCATGTTCACAGTTAACTACACATTTGTTTCAACATTTTTCCATTCTTGTCTGTTCATCCATATATCTTCTTCTATTTCCCATTCCCTCTTAGTTTCATTGATTCCCTGAATCCACGTAATATTTGGTCTACCCTTCTTTTTACTTCCCTGTGGTTCCCAATCCATGATTATCTTAGGTAGTCTTCCTTCTTCCATCCTTCTAATGTGTCCGTACCAATTTAATTGTTTCTTCTTTATAAAATCTAATATTGGATATTGTACCTGCATTTTTTCTTTTATATATGAATTTCTGATAATAATAATGATGATAATAATAATAATAATAATAATAACAATAATAATAATATTCAAAATGGATGCAACATGTTCATCGAATGGAATATCACAGAATATCCAAACAAATGTTAAGATATCAACCTGCAGGAAGTATAAGACCAGGACGTCCACTCAAAAGACCTTTAGATGGTGTTTCTCTTGAGGCCGAAACAGGTCAACAAATGGCCTAAATTCGTGAATGTACTATGATATAATTGTTACTATTATTATAATTATTATTACTTATTTAGAATTAAATTAACCTTATAATGCCCTTTGTTACATATGTGTAAGATCGGCAATTTATCACATTATTTGCACAATACATTAACATTTACCGCGAATGTCTGATTAATAGTTATGTAAGAACATTAGGAATGCATTTTATTTCGCTACACCTAGGCTTACACGTTGTGTAACTTTTAAGGCGAAACTTGAGTAACTTTAGGTTTTAACCATTAAGGGTTAAGTTAATTTAAGGTTATTAAATATTTTGCTTGGAATTAAATTTTATGCATGTCTACTCTATATATATATATATATATATATATATATATATATTTAAATATCAGTGGTTCACCCAACTCAGTTCGTTATGAAAGGGGTTCGCGAGTCGAAAAAGGCTGGGAACCGCTGAACTAACGTAAAGAAAGAATGTTCTGGAAATAAATATTCCTTAATAACTCCTATTGAGAGTTCTCTCTTGTGGACGCACATGTATTTACTCTAAAACAGTTAAACATCAAACAGTTAAATAAGTGACAGACGAGTAGGTTTTTGATATCTGAAATATAAGCGCTACATAAACATTTACAACAAATTAATAAGTGACCGATTAATTAGCAGGAGTGTAATGGACAAACATATTATTAATGTAAACAAGTGTATGGTAGGGTGAAGTGAACGAACAAACCAGTCTCCGGGTTTGCATGGAACCTAATTCAATTAATGGACGTACTGCAGTGAATTAGCAAACATCAGTCGAACTGTTTCTTCTGTGATTTGTGTCTGTGGACAGTTCAAATTGAATGTAATTCCCAGTGAGCCACGTCTGATGGGAAACTTAGGGAAAATAGTTGCAAGTTTTGCAGATATATTATAAATACATTTTATTTACATTTTTATTTTACTTAAAGAATATAATGGAAATGGACAACTAATGACAAACGAAGGAAATTTTGAAGAAGTGGCTGATTTCAAGTATCTAGGAACAATAATTACAAATAGGAATGAGATGCACAAATAAATTAAACATAAGCCCAATTCTGGAAATGCGTGTTAATATGCATTACAGAGACTCTTGTTTTTCCAACTCCTTTCAAAAAATGTTAAACCGAAAATATATAAAACAGTAATTCTCCCAGTTATATTATATGGATGCGAAACATGGACTTTTACTTTAAGGGAGGAAAGGAGATTACGAGTATTTGAGAGTAAAGTTCTTAGAAATATTTTTGGGTCAAAAGAGATGAACAGACAGGTGAATAGAGTAAACTACATAATAGTGAGATATGTGATATATATAGGGAGTCAGATATAATAAGAACAATAAAGTCTCGTAGGCTGCGATGGGCAAGACATGTGGCACATATGGGGAATGAAAGAGGTGCATGAAAGCTTCTGGTAAGAAAACCAAAGGGAAAACGCCGAGTTCGCTGACCATGAATAAGATGGGAGAATATCGTTATCCATGATTTGAGGGAAGTAGATTATACAGGGGATGATTGGAAAACATTACCTCGGAATTGGGATGTATGGAGAGCTTATGTCCGCGCGGCTATGAACCTACGGGTTCGATAGAGCCAGTGAGTTAGTTAATACTGGCCCTAAGCAACCGTTCTCCACACAATATCACGGCCACACTTGCAGTCTTTATTTGTGTAAATGTAAAAAATAGTGAACGATTATATTGGGTTTCATAATATGGCCCTAGTTTCTTCTCCTCCTCACCTCAACTCGTGTCCGAATCTGAACCGGGCCAAAGGATGAGAAACGATGAAGCCCGATACATAGAAGGTCTGTGGATTACAAGGACGCCACGCCGGCCGACCACGCCTAACGCGCTAATACAGGAACAGATGAACGATATAAAATGGAATGATATGAGTGTGAAGAAACAGTGGAAAGAAATTTATGGCAGAAAAACGAGAGAAACACCGAGAAAACCCAGCTCAGACTCCGTTTAGTCCACCACGAAACTCATATGGAATGACCAAGAAGTGAACTAGAGACATCAGCGGCGTAAGGACCTCGGAATTAGACTTAATACAGAGAAGACACAAGCGATAATCCTTGACCATCTAAAACTATTTCACAGCAGTAACAACATGAATCTAACTAACTCAATGGCGCTACCGAACCCGTAGGTTCTTGGCCTCGCGGACATAAGCTCTCCATATATTCCTATCCTGAGATAATTTTTTCAATCATCCCCTGTATAGTCATCATCCCTGAAATCTTGGTTAATGTTATTCTCCTACCTGTTTGTTAGTCTACCTATTGTACGTTTTCCCTCTGATTTCACTGGTCAACATGATTTCTGTCTCATGAGTACCAATAGTTTTACTTAATGCAATTTTTTTATCGTGTTTTCAAATATGTACTCGGAATTTCTCCATCACCCACAGTTTTTTTTTATTTCAATTTCAATTAATGAATTTAAATAATTATTTTTTTAATAAACGTTTTTTCCTCCATTTGTCCATTGTAAAATAAAACGGAGAAAGTTTTCATCAGAAGATTTTAGCTATGGAAAAGAGATATCAAGGCAAATCATCATCTCATCATCTGCCTTTCAAGTATTAGGCCCAGTGGCCTGTTACGGTCTCCCGCCATCAAGGCAAATGGAATCCTTATATGCTGGCCGATTATTGATGGGCCATTAAGAGGGATGCTCCACAAGCGAAATGTAGCAGAAAATCGTCATTTCTTACTTTCTAGGTGAGTCCGAATGTTCGAATATTGTGTAGTTACGAATGTAGAAAAATTAGTGTTTGAAATTATTATAAATGCCTGTCTCTGGGAAATCTTACGTGATGTAGAAAACCCGATATCATATTTGAAATTCAGGTGAAAAAATACTATCAGAATCATATATTTTTCTTTCTGAGACAAAAAAAAATTCTTTCTTGTTGCCCAGTGTTTCTTACAGGAAGCTTCCATGCCCCTCTTTAATTCCCCATACGTGCCATATATCACGACCATCGTAGTCTATGAGACTTGACACCTCTAATTATATATGGTTTCCTGTAAAGATCATGTAGCTGACTGTTTTAGCAGTTTTGCCCATTCCCTGTCTGTTCATCACTCTCTGGTTCAAGAATTTTCCTAGGAACTTTATTATCAGGTACTCGTAATTTTTTTCTCCTCCCTTAAAGCAGTAGTCCATGTTTCGCATCCATACAACTGGGAGAATAACTTTTTTTTAGAGAAGTTGGTACGACGAGAGTTCCTGTAATGCATAATAGCATGCAAATACAGAATTGAGCCTATGTTTAATTTATTTGTGCATCTCATTCCTATTAATTCTTTTCTGTATGTTTGATTGCATTTATCATCTTTGTTTGACAATGTCGCATGATATATTTAATGTCATTGCATTAATATATCATAAGTAAATGCACGTTGTTCAGTAGAAAAATTATTAGCCATTATACAGTTCATACTTTATACTTATACACTCGTCATTCAGTTTGCACTTACACACGCTTTTTTTATAAGATACAAAATTTAAAATTGAAGTAACTTTATACACACGCCATTCAGTACACAAGGAAAAGCGAGCGAGCGCGTTATCCAATCGAAGCACACAATCTGACTGCGACCGTGAATGCGTTGGATGTGCTTGTATACTGCTGAGTCTGCGCACATTTCAAGTCCTGTGTTTGCACGTCACCGCACAGCACAAACCCCGCGTCTACTGTCCAATACTATACTGATCGCACTGTATATATCTCTATTCCTCAATGATTCTTGTGTTAATATTTCAATGTTTTTACTGTATTTAGGTATTTAAATGTTTTTAATTATAGCTAAAATATGTTACATAAAACACGTTTATACAATTTTGTCAGAAGGTAGAGGCAAAAGTTTAGATTAGATTCGAAAGTTTACTCAAAGGATGGTTGATGGTAATAAAATGCCGCCAGATATCAGAGATAACTACCCAGCATTGAAAACAATTAGTGTTGAAAAAATACGTCACTGGAGGTTGTCCACCACGTATTCATTTCGTATTGTTCTTATATATATCCTCAACAAGTGTCCTACTCTGAGTTGCGTCGAAAGATGAGATGAACCTCTATATTTTATAGAGGTGAATGATAAGGTTTCCTACCGACTACGCCTGATTCACCGCCACAGGTGCGGATTAAGAAATTAAATGAAACGGATGAGATGAGTACAGGTATAGAGAAATAGTGAAATGAAATTTGTGTCAGAATAAACCGGTAGAAACCCGGGGGGAAACCAACCCAAGCTCTGTTTCGTTCACCACGAAATCCACATGGAGTGACCAAGACTCGATCTCGAGACCCCAGTGCTGATAGGCGAGCGTGTAACCGTTGCGCTACGGAGTAGCCATCAAATTATTTCTCCTTCTTCATTGTATTTCAGTTTCTTACCTTATAAATATTTTACATGTCCCACGCCGTCCGGAACTTACAGTGGCACGACCTATCGGTAGAGGGATTTTAAACTTTGGACATTTGGAAACACGAACTAACTAACTCACTGGCACTATCGAACCAGTAGGTTCATGGCCGCGCGGACATAAGCTCTCCATACATTCCTATCCTGAGTCAATGTTATCCAACCATCCCCTGTATAATCTACTTCCTAAAAGTCGTATTTAATGTTATTCTCCCACCTCATTCTTGGTCGACCAACTGGGCGTTTTTCCTCTGGTCTTCCTACAAGAAGCTTCCATGCACGTCTTTCATTCCCCATTCGTGCCACATGTAGGTCATTTGGAAACACAATACATTTTTACCATACAAGGACGTGGAGGACCTCCAAGAATTAGTGATCAGCTCAATCAAGATTCTTCATCGAAACAACACAACGCTGAGAAGATTCACACCATTCACTCACACACACACACACACACACAGACACACTTTCTTACTATAGGCATATATATGTATATATATGTATATATATGTATATATATATATATATATATATATCCCCACCGTCGGTGTCCCTACCTTGAAGTGGTGGTGGGGCTTGTGAGTCCTAATGACTCCATGAGCCACCCAGGCGGTAGTGTAACTACCGACAGGGCCTGCCATGCCTGGCAGGTCATGGAAGAAAGTCCAGAGTAAAAGAGGTACCCATCGAAGAAAAAGGGCTAGTAACTCACTTCCAAGATGTAAAATTATCAATTACTCAAAGCAACATTCACGAAGTAAGCCGGACTGATAAATTGGAACAAACTAGCAAACGAAAAAGGAACACGGGAAGGAAGAAAAATAAAATGAAACTTACATGTTGGAATGTTATTGGGTCGATTAATGGGAAAGAACACATAACTTACGAATTGAAGAAATATAAAATAGAGATCTGTGCAATCTCCGAGACGAAGAAAAAAGGAAAATCGATTACACAAATACAAGACTACATATACATAAACAGTGGAGTAAACAAATCCAAGCGTGCCAGAGGTGTTGGTATTCTGATACATGAAAGTTTGAAAGATAAAATAATCGAATATAATTACATATCAGAACGAATAGTTAAAGTAAAATTCCTAAATGCACCTAAACATTTCACGATCATCAGCATTTATGCACCAGAGGAAGGTAAACCAATAGAAGAAATAGAAAAAAATTACAATACCCTTCAAGAAAACGTAGAGAAAATCAATGACAAAGAAAACATCATAATAGCAGGAGATTTTAATGCGAGAATTGGAAACATACCTCTACCGGGAATAACATACAAATATGATGAAGAAACTAGAAACAAAAATGGTGAAGGATTGTTGCAATTCTGTGCGGAAACTGGAATGAGAATTAATAATATATTTTTTCCTCATAAGGTTCAGCAAAAGATAACTTTTCAAAACTCTCGTGGTCAATCTTCAACAATTGATTGTATACTTACAAATCGAAACATAAAGCCACTAGAAATTTTGGACACCAGAGTCTTTCCATCCGCTGAGATCGAAAGTGATCACAATCTTGTGGTAAGCCAATTCAGGTTTAACATCAAATTAAGAAACAAACAATAACAGAAAGACAAGAACATATCCAAAACAAATGAAACATTCAAAGTAGAATTATTTATTGATGATTCAACAAAACTACTCTATCAGAACAGATTAAACAAGAAGTTATCAGAGATGGAAAACTGAAGAAATTGTTGAAGAAAAATGGAAAATGCTCAAAACTGCTATAACAGACTCAGCAAAATAATCATTAGGTACAAGAAATTCTGAACGGAAACATGTCCGACGTTGGACTCCTTGGTTTAATGAAGAGATAAAGGTACAGATAGAAAAGAAGAGAAAACTACACAGGTGATATTTACAGAGAAGGAATGAAAATGATTACGATGAATTAAAAAAAAAGAAGCCAAGTAGTATCGGTAATTAGGAAATCAAAACAAAAATTTTGGGACAAATACTCTCATGAACTGGAATTTGATTTCTATGGTATGCAGAAACAAATATGGAGGTTCATCAGGAACCAGAGAAAAGATGTAAACGAATATGTAAATTTATGCGATATATCAACAGAAGAATGGGAAAACTACTTTAAAGAAATTTACTCAGAACGGGAAAATACCGAAAACTCACATGTAGAGAAAACTACAAATAAAGATACATTTCAGATAAGCAAGGAAGAATTTGAAAAACAAGTAAACAAATTTAGAAACAGAAAATCAGCGGGTATAGATCACATCCAGAATGAATTAATTAAATACGGAGGAGAAAAATTACATGAAGAAATTTACAATTTATTCAACACCATATGCAATAGTTGGATAATACCCAATGATTGGAAAAAAAGTATTACAATTCCAATTTTGAAAAAGGGAGACAAAAACAAACCAGAAAACGACAGAGGCATCAATCTATTATGCCCAACACTGAAACTCTTCACTAAAATTGTAGCAGATCATTTATCGAATACATTACCACTACTAGATGAACAACAAGGTTTTCGAAAAGGAAGATCATGCACAGATGCCATTTTTATATTAAAGCAGACTACAGAAAAAGCTATCGAATTTAACATCCCAGTCTTCCTATGTTTTGTAGATCTGGAAAAAGCATTTGATCGGGTAAGATTAAATGACGTACTCAACATATTAGAAAACAAGAATTTATCTAAAAACCTCATAGCAATCATCAAAGAAATGTAATCAGGAAACAGTACAACTATCAAATATGGAAATAGTAAATCTAAAGAAATTTTAGTCCAGCAAGGAATACGACAAGGAGACTCATTAAGTCCCATACTGTTCACACTAATAATGGATGAAATAATCAAAGAACTAGAAATTGAAGTTAGAAAAGGAATTAAAATAGGTAACAAAGAGCTGAAGATAATAAACTATGTTATTGACTGTACCGGAGCTCGGTGGTAGGCAGAAGATCTCAGGGTTATGAACTCTTTATAAGCAAAAGAACAACGTATAAATGTACACTCAATTTTAACGAATCCAAGAACTCTTTATTTTCGGAAATACACTTTTGTTAATACAGTTACAAGTTTTATCCAAGAGTGGAGTTCTAATTGCACAAAGTGAAGATGATTTACAAATGCTATTATACAAATTTAGAATCATTGCAGCAAAATATAACACGAAAATCTCAACAAATAAAACCAAATCAATGGCAATATCCAAGGACCCACGACGTGTTAAATTACAAATAGAAGGGAAAATTATAGATAGTATGGATAAATGATAGAAGATTAAATTGGAACGATCACATAGATAGAATGGAGAACAGTAGATTAGTGAAGAAAGTACGTGACTGGACACCTCAGCAGAAAAGGTCATTAGGAAGACCACAACTACGATGGAAGGATGTCACCATACCCCGGAACTGTAGTGAATGAACACGCAACAAGCTGCCAGCTTTCATGCGTAGAGGAAGAAGAAGAATATATATATATATATATATATATATTATATCCATCCATAGTAATTTTGCCCGAGGGCAGGTCTTTCACTGCAATCATAGCATTTCCATGCTATGCTTTGCAACTTTACTAGGGAATTGTATATGTGGTAGCTTCCCGTTGCTTTCCACACCGGTGAACGATGATTATGATAATGATAAGGATGATGATGATGGCCGGATGATTTTCGGGGACCGTTGGGCCCTAAGCTTTCTGACATTTGTCTTACAGGTGAGGAAAATCCCCGAAAAAATCTCACCCAGGAGCATGTCCCGACCGGGAATCGAACCCGGGCCCGCTGCGTGACAAGGCAGCACGCTACCTCGAGACCACAGCGCGGGATATATATATATATATATATGTGTGTGTGTGTGTGTGTGTGTGTGTGTGTGTGTGTGTGTGGTGTGTGATGACCATGATGACAATATGATCTTCAGAAACCGTTTGGTCTTAAAGATTCCTGACTATTGTTTTATTGGTAAGAAAAACCTCTGAAAAAAGAAACAAGCCAGGAAAATTGTCCGAACCGCGAATCGAACCCCGGCCCGTTGCATTACGAGGTAACGAAGATACTACAGCGAAGGAAAAGTTCTAATTACTTAATTGCATAATAATGGAGCGTGTAATCTTAGTTTTTGTACACTGAAATTTAAGCTTCATTCTATATTTTAAAACATAATTAAACATTTAAATTTAACGTAAAGCTAATTATTGAGTTTTTAGTAAGTAGTTGACTCTATAAATACATAACTAGTAGTATTGATAATGTAAATAAATAAGCTATAGCTGTAAAGGTGACTTGCAAGTAAATGTTCCAGTATTTAGAAGAAGAAAGTTGAACATTTTAACATCATAACCTCATTTATAAAAATTCTGAACGTTAGAGTTAAACGGATATCCATTTCAGGATATCTTGGGTGAAATAATTTCACTTGTGCAGTGTCCCATTTTATAGGAAGGAGCATATTAAAAAAATATTCAATATAATATAAGAGAATGCAATAAAACGTCTTACTGAAAACTCAATTTGTGGGCCAGAGAATTGAAAATAAAGAATATTTTATCTTATGAAATTATGTAACTGGCGAACTGTAGCATTTGTACAGCCCTGAACACGATCTGCGAGAGTTGACAGTTAAATTGTTATTATTTGAAATCAATACACAAGTTCTCCACCTCCCTTGTTAAATATAACAAATTTTGGGGAATGTAATTGAAGGCACTGTATGATTACGCGTGATTAGAGTGAAGGCAAGAGTTTGACAAATTGCCAGGATAATAACCTACATAAGTCAGTGTCTACGTGAAATCCCAGTTGCACCGGCTCCACGTGAAGCTTGATATCTCTCATTCATTATGCCACCAATTTCCAGCACCTAGTTCGATCCCAAACCTATACCATTGGGACCAGTTTAACTTACATACATATCATATCATACAGATTATGATAATTAGGGCTGGGATTTTTATGGTATAGTATATATTTTTTATTAAGAGTGATATGTTTCTAAAATTACATAAATGCTTTCGTTGAATTAAAGTACAGTGTTTTGTTAAGACATATTTATGTATATTTAGCCACTGTGACAGAGCATATATAGCAATTTATTGATCATATTTGTCATAAACTCTTCTGAAATTCCAGTTAAAACGCAGAAGATGAAACATTGTTTTCGAAAGGCCTCCATATTAGATTAACTTGAAGTTTAATAATTCAGTTGATGACGACTGACTTACCAGGTAAAAATTATATAATTAACATCATATTTGTCATATTTTCTCTTTTAAGAAGTAAAGAAATTTTATTGTACATTTTTTTTCTTCCGTGTCCATTGAGTTCTTAAATTTCTCATAAATTTGTTTCTTGTAAAACCTATCTTCCTCTCCTATTTCGTTTCAATTCACAGTATTGACTTTTCCCTTACATATATACCTGAGCAAATATTTATTGTCTCGCGACAAGCAGGTAGCTAACTAACTAACTAACTAACTCTCTGACACTGTCGAACCCGTACGTTCATGACCGCACGGAATTAAGCTCTCCATACATTCTTATCCTGATCTAATACTTTCCATTCATCCCCTGTATAATTTACTTCCCTCAAATCATGGATAACGTTATTCTCCCATCTCATTCTTGATCTACCAACTGGGCGTTTTCCCTCTGATTTTCCTACAAGAAGATTCCATGTACCTCTTTCATCCCCCATTCGTGCCACATGTCCTGCCCATCGCAGTCTACGAGAATTAACTGCTCTTACTCTATCTGGCTTCCTGTAACAAGCAGGTAGCAGCTGATAATTTTAATAAAATAAAAAACATGCTACAATATCAGATTCCATAGTTTAGTTTGCTTCTCATTTGCATTTTATTCTTAAATAAATAGTTAATTGTCATAATCTTATTTACTACTTGATTTTCTGCCCGCTCCTGGAAATTCCTTCCTCAAGATATCAGGAGTTGCCGCACACTTGACACTTTTAAGTCAGGCTTATAGAGTTACCTGTTGTCTAATAGTTAATTTTTCTCTATTCATTTGAATTTATACTATGTCATTAATTTTTTTCTCGTTTTTTTATATATCGTGTACATATTATATTTAAATCGTTAAATCTAGCGTAAATCAAAATACATTGTAAATAATAATTGTATTGTATTTATATAACATGTAATCGTTTATGTTTATTGTAATTTAGATGTAAGACTATTTTTTTGTACTTTTTAAAACCTGGTTGAGTTGCAGACATGACCTAAAGGCCGCAACTCTGCCAGGTAAAATAAAGCTATTATTATTATTATTATTATTGTAATTTTACATTGCATATTTTTTGTAAATTTTAAGTCTTAACTGCATTTGTTGCGTATTTCGGTGGTTTTTAGGTCCTAAAAACCCTAGTCCTGTTGATAATAAATAACACTGATCGATAAAAATAAACTTTTTCTTTCACAAGAATAAAAATAAGACATTTTAGAAATATTTCTCATCCTGAATTTAAATATCATTTCAGTTTTTTTTTCCTATCAGGCAAGAGTTTTCTGTGATATTCATTTACATTTTGTTATAATTTTTATAAATTTTAATAAAATCCATCTAACTCTAACTCATTCTCACTTACCTAGAAAGTGGTAGATAGTAATTTTCGGGCATATTTTGCATCTGGAACGTCTCTCTTCTTGGTCCAACAGTAGTCAGCCAGCATATTAGAACTCCATTTGCCTTGATGCCTCTTTTCCATTGTGGATATTTGCTGATGAAAATGCTCACCGTGCTCCTCAGAGACAGCCCTTCAATACAGCTTGAATAAAATCGCTACATGATAAGGTTAAGGTTCCTATGACAGGTCAAAGAGAATGCTAAAATCAGTTTTAAAAAAGTAGCTGTCACAAAAAAAAAAAAAAAACTGTGTCTGATGGAGAAATTCTGACTACATATCTGAATTCAGTATGAAAAATGCACTAGATTCACTAATCAGATTTCTTGTGAAGAAAACCTTATTGATCAGTGTAATGGATAAATAAAGATTTTGTTTAACCTCTTCTATCTTTTCATTCTCAACACTCAAAGGCCCAGTTTTTATGGATTCTCGATTTTCATTCGTCTGCCTTTCTACACAATTTCCTTTCGTAAAATTTTGATTTAACACATTTTTAATAAAATAGAGGTTATTTGATATTCTGTTAGTTGAAATACGAGTAAAAAGTAAATGTTTATTTTTATTTGTGGAATTTTTTTATTGATATTTAAATTTAATTGAATTTCTCTCAATTCAATCATCTTGTGGCTTGGTTTCTTTTTGCAGAATTCTTTCCAATTATTGCAAGAAGTAAAGAAGATTAGAAAACTCTTGTATAAACAGGTGTGAACTTAAATTAAAGAAATACGATCTATCCCTATTCTAGCACAACATGTAATAAAAACAAAATATTCGGTATCATGCGCAAACACTATACAGAGAGAATCACGCAATGAAAGTCTCCTGAATATAGAGGTATAAAATAGCTCACAACTAAAGAATATTCTGTGATTGCAAATTACAAGACTTTTTTTTTGTGGTGATCGAACCGCAGCCAGGGCACGGTTTTCACAGGGTTTTCTCTACTAAAAACTTCAATTCCACCAGTTCTACATTCCCATGACATCCATTTCATTCCATTTGATTAAATCTGTCGCAGTAGTGGTGTGACAGGCCTGGTCAACCGGCCTCCTTGTATATCACAGACCTTCAATAATAGCGGTATTATTTCATCTAATCCCTAGATCTGGATTTAGGCGTACACGACTGTAGGCTTTACTTTTACAATTAATGTTTTTTTAATAATGGGCCGGGCCTACAATTGCCTCTATAAATATATTTGCACGTTTTATATGAATTAAAACAGTCATATTCAATTATGGCAGAAGCCTTGCGAGATTGTGGATACACAGTTTATGAGGAAGTTCATGGTGTGGCCACTAATGGAATTAACAGACGAATATATATTATTGCATTTAGACCATCTTCTAAAACTGGTATGATATTAGATCCCACAATCCGTTTTGAGACTCATAGTGGCCAACCCGAGGAAGTTGACTGTGAAAAGGAAGCCATATATGAGCCAAAAATTGACTATTACAAAGATAAAAATAAATTATATAGTGTAACTGTCACAGGATTGATGATCGGGGCAAGAGGTACTAATACCAGGATTCGTAAGTAAATTTTGGAATTTCTTAGATTTGGACAGAGTGTATCTTTCTAAAATTGTCATCGCTGCCATTAGAGGACCAATTTTAAGAAACCATGTTTACAAAATTTCTACTTTATAGTATATATACTTCAATTACTATTTGAAAAAATTAAAATGTATTACTAAATGTATTTTTTAATGTATTTACAAAATGTATTTCAACAATTTCGAAAATTGTCTGTATCACTTTGTCCTTGGGGCAATCTTCTAATGAGGAAATTTGTATATAATAATAAAAAAGATAATTTCAGAAAAATCAAATTTTTCCAATCTATTGGCACGCTTACTTGAGGTAGGATATGCAATTTTCAGGATACTTTAGTCATTATACAATGAAACGTTTGAAGCAGATGCAATGAAATAGTCCTAATCAACGATATTCTCATAAATAATTATTTATAGGAAAAAATTCTAATTTTTGGAAGTTAAAATTCAGTCATACTCTGCAGTCAAATTTTACAGGTACAAAAATAAAACTGTTAACTTGGGAACTGTCAAACATGGTATGCAAAAATCTACCTTTAAATATCTTCCAGAGAAGCGTTGTGCTGTACCCAAAGTCTTGTCAAAAAAAGTATATAACTGCTTTTTAACTGCGAGGCATTAAACTCCAGCGCCAGATCTCTCGTTAAAATTGTAAGGAAGTAACACAACTCCTGAATTGATAAATTGGATAACCCTCACTACCTACCGTCCACGCCACGTCCCGCCTCACTCCACTCCGCTATTATTCATGCAGGGAGACATTTGCACCGTACACTGGGTTGTCATTGCTGGATTCTGGTTTCTATTTTTGTGCCCTTCAGTTAAAAACGGCCGAACTTTTTGGACACGGCCTTGGAACATCACAACGCTTATTTGGGTGAATTTCTAAGTAGGTTTCGGCTTGCAATGGTTGACAGTTCCCTTGTATGACACATATTTAGATAAAATAACTACTTTACTTAAAATATCACTTTTTTTATTTACCACAGATAAAAAAAACTATCTCAATATATGTATGCAAGGCGAAACTTAAACCATGTAATCTGAATTAAATTTTAACTTAAGGTATCTAAAATATATATGTATTTTAAAGCTAAATATAATCTTAATTAACACAACAAATTTTAATTGAAATCAGAGATATCATTATTTGATTACGACCTACTTTTACCCATTTTCAAAGTCGACGTTCCATAAAATCACATCAAATGTATCCTGAACGAAATGTGAAATGTTTTATAGAGAAGCGCTGACAAATGTATAATATAAATATATAGATTGGAACAATGAGTAGATGTTTTTATTTGTCTATATCTTTGACTGTCGGCCGCGATGGTCTACTGGTTACGATCTTGCCTCTAGTCCCAAGGGTCTCATGTTCAAACCAGGCCGGGGTCGATGAACTTTTTAGGATGGAAAAATCAAAGGAACAAGCCCTTCGGGAGGGACTTTAACCCATGGGTACCGACTCAAAAGATTTGCAATTTCGTAAAAAGTACCGCAAGCCTGAATAAAAAGGACTCTTTGCAAAATTTAACCGAACTTCATCCACCCAAGTAATACCTTATTTGCCTACTAGATGTCTCGAGACGATGTGATAGCCACATGCCACTCGTTGATATCTATGGGTAAATAGTTGTAACTAAATTAGCCTTGTTGCGTAACTCCCGCTAGGGAGCACCTGTGTTCCCTTGCGGGACGTATGGGGACCCATACGTCCCGCAAGGGAACACAGGTGCTCCCTAGCGGGAGTTACGCAACAAGGCTAATTTAGTTACAACTATATACGTGCATACTTACATACTTACATACTTACATACTTACATACTTACATACTTACATACTTACATACTTACATACTTACATACTTACATACTTACATACATGCATACTTACATACATGCACACATGCATACATGCACGCACGCATGCACGCACACACACTTTTAACTTTGTTTTTGAATGTGTATAGGCCCTAATTCTTGTAGACAACGCATTTATTCAATAGATGGGATAACAATCCCATTTATAACACAGAGCAACAAAAATAAACTATTTTTTGTCTCAGAACGAAAAATATGTGATTCTGATAGCCTTTTTCTCCTGAGTTCAAATATGATATCGGGTTTTCTCCATCACGCAAGGTTTCCGAGGGACATGAATTTAATAATTTCAAACACTTTACTATTTTTCTATATTCGTAACTACACAATTTTCGAACATTCGGACTCACCTAGAAAGTAAGAAATGACGATTTTGTGCTATGTATTTCGCCTGTGCAGCATCACTCTTGATGGTCCAACAATAATCGGCCAGCATATTAGGATTCCATTTGCCTTGATATCTCTTTTCCATAGCTGAAATCTCCTGATGAAAGTGTTCCCCGTGCTCATCGCTCACTGCGCCAAGATTTTCCGGGAAGAAATTTAGGTTTACTAAAAATAATTATTTAAATCCATTAATTGAAATTGAAATAAAAAAAACTGTGGGCGATGGAGAAATTCCGAACACATATTTGAAAACACGATAAAAAACTGCATTAAGTACAACTTTTGGTACCCAGACAAAAATCATGTTGACCAGTGTTATCAGTAGATAAGTGCTCGTTAAACTGTTATTTTATTCTCAGTTGTGTCGGACTGTCTTTTATTGTTAGCAAATATGTGAGTGGATCTAGCAATTCAATTAGCAAGATGGGTTAGCTAGTCCGCTCCGATACTGTTAAAGAGTTTCGTTCCGCACAATCTTGGTTAAAATTGTTTGACAGCTCAAAAGTTCTTACAAAATGGATGTTAGAGTACTTATACTTTTCACTCTAATTCCTCGATATGGTTGTATAACCTTACGCTACAGTAAATGGAAGTGATAAGCATTGTTGATGGTGATGCTCTTAGGCTTTTCTTGTTAAGGTCGCATTACACTGGTCAACATGATTTTTGTCTCATGAGTACCAATAGTTGTACTTAATGCAGTTTTTTTATCGTCTTTTCAAATATATATTCGGAATTTCTTCATCACTCACAGTTTTTATTTTATTTACATTTCAATTAATGGATTTAAATAATTATTTTTAATAAACGTTTTTTCGTCCATTTGTCCGTTGTAAAGTAAAACCAAATGAGCTAATTCAGGAGATTTCAGCTATGGAAAAGAGATATCAAGGCAAATGGAATCCTAATATGCTGGCCGATTATTGTTGGACCATGAAGAGGGATGCTCCACAGGCGAAACATGGCAGAAAATCGTCATTTCGTACTTTCTAGGTGTGTCCGAATGTTCGAGTATTGTGTAGTTACGAATGTAGAAAATATTAAAGTGTTTGAAGTTATAAATTCCTGTCTCTCGGAAACCTTGCGTGAGGGAAAAAAACCGATATCATATTTGAATTCAGAAGAAAAACTGCTATCAGAATCACATATTTTTCTTTCTGAGACAAAAAAGGTTTATTTTTTGTTGCTCAGTGTTATTTTTCGTAATATCTGAGTTATAAAAATGAAATGCACAATTTAATTCAATATGAATTGATAGAAATTGACCATAAATATTATTTTGATAGCATAGCAAACATTAAAACAGGTAGTGCTGTACTTTTGAATTTATATATTTTTTTTCCGGTTTTAACAATGTTATACATTTTTCCGGCACCAATGATTTATCTTCAATTTCGCTTTATAATTTTCCTCCATTCGTCTCTATTATAATACATTTCTTCCTCTATTTCCCAGTCCTTCAAATTTTCTCTATTCCCTTGGATCCACGTGAGATTTGGTCGTCCTTTCCTTCTCGTTCCTGTTGGTGACGTTTCCATTATTTTCTTCGGCAATCTTTCATCCCCATTCGCCTAATATGCCCGTACCATTTTAGTTGCTTCTCTTGGATAGATTCTAAAATTGAATTTTGTAAATTAATGTTCTCTTTTATAACTTCATTCGTTTTTTAATTTAATCGGATAAATAAAAGCTAACAATACTTTTTTAATTTTCATTATTCATCATAAATATTCCGGGTTAGTAGACCATCTATCATGTTTCTTCCTGAAGACTTGGACTGGCCGTCCAAATCTCGTCTCCTATGGGTCTATAGTTGATTAATTATCTTGGATTTCGATTTAGTGGCATTCAGTACACATGCTTATCCATCAATGTATAGGGCCTATAGAGTGTGTGGTACGTCGATTATATTAAAAACAATATTTTACTTGTTTAATATGTATTATTTATCTTCCTGTGTCGGAATACGTAAACATCGTGTTACTAAGGAAAATCAAGTTCAGGTTTACCAAATTAATTTTCAGAGGAAATAATCATATGTTCATTTGAGTGGTACGTCATCATATTCTTACGACTTTTGCAAATTCTAAAGGAAAATCCATCCATCTATAGTAATTCTGCCCAATGGCAGGTCTTTCACTCCAATCATAGCATTTTCATGCTATGTTTTGCAGCTTTACTAGGGAATTATAGGTGTGGTAGCTTCCCGTTGCTTTCCAACCCGGTGAAGGACGATGATAGTGATAGGGATGATGGTGATGATGGCCAGATGATTTTCGGGGAACGTTGGGCCTTACGCTTCCTGAAATTTGTCTTACAGGTGAGGAAAAACCCCGAAAAAATCCTCACCCAGGAGCCTGTCCCGACTGGGAATCGAACCCGGGCCCGCTGCGTGACAGGCAGCACGCTACCTTGAGACCACAGCGGTGGTAAGCATCCATATTAATACAGAACTTGAAAATAATCTGAAAGCTCCGAAAAATGTCTTTTAAGGTAATATAAAACATAACTAACTCACTGACACTATCGAACTCGTAGGTTCATGGCCTCGCGGATAAAGCTCTCCATACGTCCCTATCCTGAACTCATGTTTTCCAATCGTTCCCTGTATAATCTACTTACCTCAAATCATAGTTAGTTTTTCTCCCACATCATTCTTATTCTTCCAACTGGGCTACCTACTACGCTGGACGTGAGTTTCCCAAGCTTAACGCTACTTCCAACACTGAACGCATGTTTACTACGCTGAATGCGAGTTTCCAAGACTGAATGCGACTTTCCTAGGTTGAACGCGATTTTCCTACGCTGAACGCGACTTTCCTAAGCTGAACGCGAGTTTACTACGCTAAATGCGAGTTTAATCTAAACGAGACTTTTCTGCGCAGAACGCGAGTTTCATATAGCTGAACTCGAGTTTCCTGAACTGAACGCGAGTTTCTTAAGCTGAACGCGAGTTTCTTAAGCTGAACGCGAGTTTCTTAAGCTGAACGCGAGTTTCTTAAGCTGAACGCGAGTTTCTTAAGCTGAACGCGGGTTTTCGTAAGCTGAACGCGGGTTTTCGTAAGCTGAACGCGGGTTTTCGTAAGCTGAACGCGGGTTTTCGTAAGCTGAACGCGGGTTTTCGTAAGCTGAACGCGGGTTTTCGTAAGCTGAACGCGGGTTTTCGTAAGCTGAACGCGGGTTCTCGTAAGCTGAACGCGAGTTTATTTCGCTGAACGCGAGTTTATTTCGCTGAACGCGAGTTTATTTCGCTGAACGCGAGTTTATTTCGCTGAACGCGAGTTTTTATTTCGCTGAACGCGAGTTTTATTTCGCTGAACGCGAGTTTATTTCGCTGAACGCGAGTTTATTTCGCTGAACGCGAGTTTATTTCGCTGAACGCGAGTTTATTTCGCTGAACGCGAGTTTATTTCGCTGAACGCGAGTTTATTTCGCTGAACGCGAGTTTATTTCGCTGAACGCGAGTTTATTTCGCTGAACGCGAGTTTATTTCGCTGAACGCGAGTTTATTTCGCTGAACGCGAGTTTATTTCGCTGAACGCGAGTTTATTTCCTGAACGCGAGTTTATTTCGCTGAAACGCGAGTTTATTTCGCTGAACGCGAGTTTATTCGCTGAACGCGAGTTTATTTCGCTGAACGCGAGTTTATTTCGCTGAACGCGAGTTTATTTCGCTGAACGCGAGTTTATTTCGCTGAACGCGAGTTTATTTCGCTGAACGCGAGTTTATTTCGCTGAACGCGAGTTTATTTCGCTGAACGCGAGTTTATTTCGCTGAACGCGAGTTTATTTCGCTGAACGCGAGTTTATTTCGCTGAACGCGAGTTTATTTCGCTGAACGCGAGTTTATTTCGCTGAACGCGAGTTTATTTCGCTGAACGCGAGTTTATTTCGCTGAACGCGAGTTTATTTCGCTGAACGCGAGTTTATTTCGCTGAACGCGAGTTTATTTCGCTGAACGCGAGTTTATTTCGCTGAACGCGAGTTTAAAACTCGAGTTTTGCGCGCTGAACCCGAGTATTGTGCACTGAACGCGGGTTCCTAAGTCCAACTACAATTTATTACGACTATTTAACTCATGTCGAGACACGACAAAGCCACATTAGGACCAGCAGCATCAAACATCAACCTGGATGCTGTAGAGAAGAATGAACTGCTGAAGATGGGACGGATGTCCTGAAAGGCCTACAGGCATAAAGATCACATATTTTAAAAGTTGAGGACGACGGATTTTACCTAAGAAGATATTTTAATTTATTTTATTTTATTAATGATTTGTGAGTAAACAGCTTAATTTTATTCGTTAAATAGTCCTAACAAATGCCACGAGTGATTTCCAAATTATCGATAAATTCACGACTCACGACTTATGATAAATACTAATACCTTACTCGCTTATCAATTTCTTATATCACTAAACTTGACTTTGTTCTCCTTCAGAGGAATATTAACAACATTCATCTTACTTATATAATAACAAGTAAAATAAATAACTAAACACTTTTTTTAGTATATTAAAATATATTAATTTAATAAATGTTAATAGAAATACATTATATAATAGAAATGGACAGCTAATGACAAATGAGGGAAATTTTGAAGAAGTGGCTGAATTCAAATACCTAGGAACAATATTCACAAATAGTAACGAGATGCACAAAGAAATTAAACATAGACTCAATTCTGGAAATGCGTGCTATTATGCATTGCAGATACTTTTGATGTCCCAACTCCTTTCAAAAAACGTTAAACTGAAAATATATAAAACTATTATTCTACCAGTTATATATATGGGTGCGAAAAATGGCTCTTACTTTAAGGGAGGAAAGGAGATTACAAGTATTTGAGATAAAGTATACTTAGGAAAATTTTTGGACCAAAGAGAGATGAACAGAACAGGTGAGTGGAGAAGACTACATAACAATAAACTACATGGTCTTTATAGGAAGCCAGATATAATAAGAACAGTTAAGTCTCGTAGACTGCGATGGGCAGGACATGTTGCACGTATGGGGAATGAAAGACTTGCATGGAAGCTTCTTGCAGGAAAACCAGAGGGAAAACACCCAGTTGGTAGACCAAGAATGAGGTGGGAGAATAACATTAAATATGACTTTAGGGAAGTAGATTATACAGGGAATGATTGGATAGCATTAGCTCAGGATATGGATGTATGGATAGCTTATGTCCGTGCGGTCATGAACCTAAGGGTTCGATAGTGCCAGTGAGTAAGTTAGTAAGTAAGTAATAAATGTTAATATAATTGTCGTGAAGTTCCGATTAATTAGAATTTAGACAGACTGCAGAATTTAGAACAAGAGGAAATTAAATAAATAATAAAAAATGATTTCATTTGATCCGAAATTTGCTTAATATATAACATTAAACAATGATCAACATAACGTAATTTTTAAGTAACATATTGTTCTTGTCCACCGCTGTGGTCTCGAGGTAGCGTGCTGCCTTGTCACGCAGCGGCCCGGGTTCGATCCCCGGTCGGGGCAGTTTTTCTGGGTGAGGTTTTTATCGGGGTTTTTCCTCACCTATAAGACAAATGTCAGGAAAACTTTAAGGCCCAAACGGTCCCCGAAATCATATGGCCACATTCCTTATCATTATCATCCTTACCATTATTATCATCATCATCCTTCACCGGTGTGGAAAGCAACGAGAAGCTACCACACCTACACAATTCCCTAGTAAAGCTGCAAGCATAGCATGAAAATGCTATGATTGCAGTGAAGGACCTGCCTTCGGGCAGAATTACTATGGATGGATGGATATTGTTGTTGTGAGATGATTAAGTAATCACTAATATCATTTTATAATAATGTTGCCTCTAAAATCAAGTGACGCCCTTATTGTTATTTCTTACGGTTGTCGATGTTGTATATTTCGAATAGGCCTATTACTAATATTTAAGATAGATTAGGAATCTAGAAAGTATTGGATCTGGTCTCACTGTGATTTTGTGATGGAAAATGCCAGCTTCAAATTGATTTAACTCTTGCACGCTTGGCTGGTGCTGCCACCTATGTACGAGCTCCAAGTAATAGTATTTGGCGCAATTCATGATTCGAATATTTTCTCTCGCATATCAATTTAACGTTGGGCTGATGCATTATGAAGTCGGAACGGGAAATTGCCTAATTCTTGGAGTGAAGATGATGATATCAGTTTAACATTTGGATGTTACAACATGTTCTTACTTTTCCGTCATGATATTGAAGTGTATTACACAATGACAAGAATAGCATATTATCTTCATGATAATTTCAAACCCCTGCTGGGACGATCCTGGTACTTGTCAACCTTCATAAAACTTCAATTTTTATTTTGTTAAATTAATATATTGCCAGTAACATTACTTGATAGGGGCACGCCGTAGCGTAGTGGTTAAGGCACTGAGCTACAAGCCGGAGGGTCGAGGGTTTCAAGTCCCGGTGGGGTCAGGATTTTTAAACTGACCTAAACCCTCTGGCGGCACTATGGCCCTGGGGTCGACTCAGCCTCTAACGGAAATGAGTACCAGACGCTTGTTCTGGGGGTAAAGGCGGCCGTCACGCAGGGCTGACAACCAGGCTGACATAAAGTGCCGATTGTCTAGAAAAAACTGGGAGCCTTAACCCTACTACTAACCCCAAGGGCCTCCGGACCTGTTGTGGGGCACTTTACTTTTGGGGGGCACGCCGTAGCGTAGTGGTTAACGCACTGAGCTACAAGCCGGAGGGTCGAGGGTTCAAGTCCCGTTGGGGTCAGGATCAGGATTTTTAAACTGACCCAAACCTTCTGGCGGCACTATGGCCCTGTGGTCGACTCAGCCTCTAACGGAAATGAGTACCAGACGCTTGTTCTGGGGGTAAAGGCGTCCGTCACGCAGGGCTGACAACCCGGCTGACATAAAGTGCCGATTGTCTAGAAAAAAGTGGGAGCCTTAACCTACTACTACCCCAAGGGCCTCCGATCCTGTTGTGGGATCACTTTACTTTTTACTTTTTAACATTACTTGATGTTTGATCTGTGTGACATATCAACCACCAGATTTAACATTTATTAAACACTTACCCACTTCATTGCAATGTATCCAATTTACTTTACACAGCACCAAAATAAATACATTTATAATATAATACACTATATGACTTATGCGTAAACTTCAGAACACATATTACTTTAAATACATTTTAAATTAAATTAACTATGCACTTAGAAATGTTTGATTTAGTTAGAATAACTAACTAACTCACTATCGAACACATAGGTTCATTGTCGCGCGGACATAAGCTTTCCATATATCCCTATCTTGAGCCAATGTTTTCCAATCATCCTCTATATAATCTACTTCCCTCAAATCATACTTAATGTTATTCTCCCACCTCATTCTTGGTCTACCACCTGAGCGTTATCCCTCTGGTTTTCATACAAGAAGCTTACATGCAAGTCTTTCATTCCACATTCGTGCCACAAGTCCTGCCCATCGCAGTCTACGAGACTTAACTTTTCTCATTATATCTGGCTTCCTATAAAGACCATGTAATTCACTGTTATGCAGTCTTCTCCATTCACCTGTCTGTTCATCTCTCTTTGGTCCAAAAATTTTCCTAAGAACTTTACTCTCAAATACTAGTAGGCGTAATCTCTTTTCATCCCTTAAAGTAAGGGTCCATGTTTCGCATCCATATAATATAAATGGTAGAATAATAGTTTTATATATTTTCAGTTTAAAGTTTTTTTGAAAGGAGTTGGGAAGTCAAGAGTCTCTGTAGTGAATAATAACACGCATTTCCAGAATTGAGCCTATGTTTAATTTGCTTGTGCATCTCATTCCTGTTTGTGATTATTGTACCTAGGTATTTGAATTCAGCCACTTCCTCAAAATTTCCCTCATTTGTCATTAGCTGTCCATTTCCATTATATAATGTATTTTTATGTGTGACCATATATTTAGTTTTATTGATATTTACTTCCAGTCCCAATTTCTTAGTGTTCCGTTAAGTTAGACTCGGAGATAAATTTAAAATTTGTACATAGTTTTATATTAATCATAAGTAGTCATCATAATCTATATTAGGTCTAGCATTACAATTATAATTATCGTCTAATATATATTTTTTATTTTTTGTAGGTACGAAAACTGTACATAAACATAAAAAAAATAATATGTTACATTTCTAAAAATTAAGCACCTTCTATCTTTGCAAATCGAGTGCAATACAAATGTTTGCTCGTAAGTTCTGCTACAGTGAATAAATAAAATTAATTGCACGGAATATTGCATAGTTTTTTGTCATTTATACTTACCAAAGTGACTAAATATTAAGGGATTCTATGTCACGAATTGAAATAAAAAATCATAAATTGAAATAAAAAATCGAAAAATGCACAAATGTTTGTTGCAGTATGAGGAAAATATAGGCCTATATGTAGATTTTTTTTCCAAAAAATGCGAGAAACACCATAAAATGTAATTATAATTTAAGGTAATTTTAACTTAAAAGACAATATTTACAATGGAAAACATACATTATTCAAACATAGCCAACTTATCCTTAATGGAAGCTAGATTATCCAATAAACTACTATCATGTGTACTCTAATTTCCAATTTTCTCATCATCATCAATGTATGGACCTGTTGGCGTGTTCCGCTCCCCGGTGCACTGTATGCTGCAGGTCGTCTTTCCAACGTCGTTTTGGTCTTCCTACATTTCTTCGTCCTAGAAGTTTATAATGAAGCAGCTGTTTTTGATAAACGATTATTTTGCATTCCTTGTACATGTTCAAACGAATTAGGCCTACTTTTATTTCTGTATATTCTATCATTTATATTATGTATTTGTAATTCATCTCTGATATCTTGACTTATCTTTTGATCTCTTAAAGATACACCTGCAACTGATCTCAGAAATCTCATTTCTATTGTCACAATTTTATGTTTATCAGAGATCGTTAAAGGCCAAGTCTCAGACCCGTATGTTAACGTTGGAACGCCTACTGTTTTGTAAAATTTCAATTGAGTTTCCCTTGTGGTCTTATTTCTCAAATATATCCTTATTGAACTACATATCTGTTGAAATTTCCCTAATTGTTTCTCCAATTTTCTCACCTAACGAAATAATATGATTGCAGAATATTATGTAGTACAAGGACTTAGTAATTACTGAAAAAAATATATAAAAATCGCAATCTGATAGTGGAAATGTGTATTACCATGTTGGCTAACATGACACTGGCAGTCAATTATTCTGTGTTGATACATTCACAGGTGGACCTCTAGCATAGAACAACCAAATATTTATAAGTAAATTTTAAAATTTCTTCACACCAATTGCTATAGAGTTTGTTTATTTATTATTATATTTGTGTTTTTCATATGCTTATGAAGACATTGCCAACTACTAGGCATGGCAATATTTATCCTCACTTATAATAATGATTTTGCATTAAAATAATCTAATAAATAACTAACTATGGCACATGTAAAACGTAGGTTTAATCCTTGATTTACTAATGCTCTCTACAGATCCATATTCCCAACCAATTAATCCAACTCAAGTGTCCGATATCTGATTTCTTAAAATTCAACCGAATATTAAGCTCCTAGCCGCGCCTAGGCCTTCCTAAATGTCTTTTCCCAGAGGTTTCCTAATGAGAATTTTGAAGCATTTCTACTATCGCCCATTTGAACTAGATTTCCTACCCATTTCATTCTCCTGGGCTTCAAAACCTTGACAATATTAAGACAGGGATGTAAGTTATGAATTCCTCTTTTTGAAATTTTCTCCATTTTCATTCCTCATGGGACCTAATATTCGTCTTAAGTTCAAATTTTCGATTAATCTTACCTTATTTTCTTCCCTTAGTATAATATTCCATGTTCCACACACGGAGTACCAAATACAGTATTATAACTAACTAGCATTGTCGAACCCGGAGGTTCATGGCTGCGCGAACATTAACTCTCCATACATCCCTATCCTCAACTGTTTTCCAATCATCCCTGTATAAATCACTTCCCTCAAGTCAGGGTTAATATTATTCTCTCATCTCATTTTCGGCCTAGCTACTGGGCATTTACCTTCTGGTTTTCCTACATGAAGTTTCTATGGTAGGGCCTACTCGTAACTTTAATTTCTTAATTCGTGCCCACATGTCCTGCCCATTGCAGTCTACGAGGCTAAACTGTACTTATTACATCTACTTTCTCATGAATCTCGCTCTTATGTAGACTTCTCTATTCATCTGTCTTTGATCTAAAAAAATCCAAAGAACTTTATTCTCAAATAAAGGTTAGTGTGCGCGAGCTAAAAATATATAACAATTTCCTTGCAGTTGTTAAAAAATCGGCCTGCTTATGTATTTATTCCTACCTTACTAGCATTATCTCCTATTGTATTCACGTCATCAGCATGTATTCAAATCCTCTACACATTTTTATTTACGTAGTTAACAGTATATTATGTAATATGATGCAATTGACCTTTCACAAATGGATAAATTAATGTGCAGTCTCATTACATTATTGTGAAACACGTCTTTTCTACCAGGTCTATACTCTATATTTTGAACATAATTTCTATTTAAAAATGTATTTTTTTCAATCGCTCTTGTTTAAGAAAATAATCTAACATGTCAGTAATTTTGCAAAAACTGCCATCATAAAAATGATGTTCTAGTCAGCTTGGTATGAGAATTGACTAGCATGTTGTGACACATATATCTTCACAGAAGTGTTTAATTTTAAATTCCTGAGATTATTTACACTTTACCGATGTTGAGATTTAATAACATGTGGTTGTCAACTTACACGCTTACAAAGAATATTTGAATTTTTCTACATCATGAAGAGAGCCTGAATGTACTTTCTTTGATGAAATTAAAAATGGCATAGCAAAATTTTCACATTACAAATTAAAAATTATTTTAATAAAAACTCGCCATGTTAAATTTCTACTAAAGTAAATATATTAGTTTTTACATCAAATAGCTACATTAAACACGTATGTATATACCCCATACGTCACTCGTGGATTCATGGGTGCTCCCTTAGCGGGAATTTCTTGGCAAAGCTTGTTTCCTTACAGATATCAAAGAGTGACAAAGTGGTCAGCACATCGCCTCAATAAGAAATCTTGTAAACAACAAGGTATTACTTGGATGAGCAAGCTCAATTAAATTTTGTTCAGAGGCATTAATTTAGGTTTGGAATTCTTTAACGAGCCCGAACATCTTCAGATTCGGGACCCACGAATTAAAGTGCCTCCCGCATAATTTGTCACTTGGATTTTGTATCCTAAAAATTCATCGATCCGGCGGGATTTGAACCCACGACCCTCGGGATTAGAGCCAAGGAACGTAACTATTGGACCACCGAGATCGACACATAATGTACAGCATTTTGAATATTAAGATATTGTATAAAAATGGATCACTGACCTCCCCCTCCCAATTTCGAGCTGTAGTAGCAGTAGCAACAGTATTTTATTGACGTTGTTATTTAACATCTCAGGTTATTAACGTCGAAATTCAATGCTAGATGTGAAAGTGACAACAGAGTTTACTAAGAAGACTCTTATTGAAGCTTGAGGTTCTTTTGCGTGGAGTAAATTACGACATGGAACCCACGGGTTAAATCCATTCCGAAGGAAGTTGTACCGAATTTTTTTTTTCGCCCAGGAAAATATAAATTAATCGACTAAGGCTGGTTTTAACCTCGCGAATTTCGAAAACAGAGGCGAGCTTGATAACTACTCCACCAAGACTGATCGCACATTCGCCGTTACTGAGCCTCTTAACGTTAAATATTGACTAGTAATAAGGTGAAATCATGTTCACGTACCCACTGGATTTTGGAATACTTCGTAATTTCGGAATCTATGATGATATTGTTGAAGATTTTCGGGCTGTAGGCCGTGGTCGTGAGGCTTGTAGTTCCCCGACGTTTCGCCAAAGACTGCGTCTGGCATCCTCAAGGGTTGTCTTGAGACTGCCTACAGCCCGAAAATGTTCAGTAAGATCATCATAGCAACTCCGGCCGTGAAAGTCTACGTGAATACATTTCGGAATCTGTTTAGAATGAAGAAGAATGTATTTTTTTTTTTTGCAAATGCCCCAGGTTGCCGTTCGACATTCCTGGCATGGCGTACTTGTAACATACTTGTATTAACTCTTAAATACCACTATTTATATTTGTGTTATAGTAAATTGCCAACATGTTTATTCGGATTAGATTAGCATACGTTATATACTTTAGTTTAGATTAAGTAACTTAGCATAAATTAGGTGTACCGCGCTGTTACCGAGTGGTTTAAGGCATGATATCTTGGTGCAGAGATACGGGAATTTTTCTAGTTTGAGTTCCCATGGGGAAGAATTTTTCTCATGGAATTTGTCGGCCAGTATGGGATTGGTGCCCGCCCATTATCGTGAGGAATTTGGGTACCTACAATGAATAGTGGCTCCATTTTAAGAAAACCAATTATAACGGCTGGAAATTCACATGCTGACCTCATGTCACCCCTATATTGACTGATTGATCATCGTCCCCTCTGATTAACATATGTCGATGTGATTCCAGCAGCCGGCTAGTAGGCAAAGGGCCTTGACAGCCTGTCGCTCTATGGAGTAGTTGGATATTTTAATTAGGTAGTTTAGCCTAGATTAGGCAGGTTAGATTATATAGATTATATTAGGTAAATGGAGATTAGGTATGGGAAATTAAATAAGTGTTTACTCATTATTATTTTTTTAATAAGTTGGCTATTGTGTTTTATTTCTGAGGTAATTAGTATGGTCATGTGTTCTTGTGGACTCAAAAACAATTCAAGAAAAAACTCACTACATATTTTTTTGACAATAAAATATGTAATCGTGTTCTATGCATACTTTTATTATTTCTTTATATTTTAAACATCCTTTACCAAGCCAATTACTTAATCAAATTGTTGGTTATTATTATTGTTATTATTATTATTATTATTATTATTATTATTACAAATTCTATTTCTTTCCATTGTCAACTTTACATTGTGTAGCCTGCCTATTTTATTATGTATCATTAATGAATTAGATAATAATTCATAATTGCTATTATATGTTATACTTTAAACCCTGGTGAAGTGGAAGAGAAAACCTTACGGTCTTAACTCCATCAGGTAATATAAGTAAATAAATATTTACTTACTCACTGGCATATCGAACCCGTAGGTTCAAGGCAGCGCGGACATAAGCTCTCCATACATCCCTATCTTGAGCTAATGCTTTTCAATCATTCCCTATATAATCTACTTCCCCCAAATCATAGTTAATGTTATTCTCCCACCTCATTCTTGGTCTACCGACTGTGCGTTTTCCCTCTGGTTTTCCTACAAGAAGTTTCCATGCACGTCTTTCATTCCCCATTCGTGCCACATGTACTGCCCATCGCAGTCTACGAGACTTAACTGTTCTTATTATATCTGGCTTCCTATAAAGACCATGCTCTTCATTGTTATGAATAAGTAAATAAATAAATTAAAAATTCCTCTGGCATGAAAATTAATCAAATATATTTGTGTGTTTATAATTCATGGTAGTAGGGTCTGTGTAAGATTTACATTGTAGTATATTACTGGCCACTACACCGATTCAAGAGGCATTTATTCCGTTTCTTTCAACTACACAGCGGAATCTTTATCTAGCTGTATGGATCGGGAATCGTGTGGCGATCCTAGTAGTAGATGATGTTACCAAGAAGGTCGTGGCCTTCCCATGAATAACGAGATGTTGGGCGCCGATCGACTAGCACTTAGCTGAGATTTATAGCAGATTACCTATACCTCTACAAATGGAACCTGTACATCATTTTCTCATTTATGCTCAGCTGACTGCTGAAAACTCTTTGAGACCTGTTCGAACATCCATGAATCATTTACATTGCAACTTAGGATTTGAACCAATTCCGTGAAGATATATAGGTTCAGTTTAAAAAAGTGATACATAGAACAAGGTAACCAACTAGGGATTGGTAGAGTGTGGCAATGAATTATGTCTATAGATTCTATCTTCTTCTAAAGCGCGATATGGAATTTATAATTCACGGAGACGTGAACCTGCTCTTGCTATAATGAAATGAACATTATCTCGTTTTGTAGTTGTGATGATGCACAGTTGGAAACGACATCGTTGAAACCATAAAATCTTGAAATGGCTGCGTATGCTTTTTTTTCCTTCATTCGTCTCTAGTTTTCTCTTCTGAGTTTCTATATCTTTATGTTCATTCTTCCATATCCGGTTTTTTATTCCTAAATTGACATATGTTGTTATGAATACATAAAGTGAATAATTCCTTCAACAACAACAACAACAATAATAATAATAATAATAAGAATAAAAATAATACTAATAATAATATAATAATAATATATAAATAATAATAATATAATAATAATATAATAATATAAATAATCTAATAATAATATAATGAATAATATAATAATTATAATAATAATATAATAATAATAATAATAATATAATAATATATACTAATAATCTACTCAAACTCCATCATCATCTCTCAGATCCGCATCTCTAATCCTATACTCATAAATATCTCAACTACTCTCCTCCTATAATCCTCTCGCTCCTCTCCTCACTAATCCTCCCTCCTCTTCCTCCTCCTACTCCTCTCCTCCTCTCTCCTCCTACTCTCCTCCTCCTCTCCTCCTCCTGTCCTATCCTATCCTCCTCCTCGCCTCATCTCCTCTACTCCTCATCTACTCCTCTCCTCTCCTATCCTCCTCTCCTCCTCTCCTCCTCTCCTCCTCCTCTCCTCCTCCTCTCCTCCTCCTCTCCTCCTCCTCTCCTCCTCCTCTCCCCTCCTCTCCTCCTCTCCTCCTCTCCTCCCTCTCCTCCTCTCCTCTCTCCTCTCCTCCTCTCTCCTCCTCCTGCTGTCTCCTCCTTTTTCCTCCCCCTCCTACTCCTCCTTTTCACCCTCAGTCCCTCCATCCATATAATTCCTGCCCTAAGGCAGGTCCTTCCCTGCCACTCATAGCATTTTCATGCTATGCTTGCAGCTTACTAGGGAATTGTAGGTGTGGTAGCTTCCCGTTGCTTTCCACACCGGTGAAGGAGGAGGATGATAATGATGATGATGGCCATATGATTTCGGGGACCGTTTGGGCCTTAAAAGTTTTCCCGACATTTGTCTTACAGGTTAGGAAAAACCCCGATAAAAACCTCACCCAGAACAACTGCCCCGACCGGGGATCGAACCCGGGCCCGCTGCGTGACAAGGCAGCACGCTACCTTAAGACCACAGCGGTGGACTTAATAAAAATAATGATAATAATTTTAAAAGATAATAATGTTAATAATTTTAATAATAATAATAATGATAATTATGATAATAATTTTAATTGTAATAGTAGTAATTAGAGTAATAGTAATATACTTTTTCTTCATCTTCTTCTTCTTCTTCTTCTACTTCTCCCTCTACTTCATCAAATTAGGCCTTTTGACCTGTTTTCACATCAAGTGGGATTTAATGAATCTTCCCATCTAGTAAATGGGCGTCCAACACTTCTATGTCCTATTGGTTTTTGCTTTAGTATCAGCTTTAGTAGGCATTCTTTTAACATGCTAATAGCAGTTGTTTATCATATTGTCAATTATATTTGTTAATTTAAAACTATTTAGTCTTTCCTAATATCTTCATTTCTTTTTCTGTCCAAAATTGTCACTCCTACTACTGAACGTAAGAACTCCATTTCTGCAGTTTCTACTTTTCTTCTATCTGAAATAGTAATATTAATAATGGTAATAGTGAAAGGCAAAGTGATCCCACTACAAGCATTAGGAGGACATTAGAGTAGGGTAGGATAGTGGGACTCAGTTACGTTGAGTGGAAAGGGATAAATTACGCAATTTATCCTTGAGTACCCGCAGAACAAATATCACACCACAAATAGCAGATTTAGGCGTATGCTGTTATTGGTTCTGCGAGTCCTCAAGAATTTATTACGTCATTCAATTATTTCCACGTAACGTAATTGAGACCTGTAAACACAATGAGTTTCTAAGAATTGTAGCTTTAATTATAAGTCAAGGAACAAACCAGCGCAGCCTACTAAAACTTTTCTTTGGCCAATCTTAGGGATGCCATCATACATTTTGCTATCATAAACAACGAACTCTCCGCGACTGAAGCTGGCCTTAGGGTCAAGGTACTCCTATCACGACCAAGATTTGGGCTCGCCATTATCAAAGTTATGGAGAAGTCGATAGACCACGAGATGTTTTTAGTCCGGAAATTACCAGGGAACAGGAGAACGTTTTACGTAGAGCACATTTAGGAGATCCTCTATGTGAATCCGTTAAAATCTGTTCTTGAATTGCAGAATTGATTATCTCAAAAAACATTGAGCAACAAAAAATACACTTTTTTGTCTCAGATAGAAAAATATGTGATTTTGATAGTACTTTTGCTCCTGAATTCAAATATGGTATCGAGTTTTCTCCATCACGCAAGGTTTCCGAGAGACAGGAATTTATAATTTCAAACACTTTAATATTTTCTACATTCGTAACTACAAAATATTCGAACATTCGGACTCACCTAGAAAGTAATAAATGGCGATTTTCTGCTATATTTCGCCTGTGGAGCATCCCTCTTGATGGTCCAACAATAATCGGCCAGCATATTAGAATTCCATTTGCCTTGATATCTCTTTTCCATAGCTGAAATCTCCTGATGAATGTTTTCCCCGTTTTATTTTACAATGGACAAATGAACAAAAAAAAAACTTCGTTAAAAATAATGATTTCAATCCATTAATTGAAATTGAAATAAAAAAACTGTGGGTGATAGAGAAATTCCGAATACACATTTGAAAACACGGTAAAAACTGCATTAAGTACAACTATTAGTACTCATGAGACAAAAATTATGTTGACCAGTGTAATCTCAGAAGTTGGAGGACTATCCGTTAATTTTATCCTAGCCTCCATGTTCAAAGTACCGATTAAAGAAGAATAATGTTTTTCTGCCGAAACGATTGTTTTTAATAATGACCAGTCACTTACCAGAGTCTATCGCAAGCGCGGCCGTAAGTGTGACAGAATCACAAGGTCGGCCCGCATTAGCTTGAAATATTAGGACTTGATCTCACGTGATGAGGAGTATCCGTTATTGCGTAACTACGGCAGGAATAATTTAATGATATACGGAGAGATTTCCTACCGCGTTATCCCTTGGGAAGTATCTTATTCCAGCAGGATAAATGTCGATGCACAGCTTAAAAGTCATTTAATAGTATATTGCAATGCGAGGTTGGGAAGTGGTTTTTACAGAAGCAAGGAAATGATTACAAACCGATCAATAGCGAGATTTTTACAAACGTATGTTGTTTTGCACTATAGTGTTTTTAAAATAATAAGTAATAGTAAAATTATATCTTTTTGGAAATATTTCCGTTCATTATAAACAACTGAGAGACGTTAGCAGTCTGATCAGTGTATATACGCTAAGTGTCGAAAATTATTTAGATGTGACTACAGCAGGCCGTTACACCAATAATGCATAAAATGGCGGCAAGTACGAATTCACTGTTTTATATTGTTTCAAATAAAGTACAGTTCAGTTAAAATTCAGTTATTTGTTTCGTCGAATATATATTAACACTATCTTTTGGATATACTCGTATTTTGGTATATACATTGTACGTAGTATACATAAAGTGCAGTGGTTTTTCTACTCGCCCTAGGTAGGAAATTTGTAATATTACATAGTGTAATAGTTATTTATAGGTTTGGCAACCCCGAAATTTAGAAAATTTAACTTTCAATAATGGTCGCCATTCCTGTAAGTACGACAGAAAGCATTACTTTGCAAACAATTTGTTTAAAGGACGGCCTGAGATCGAGCAAATCACCTGGCTTCTCGGGTCGCCAGCTTAAAATGTTGTGTATAGAGCGAGGAATTTGATGAAATTTCATGTTTTAAATTACTATTGTGACAAAAAATGTTTGTGCTTTATATGTGGAATCAAATTGGACTAAAACAATTCGTAGTTCATAATATTTTCGCACAATTTTCATAAAATGGCATATTTTTATAAATATTTTATTGAAGATTTTATATTCATTTATATGTTTCAACATTTAAAATACTGCCATTTTTTCAATAAAAATTCAATCCTCCTGAAATTAGCAAAGTTGTTGAAGATAAAACTATTATTACTTCCACTGACATCACACTATCAATTGTAGTGCGGTACGAGTATACTCCCATCGCATTGTGTGTTGTGGAGAGTACTCTTTTGTCATTCAAAGCAAAGATATCAGTCTCTTACCAGAAAATGTAGAGAAGTTTCTAATTTTGTACTGTGAACTAAAATGACAATTTACTATAATGTTATTAGTGACATATATGTAGGCCTACTGAAGTTCATTATCATTAAATGTATTGCAAACAGCAATCATGCGAAACTGTACGTGATAAAAATTTTGTCAAGCTTTATTTCATGGAAGGCTATTAAAATGGAAATACGGCGAACTTCTTGATTCCTTGAGCCACAAAAAGGTGCATTTATCTAATTTATGTGGTGATATGTACACCTATAAATTATATAGAGCCAATATATATACTGTATATTAATTTAGGTATATATTTAATTTTATAGAAAATAGTTTCTTCATTGCTTTTTGTACACAATTTTCATTTTTCTCTCATATCCCTTATTTTGACTTCATATTTTGGTATTATTGTCCTCATATAATTTACCGCTCAAGATATGTACTGTAGAATGTATAGACGATTTTGGAAGAGAGGACATATTCGGGAATTCACTACATTGGAATTAGAAACGAGCTCTTGCGTCTTTTCTCAAAGCCTGGAAAGAAGTTTTCAGGTATCAAACTTTCAGAACTAACTCGTTTGTTCCAGGTTACAGGAAAAATCAGAGAAGCGATGTGCGTAAGCGGCGTAGTGACTAAATGTTAAGTCCGGATAGTAGTTTATTATTCTTTATTTCTTTTACTCATTAATTAATTATTTCTTTACTTCTTTTCTCTCTTGATAATTTATTTATTTTTTATTATTTTGTTTCGGGAAGGAAAACTATCTTCCAACATGATAATATTTTTGCCTAATTGTCAAGTACGAAAAGGGAGTGGTAATTGAATAGTTGCCCCGAAAAGAGATATAACCCACAAAAATTCGAAACTTGAGTTTTCAATGGTTTAGTGATAGGCCCTATATCCGGAAAATATCACGGCATGGTGCATGTAAAACTGTACCTGATCTCTTCCAGACCTGTTTTATTTATTTATTTATGAAAGTTGGCTTTCAAACCAATAGTGATCTATATGTAACAAAATGATGGAAGAAGTTAGTCAAGTTATGAGTAGCAGTTTATGGGTTAGATCTGTATTCGGGGCAACGATTCAATTGTTTCATTAAAAACGTTGGTCCGAAAAAATATGAGTTTTAAGATTATTAAAAATATACCTCTAACATAAAGCTCGAACTTACAAGGAAAGTACTGATGTTGGACCAGTTGGATTGTAACAAAATTTTGAGGATATGTTAAATGATTGACATTAAATATGATGACGTTAGTCATTTTGCTGCAAAATTAATAAAACTCGTGTTATTTGTCATTAAGTAATTTCAGTCGCGTCATTGACCGGGTTCGTAACGGCACGATTGCTCATTGCAGCTGGTTTCAAGAACAAGTGCAGCTAGCGGGGCGAAGGACGTAAATGTTAACATCAATAACTGTTTTTGTATATCTTATACAGATAGCAGAACACTGTGTAGGGCCTACTTTTTGTTACTTGAAATTGTACTTACAATGTATTGAGTTTTTATGTTTAAATAGAAACAATTAATATATACTGTACGAATACTCGACTGCGGGAGTGGAAAAAACATTCACACTCCGGTGCGCTGCTCTTCAAGTAACCGTGCCGCTCCGTTGCAATATTTATTTCGTTAGTTTCTATCTCTCTCCTTGCCCCTTATTGTTCTTCTCTCTTCCACCACACTACCATTTTCTATTTTTATTTGTTTTTTAAATTTTTTTCCAAATGTTTTACTTATTTATTTTGTCATTTTCTATTTTCTTGTTCCTTATTTGGTGTGAAATATTATGCACACTGTTGAATTTGTAGTGAAAATAGTAATATCAGAGTGTTCAGCATCCTTCATTCAACATATCCTCCAATTTTTGTTGCAATCTAACTGGTCCAACATAAGTACTTCCCTTGTTAGTCCGTCGTGCACTCGTTCTAACCATATGAGCAACTTTTAGATGGAACTGAAGATCAGCATTGCACCTGACGTGTTTTCGCACGATGTTTCCGGCCTGATGCATACAGCACACAGACGCCACCTTGTATAGAAGTTGTCTCCAAGTATCAGACCAAATTTAATTTTTATCACTGCACATCTGTCAAGCTGGAATATCCTGTTCCATTTGTTTTGTTTTCTATAAAATACTACCTCTATGCACATTTAGTAATTTATTAAAGACTTGTCGCCGTTTAGGGTGATACATATCTGTGCCAATAGCATCATATTTTTATTACTATAAAACTCTAGGTTTGTTCTTTTTTCCGAATTCGTTAATACCTTTATGTCTGTACCGAATTTTTTGTTTGTTTCGTGTTCTTACATTAGCTTTACTTGAGAAGGGATATAAAGACAGTTGGTGCTATCTAGTAAATTTACCCTATATAAAAGAGCATTGAATCTAAAAAGGGAGGCCTTTAAATAAACTTTATAGGCCCTTACATTGCCCAGTTCTCAAATGCAATGTCAATCACATGAGCATTACAGAGTGTCGTTAAATAAAACTCTATCATTAACTGATTTTATCCGTGAGCGATTTAATGGAACAGTCGACCATAAGTGGATTGGAAATTATTCAAAGAGTTGTGCGTAACGAAGACAATCTCCACGGAGCATAGAATTACGTCGGTGGTCTGAGTTTTAAACTAATATTATTTATTTATTTATTTTACCTGGTGGAGTTAAGACCGTAAGGTCTTCTCTTCCACTTCACCACGGTTAAATTACACATAAAGTAAAGTGTAAAGTGATCCCACTACAGGCCTCAGGAGGCCCATGGGGTAGTAGGAGGTTAAGGCTCCCACTTTTTCTAGACAATCGGCACTTGATGTCAGCCTGGTTGTCACCCCTGCGTGACGACCGCTTTTACCCCAGAATATGCACCCTATACTCATTTCAGTTAGAGGCTGAGTCGACCCCAGGGCCATGGTGCCACCAGAAGGTTTGGGTCAGTTTAAAAATCCTGACCCCACCGGGACTCGAACCCTCAACCTTCCGGTTGGAGCGAAGTTAATACAATCAGAATTATGGTAATTGATACATAATAGATAATTATAGACTACACAATATAAAGTTGACAAGGGTAATAAAGAATAATAATAATAATAATAATAATAATAATAATAATAATAACAAAAATAATAACCTATAATTATATTAAGTAAATGGCTTGGTAGAGAAAGTTTAAAATATAAAGGAATAATGAAAGTATACATGGAACACAGTTATATATTATATTTTCTATGGAAATATGAAGAGAGTTTCTTTTTAAACTCTTTTTGAGTCGGGCAGTCCTTGATATACTAGGGGAGGGAATTCCGGATTCGGGTGTCTGAAACAAGAAAGGATGAGGAATAGTGAGATGTTCGATGTAGAGAAACAGCTAGAGTTAAATTTTCTCTCGGTCGTGTGTTCAAGTTATGGTGGGAGGATAGCGAATGAAAGCGAGTAGAAATATAAAGGGGTGATGAGTTTAACAAAAGTGTTGTGTAAGAAACAGAGACAATGTATCTTTCGCTAGTCTTCCAATCGGAGCCAATACAACATTTCAAATACTGGAGTAATGTAGTCTGATTGACGTAGGCCTTGCATATATAATGCGCACAAGCATTATGAACTCGTTGCAGTCTTTGTCCTAATGTGATACTCATGTCAGTTAAGAGTAAGTCACAGTAATCAAAATGCGGCATTATCAAAGTTGAGACAAATATTTTTATTCAATGAAGAAGGGAGGACATTTTTCAATCGTTTTATGGAATGGAAGATTGAATATATTTGTTTGCAAGTTTCTCTTCAGTGAACCTGCCAACCAAGATTTTGGTCTAAATACTAAGATTTTTCACGGAGGGCTTAAATGGAATTTCAGTTTGATTTATATTTATACAAATTATCGATGGATAGTAAATTTTGTTTAATAGACTTTGATGGCCGATGACAATTGCTTGTGACTTCTCAGGATTGTCAGGTGAAACAACCTTGTAGTCATCCTTCCTAAAACTCATTTGAATTAATTTGACCTACGTATACAATGTGTTCAATCTGATCATTTTATTAACACGAGGCACAAAATGAGAAACTACTTAACAAAATTAGGGCTGAATGAGAAAAGCTTAATATCACAGGCTTCTATGTGTTTGAAGTTGTAAAATATCGCTTCGTTCATTAAAATAATTAATTTCTAGGAAAATTTACACTTAGTTTATTGCAAGCTTTCTACCATCTTGTATTAAGTACAGTGTGCTCATAAAGCACCAGTACATTTTTTGAGATAACGTAGTCCAAATAAAAACAAAAAATATAATTTAGTATCTGTTACAAAGTCAATGGGCCGTATGAATAAAGTGGATCAAATGCTTTTACTTCACTATTTTGAAGCATATCCTTCAGAATTTATGAATAAAGTATGAATCATAACCTTTTACTCGCGGTTACGCATCGAGAAAAAAGCATCTGCTTCCATGGAAGAAGCATGAGCTCGACCTTGAAGCATGTGCTTCAAGATTAGAAAAACTGTATGAATAAAGTGAACCTTCTGCTTCTTTTAAGAAGCACATGCTTCAAAAAAGTGAAGTCTGGTCGGTAGTAGACTCCTCATCACAAAATACAGAGGTTCTTAATCTGTAAATGCTAAAAGAACGCATGCGCCAAGCGGGTGAAATTATTACAGTGGGTATGTTGGTGAATGATTTTGGGACGACGGTGAGGATCTAGACATTTCTATGATCTGTGCGGGTCTTTCGACTAGTGAGTCGCGAATCTATTTCTAGCAATGGGAGACCACCATCCTCGCCTTCACCCGCGAAATTCTGTCGTCATATTTTAAAGATATCGGTAATCAAATATTTATACCTATTTTTACATGCTGTTTAAGTGCTTAATTGAATACATTAGATTATTAAAACGCCATTTTAAGTTAAGTAATTTTAAGCTGAAAGCTGCCAGAAAATGAATGGGATATATTTTCTAGCTTCAGTTATAATTATCATAAGTAATGCCACGGGTGATTTCCAATTTATCTAGAGAATTTGGAAATCAAGAGTGGCATTTGGTAGGACTATTTAACGAATAAAATTAAGCTCTTTACTAAAAAATAATTATTTGAATATAGTTTCCGGTGTTTTAAAATATTTGTATAGTTAATGTAAACGGCGATGTTTGAAAACAAATTAGAAACGTGAGGTTATGTATATTCACTGCAACTCGATCATATTATTTATTATCAAATAGGATCGCAATATTGTAAGAATTCACTCTAGTGGAGAAATAATGAAACACATCAAACTATTATAATCAACATTATAGGTTAATCATTTATATTTTGAATAAACAACTCAGTAAAATCACTGAATCTATTCATTATTTGCTATATTCAATGTATTTGTTGGAGAAAAACAATGGTCTGACCTGTTCAGAATATTAAAAAGGAGGAGCTTTCTTTATCACAAAAGCAGGAGCTGATAAAGAGAAATCGATAAAGAGCGAGGTGAAACACGACTGTCATTGGTGTAAAACAGAATTCATTGAAACGTGATTGGTCATTTACTCCCATTTGCGACATGAGTTAAATAGTCGATGTAATTAATTTACACTCTCTACGTAATGCTTGTGTATATGAACGTTTAAAATGGTCTGTTTCTCCAATATTTATACATTTATTCTGCCTTTCTTTGAATCAATTTTCTAGTTAAAGTATTTAAACTGCACTGCTTTCGAGATTTTGTTTCGTTACAACAAAAACTTGTAAGAATAATGGAAATCAGTGGAGTCGTAAGTCACAGAGACTGATGTGTGGTTTGCGTTGCCTTAATTTATTGACACTTTATTTGCGAATTTTTTTTCTATCTAACTGGTGCTGTCTTCTTCATGGAAATGCTAGGTAGGTAATAACCTTGACTTGGGCACACAATGTATTCAATTTGTATTCAGAGAAAGTTTTGGTTTTTTTTTTACCTCTGGAAGTCCGAGGTCGCGCTACCAGCTCATGCAACATACATGGTCGCATCCATTACAAGTGAGTTTCGATTTATTTGTTGGAGAGGAGATTTAGTGGTGTGCAGTAAACCACACACTTAAGTATATCAACTATCCTGCTAGCCACATCTACTGATGCCAGTTCAACGTCTGCTAAGGTCAAATTTTTGAACTAAATTTACACTCGCCCCGAATCATTGAATTTAACCGGATCTTTACAAATTCCAATGTAATTTCTAACGTCGTTTTTGCATTTAATTTAAAAAGGTACTTGAAATGAGATCTGAACTTCAATATTTTTTCTCTCTGTTTCACTAAAATATATTTTGTCTGTACCCATATATCGAAACGTGGGTCGAAGATACTTCTTATCGAGAATTATTTTAATTAAGCTTAGTTCTCTACATACGTCAGCGAGGGATATGTGGTTAGCACATCGCCTCAAAAGGATATCTAGTAAATAGGCCTAATTGGTTGGGAATGGTCGATTAACTTTTGCTCAGGGGTTCTAATTTAGTCTTGAGATTGTTGAACGGGCCCGAAAATATCCAGACTCGGAATCTATAGCTTAAAAATCTTTCCGGAATATGTCACTTGGATTTTTCCATCCTAAAAATCCATCAAACCCGGTCGGTTTTGAACCAAATATCCTCAGAACTAGAGGAAAGGAACTTAACCCCTTGACCACCAATGCCGATGTGTATATATGTATTAAAAAGAAAAATAAACACCTGAACCGGGATTTGAACCCGAGACCTCTAAATATATACCTTAATGCGCTACCAACTGCGTTTCTCAGGCATTCCAGCAACAAACACTTTATTTTCTTCTTTATATATATGAATCTCACTCAGGAGCGGCAGCTGGGCATCGGTTCTCGCATGCCATCTCGTGGCCTGCTATAACAAGTAAGCATTTAAAGAGAATATGTAGTGTTATAGCAGAGAAACGTTTCTTGATTTCACATGATAGACGAGTTAATTTTAAACATAAAGCAATGCCATATTATCGAAAGAAAGAATCGTCATTGCTATAAATTAAATATTCTCTTATAAATGCTTAGGCATTATATGATAGAGAATCATAATATAAACAGGACAAATTTTTGTGCTGGATGCCTGCTTAAGCGCAATTGGTAGCGCACGTAATGAATGGAGGAGATGGTATCGGGGTCAATTCCCGGTACAGGCGTTTAATTTTTCTTTTCATGTCAAATGTTGGGCTTTCATTGCGAAATGTCAAAATTTAATTATGATCTTATATATATATAAATATATTTAATTTTATTTATTGATATTTACATACTATATTTGGGACTTTGTGGAATAAAAAACGGTAAATATTGTGGTGTTTCAAGTGCGTGTATTGTTCCAAGTACGCGATTAATTGAAGTAGAATTAGACTATATGATTCATTCACAGTAATTACATTTCTCATTCAGACTGGCTAGGGCTATCGCCAAGAACTAATTTTAAAGGGGGAAAATCAATATCCTTCCAAACAGCGATTTTTGTCTCATATAATTATTTTAACTATTAAACTCATATAATTAAAAATAATAGATATGCATCTTACGACAGCTCCGAAGAGCCAAGGCCAAATAAAGTGGTTGCTGTCAGTGCCTCGCAGAAGACTGTATAGGCTGTTACATAGGGTAGAGTAACACAGTCCCCCATTCTTGGTTTTAGTTTTCTTAAACTGATTTTTCTATTTTTCGTACCAAAGTGTTAGTAAATTGTTTTCGCGGGCTAAGTAAATTCCGTTAGAGATCCTATAACAATCTATTGTATAGGCGAGAATCAAAATCGGGGCCATAGGATTGTTCTCACGAAAATATTAAAAACTAATTAACAATTTCGCGACAATGATTAAGAAGAATTGTACTATAAGTTAAATGTATATTTGTCTGTATGTGGATAACTGCGGATAATAGTGATCCTCCGACCCTTGCCCCTTTTTGTCAAAGCCCATCCTGATTTCCCAACAGCTGTTAACATACAACAGGGGTATAAACATACAATAAACACTATTATCCGACCTTCCTTTATAATAATGTCTGTGTGAGTTAAGGCTGAAAGACAATGCGAAGTGAGAATTCAAACTTCTTGCTCTGCAACTTTCCCAGATGCACGACTAGCACAATCTCCTATTTATTTATTTAAATATAAAGTAAATATTATTACAGTTGTAACATTTATTGAGAAAATAAATTACTTTCTATTTCGTGTGTCGTGCAAGGGAAAATAATTTCGCGTAAATAAGCACTGCGGTAAATGCTGTAAATAAAGCGAAGCAACACAAATAAAAGAAAACAAATGAAATGAATCAAAATAAGGACGAGAGAGAGAGAGATAGAGAGAGAGAGAAAGAGAGGTAAAGATAAAGCATGGCAGCGGGATCGATCACGCAACCTTATGTATGGGAAGCAGTTGTTCCCTCCACTTCGCCGCAACCGTCCCTGCTAGAAACAATCTGCATGAAGCGATGCAATATTATATATTATATTAATTATATTCTATTAATTATATTATATTGTATTATATTATATTGTATTATACACTGCTCAAAACAATTAGAGGAACACTATGAAATATGCAAATATTTTTTCATTGGATAAAGGTACAAACATGAAATTAATAAAGTACACTAACTTGTGGTTATTTATTTATTTATTGCTCATGTCAGTAAAAACAAATGAATAACGCTGACAATTAACTTTTCAAATAATTCCGCTATGTAAGCAATTGAATCTTGTGTTTATTTTTCAAAGTTAAACACTCGTTGTATAGAGTTAGTATCGTGTATGGCCTCCACGACATTCGATGACAGTTTGGCACCTTCGTGGCATACTCCCAATAAGATTCTGGATTTCCTCTTGCGGGATATTTTCCCATTCCTCCTTCAGAACATCTCCAAGTTGCTGCAGAGTTTGTGGAGCTTGATGTCGGTTCCTGACCTTCCTGTCTAGAAGATCCCACAAGTGTTCAATAGGGTTGAGGTCTGGGCTGACCGCTGGCCACTCCATTACCTCAATTTCATTCCTCCTCAAGAAATCCCTGGTGACCGCCGCAGAATGTGCCCTGGCATTATCCTGCATACACAGAAATCCAGGGCCTACTCCAATGGCAGCATGTAGTACATGCTCTTCCAGAACATGCTCGATATACCGGACAGCATTCAGTCGCTGAGGAACAAGTACAAGGTCCGTACGATTGTTGTACATAACTCCGGCCCATACCATTATAGAACCTCCTCCGAATCTATCAATTTTCTGTACAGCCTCTGCAGAAAATCTTTCTCCTGGCCGTTCCACACCCTCAATCGACCATCACAACGTGTAAGGCGATTTCTGGATTCCTCCGAGAAGAGCACAGACTCCCACTGGTTCAGGTTCCAATCACCATGGTTTTCAGCATACGTACGCCTTGCTGCCTTATGCCCATTTGTTAAGCGTGTTTTTTTTAACGGGCCTTTTTGGACGAATATTCTCTTTCCTTAATCTGTTCCTTATGGTTTGGTCTGAAACGCGGATTCCGGAAGCCATATGAAGGTCATTCTGCAGGTCTTTTGCAGTTTTTGTACCCGTCGAAGAGCAGAAAGAACAACGTATCTGTCATCCTGGGGGCTTGTTTTAAATTTACGGCCCTGGCCACGTCTTCTACAATACTGACCTGTCTCTCTGTGCCCGTTGTGTAACCTGGACACCACGGAAGGAGAAACCCCAAGCTCTCTAACCACTTGTCGCAGAGATTGACCTTGTCGTAAAAGATGTAGAGCATGATACACTTCAAACTCATTTAAATGCCTCATTTTGTCAGAGACTTCAATAAACAAGGCAATAATCAACATTCGTCACTATAGCAACATCAGGAAGCTTACCAATTAGAAGTGGCCAGTGCCTTCCAAAATAAAAAAAATCTCTATATTTGGTATTTGAGGTAATTTCTCTGTATAAGCCATGGATCTTTAAAATTTGTATCCAATGATAAAATTAATAATTCAATTTACATATTGTCCAACTTTCAGCATCACAGCTTTAAAAACAATTACTTATTCATTTATTACAAGTGTTCCTCTAATTGTTTGAGCAGTGTATTATATTATATTATAATATATATTATAATTATATATATTATATTAATTATATTATATTATATTATATTATATTATATTATATTATATTATATTATATTATATTATATTATATTATATTATATTATATATATTATATTATATTATATTATATTATATTATATTATATTTATATTATATTATATTATATTATATATATTATATTATATTATATTATATTGAAATTATATATTAATTTGACTTAGTTTATATTAATCAGACGTTTTTGCATTAGTTTTGGAAATAAACAATCTTGTTATGCCTTTTCTATACATGACCTGTTTCCTTTAATTTATTTATTCACCAATATATTCAAATTTATTTATTTAACGAAGCCTGATAATGTTTAGGCATTATGGAAATTAACGACGTTATTAATAAAAACAATCTTCCTGACCAGGAACGAACCCGGGCCCGCGTCGTCGCAAAAGAGCATCTTACCGTCTGCTCCAGTGATGCAAACGATACGAAGAGAGACATACGCCGTCCGATTTGAACTCAAAGGACACAGCACACGTAACAGCTCTGGTGTCAATAGATCTTTAAAACTCCTAACTTTCCAACATCAAGAGTTGCGCCATTAATTTTTTCGAAGTCTGCACATACTAATTTTGATGATGAAATGGTCATAGAGTAAGGATCTTGTAAACCAAAAATTATCTGCGAGTTCCAACTGCAAGATCCTGAAATCAATACCGGAATATTTTATAGAATGGCTGCTCGGCAGTAGCAATTGAACAACCGTACACGTTGCCTTATTCCTCTGGCAGCAGGGGCTGACCAAATGTAAAGTTTAAATTCCAATGTTCTTTATCCTTTTCAAGAAATTAGGAATTCGATTTCCGTTACTTACATTTAAACATGAAGATTTATTTCTATTGGCTCAAATTTGTAGGGAAATGCTGTGGTAAAAAATTCAAGATAAGTTTCGATATGATGTTTCCCAGGGAGTTTTAATCCCGGTGGGGTATGTTTTTTCAATTTTATTCCCAGTTATTAAAACTGATATGTATGATATGTAATCACCGTATTAAGGACCTGGGTTAATTGTATGTGAAAATAAACTGATGTTTGTTGAGAATATTAACCCTGCAGGCTTCTTATTATTTTGGGAAAGATTATCGAATTTAAAATTCTCTATGTCATTATTCCTACATACCTCGATTCCCAATTATTTATCATCCCGTTTCCAGTATCTATCCTCAAACCATAACTTAAACACAAGATCACAACATAGTCTCTTACTTAATATACCGCAACATAGAACATCACATCACTCCATGTCATATACCATCTCCACTTCTCGCAACTGGAATTCCCTACCACAAGAAATAAGGGGCTGCCGGACATTGGCATCTTTTAAAAGAAATCTAAATTTATATTTGCTCTAAACTCGACTTCATTATTATCCAGTGTAAGATATATATCTTAATTGGTGTTTCCCGTATAATGTATCATATTTATATTATTATTATTATTATTATTATTATTATTATTATTATTATCGTAACATTATTGTTATTACCCTATAAAATGTTGTTTGTACATGACATTTACATTGCTACATTTATTGTATCTTTAACTGTTTATAATTAGTATAGTGTATATCTGTATTTGTCGAATATTTATTTGTATTTGTGCTGGTTGAGTGGAAGAGAGGGCCTTATGGCCTTAACTCTGCCAGAATAAATAAAGTATTATTATTATTATTATTATTATTATTATTATTATTCCTTATATCTATAAATTATATTAATGAAGTTGTAGAATTTTTATACATAATAATTATAACATGGTTTACCGCTGTGGTTTTGGAGCATCGCTGTCAGGTGCACAGGTTCGTTCCCAGGTCCAAACAGGTTTCCCACGTGATGGAGTCTTCGGCCTTTTTCCTAACCTATACGACAAATATCAGGAACCTTTAAGGCCCAAATGGTCCACGAACATCTTCTCAATCATCATTATAATTTTCGCCATGTTTAGTATAAGTGTGTAAATGGTGTTTATCGTCAAAGTGTTGTGTTGTCTTGGAAGATATCACTCTAGGAGGCCCTCCACGTCCTTGTGTAGTCAAACAAGTGTGTGTGTGTGTGTGATCCAAAGTTTAAAATCCTATTCCCGTCAGGTCGTGCCACTGTAAGGCATGTGGCCATATAAAAATACCTATAAAGTGAGATGTTAAACTACGATGGAGAAGAAAAATTGTAACTTTTGGTAGAGATACCAATATCTTCTATCAAATTCACGCTAATAACCTTTCTAAATGCAAATATACCTTCCTACATAACGTATAAATTGGTTGAAAATGCAGAACATTAAAATCATTTATACCCAGCGATTTGAGTCAATGCGGTAGAGTTTTAGACTCGTATTCATGACGTTCCGGTTTCAAATCTTGTTGCCGACCATCTTGAAGTAATTTCCTAGTCACCATAGGAAAATGCTGAATTGGAATTTTATTACCATGATTCAGTTAAACACAAACACTACTTTATTGTGGTATTAAAAAATTAATATTTATTTATACAAATGCAGAAATTTTACAGAAGCCATTACCCATAATTATAAGTAAACAGATAACTGACAACAGTAGATTAAAACAATAAAACATCATAGCAAAATAAAATGTTTGGCTCTTGCTTGCCAGTATCTATCTTTCAAGTGCCTGACACTGTAGTAGGTGGTTTTTGTCCATGTTAATGCTCGTAGAGTACAGACGACAATGAGGACTTCTGTAAATTCCATTGTGCTATAATGAGTTTGTTGTCCTTAAAACAACGACTTGATGATTGTAGTTGTGAACTCATGTGTGCTATGTGATAGAATACTTGGCCGAAATAATTTGCGCTTCCAGGGTACATCACCGAGGTGAGTCTATCTTTGTACCCCTTAAAAAGTAATACAGGATATGGAAATATAGACCTACTGGAAGAAGACATATTGGTGGATCCATAGCAAGGTGGTCTTATCAAATCCCATGTAGACGGAACAAGCCATTAAGGCTTAAATGTGACGTTGATGATGATAATTTTAGAAAAGTAGATCGAATACGACCTGAGATATTAAAGCATCTGTTAATGAGAATTAAATAACATTTTAAATTATTATAGTTTCACCATTGTTTGCAACATGGCCATGGCTTGCAGATGTGAGGAGCAAAATACCCTTGCGTAACTTGTCATGGTAGTTTCAAGTGTCTTTCTTGTAACAAGCCGAAGAAATCAATCACTTTAGCAAGTTTTACATTACAGCCCTTTATGATGATTATTACAGTTATTTGGTGATAATATTAGCCCGAAAGAAATGCTGCTTACATTTATATAAGAACGGTATTATGTTATTTTAAATAAAAGTTCAATTGCCGAAGGAGGAAAAAGGCAGATCCACGTCCTTCAAGAAGTCACACCCCCGAAGTGATCAGAGTGGTGAAGGCCTTCGTCTCTGGTAGGAAAGCAGACACTGAAAGAGCTACTGCATTGAATACGGTAACCTCCTCTCAGACTGTTAATACAAAAATTAAGAAATACCTGAATTTAGAAAATATCCATAAAAGCTGTTTTGACTATCGCCCGCTTAACAAAATGGCACACGAACTGCAGGAAACTCCATAAGAGCCTCCTGTCTGGAGAAAAATGGAAATATGATGTGACATTCGATGAAGCATGCGTCCTACGTAAATCGCAAAAACATGCCCGGGCCATTTTTTTATCAAAACAATTTTGAAAATTATAACAGAGATTGCAGGGAAAAAAATTCAAAGGGCTCTGTGACCATTGCAGGACATCCTATAATGGAAAATTAAATATCGAAAATATGAAAAAAGTGAAGGGCAATTTGAATTACTGCAAGGAGAAAATTTTAACGCTAATTTACTGATTTTTTGGATAAAATATCTCGAATTTATTGGAGTTAATGGATTAATTAATTTGTTCGAGCAATATTAATAATAGTTCATTGGTGGTGAAATGTTGGTTGGTTGGCTGGTGTCGAATGTGCTGCATCTAACACTGAAGTCATTAGCAAGTCTTGCTCTCCAATACTTCGAAGTTTTGGAAGTTTCCTCTTTGACGGCTGCACAGTTGCTGAGGTGTTTATCCATTTCTTCTTCTGGGTGGTTGCATAGAATGCATCTTGGTGTAGAAAATATGTTGATCTTTTGCAAGTGTTTAGCAAGGCAATCGCGTCCTGTAGTTAATCTGAATTGTACAACTGCTGTCTTCCGTGGAAGTTGTGGTATGATGTTTGTGTTTTGAAGGTTTTTCCATTTCATATCTGGTGGTGAAATATCAAACGACAAATTAGTTTAACGTTTAGAGCTTAGTATTGAAGATACTATGGTGATTAATAAGTCTTTAAATAACGAATTTATGATTAAAGGCTAATATTTTACAATGAAATGTAATGTTTTGTGATCAATGGTTGGTGATTCAATAATAATATTAATTTAAACAGAATTACACGAACCAGGTCTATTATTGGAGATGACCAAACTTATAATGCTCATGTTTTCTTCATAATTATCTTTAGAGTTATACAAATTCTAATTGGTGGATTCGAAAATTGATTAGATATTTTATCGGTGTGGTCTCGAGGTAGCGTGTTGCCTTTTCACGCAGTGGGCCCGGGTTCGATTCCCGGTTGGGACAGGCTCCTGGGTGAGTTTTTTCCGGAGTTTTCTTCACTTGTAAGAAAAATGCCACGTCGCTTAGGGCCCAACGGTCCCCAAAAATCATCCGGTCATCATCATCATCCTTAGCATTATCATCATCATCCCTCACCGATGTGGAAAGCAATGGGAAGCTTCTATACCTATAATTCCTTAGTAAATCTGCAAAGCAAAACATGAAATTGCTATGTTTGTAGTGAAAGACCTGCCCTCGAGTAGAATTACTATAGAATAGAATACTTGGAGATTCCTGCACTCTATGTAATAGAGGCAAAAAAACTGTGGGTTCATCAGGTCAAGGCCTCCAGCTATAGGCTTACCTCTTCGTTCACCCGTAACTTTTTGGCAGAAATGGAATAGGAATCTGAAATACGTGCTGTACCATTTAGCGAAATTCTTTTAAAGTCGCCTAATGGAATTTTGTGCGTTTAGTCTCTTAAAAAGTGTCCTTCAAAATAGGACGCCCCATTCAGTTGAAGGGGTGTGGAAAGCATGTGAAGACGAGCGACACCACTTGACAAGAATATTCTGCCTGCAAGTATTCTGCAGTGGAAACTAATTTACAGGGCGATAGCTTGTAGTCCAAGGTCACTATATAGAACATCATCGTTAGTGGCGGCATGGATTTACCAGTGCTAATGAGTTTTAAATGTCTAAAGATAGGAAACAACCCTCCGATATAATACAAATAATGTTAGTGTTAAATTTCCTTTTCTTTATCGCAGTTCAACCTCTCACCTTATATATACTTTTGCATGCCACACGTCGCCCGCCTTAATATTAATAATAAAAATAATAATAATAATAATAGTAATAGTAATAATAATAATCGAAATAATAATAGAAATAATAATAATAGTAATAGTAATAAAATAATAATAATAATATTAATAATATAATAATAATAATAATATATAATAATGACAAGAACAGCAATAATAACATTATCTGAACAACGGATCTGTGCCTCCGTAAGATATACGAACTGAACACTAATTCCATTTCTGCCTCAGCAAACCATTTCTCTCGCTGATTCCTATCTCTCTCTTTTCTTTCGCCCCTCCCACTACTCACAATTTTTAGCCTTCTTGGGGGACACTTGCAGTCCAGTGTTGTCAACTCAACATGGACACTGTAGCACGGAGTGATGAGATAACTATTATTAAGCAAATACTAAAAATCAATCAGCGTCATTAGACCTACTTAAATATGAAGAAGTAATAATAAACCTTATATGATTCAATATTCATGATCCATGACACTGTTTGGGGAAAGTTGGCAACTTCCCTACTATAGGAAAATTATCGTGGCTACTGTTTGACGTGGAGGCAGGGTAGTGCGTGGAATGATGTGAGTATTGGCGTTAACTTTTCTAAGAACGACTGTAGCGCTTAAGGGGCACAGATCCGTTGATCCGAGTAGGCCTATAACATTAATATTACTCCGTAATACCCGCACGCCGTAGCGTAGTGGTTAAGGCACTGAGCTACAAGCCGGAGGGTCAAGGGTTCAAATCCCGTTGGGGTCAGGATTTTTAAACTGACCCAAACCCTCTGGCGGCACTATGGCCCTGGGGTCGACTCAGCCTCTAACTGAAATGAGTACCAGACACTTGTTCTGGGGGTAAAGGCGGCCGTCACGCAGGGCTGACAACCCGGCTGACGTAAAGTGCCGATTGTCTAGAAAAAGTGGGAGCCTTAACCTCCTACTACCCCAAGGGCCTCCGGGCCTGTTGTGGGATCACTTTACTTTTACTTACTTTACCTTCCCGGGTGGCGTGGAACAAATAAAAGTACCTATAAAGGGATAGGTTAACTAAGGTGAAGACAATAATAGCAAATTTTACCTGATGAATTTAATACCATAGGCCTAATACATTATCTTACACTTTACCAAGGAAAAATTGCTTAGTTGTTAGTAGTTATAAGTAATATATCATTAAATTATTTAGTAAACACATAGATATAAGAATCTATAATGCAGTATTAAATTGAAACAGTGACAAAAATGCGCTCAGAGCTTCTTTATGTATAAAAACGAGCGTCTGTGTGTCTATCCTTTATGGACTCAAAAACTACTTGACCGAATTGAAAGGTGGTTTTTACCATCATTTAGAGAATTACTTTGAGGACAATTAACGTACACACCATATTACCGTACGTAATATAGTGCATCGGTGCACTGAATAAAAAGTGAACGCTTAAATGGCTTACGCTGCCTAATCCATAACAATTACACCAAATTAAAGTACATAGAATTAAATATCTCATTAACTTCTACAAAAAAAGTCGTCTATCTTTTACGGATAACTCACAAAAATTATTTTTATACATAAACTTTTTAAATCATTTTGTTCTCGCGAACAATTTCGCGGGTCCCGCTGATTGCCTATATTAAACAATTTTATTAATTAAATAAAAATAAAACTTACAGATTTATATGATTTTCATATTTATTAAGATATAATTCAGTTACAGCTGTTTCGGTACACTGTACCTTCTTCAGACATGTTAACAAATTATGAATTGTGTTATTATAGTACATATTGTACAACAATACAACAATAATTTATTTAATTTTTTTAATTTATCAATTGATTATTATATAGTTTTGTCTAAAAAATGTTTGAGTAAGGAACATTTCTCCGATCTTGGTTCAAGACGCATCCATGGTGACTTTCCTTTTGTAGGCATAGTTCCGGTATAATAATAATAATAATAATAATAATAATAATAATAATAATAATAATAATATTAATAATAATCCTTGTAACAACAATAATAATATAAATTAACAGTGACTATTTAACTCAAGCCCCAAACGGTAGTCAATGACCAATCACGTTTCAATGATTTTTTTACAACCGTTGGCAGTCGTGTTTCACCGCGGTCTTAATCGATTTCCCTTTATTAGCTCCTGCTTTTGTAAGAAAGAAAGGTCTTCCTTTTTAATATTCAGAACAGGTCAGAGCATTAATTTTCTTCAACAAATACATTGAATATAACAAATAATAACATATTCCGTGATTTTATTGAGTTTTTACTAAAAAATAAATGAATAACCTATAATGTTGATTATAATATACAATTTGACGTGTTTCATTATTTCTACACTAGGGTGCATTCTAACCCTGTGTGATTTTTATCTGTGGGGTTACGTAAAAGACCGCGTTTTTACCCCCCCCCATGCCTGACACTCTTTAAAATCTGCGACATCGAATTGTTTAAAACTGTGAATTCGACAACGAGAGACCAGCTGATTCGTGTGTGGCAAGAAATGAGGTACCGTGTATATATTGTATGCTCTTGTCAATTAACATTTCTAAATATTTATTTATTTTTATTACAATTTTAGATGTGTTATAATTAAGAAAATAAGGTTAATGAAAACCATATAATTATAAACGTTCTTTAGTCCGCAGTGATCTAGAGGTTATGTTCCTTGCCTTTGGTACCAAGGATCGAGAGTTCAAACCCGCCGGGATCGATGGATTTTTAGGATGTAAAAAGGGACAAGTCTTCCGGGATGGACTGTAGACCATGGGTCCCGAGACTGAAGATATCCGGAGTCGTAAACAAACCTCAAGGCTAAATTAGTTCATCTTGGCAAAATTTTTCCGACCTCCCTCGTCCAAGTAATGTTTTAATTGCCTACTATATGTATGATTAAAGCTATGTGTAACCACTTGTCACTCACTGACGTATGTAGGGAAACAAGCTTAACTAAATTAGCTTGGTAAAGAAACTCCCGTTAGGAGAGCACTCATATCTCCATGAGGGACGTCTGGGGTAAATAAACGTTTTTACAAGATATATGCTAACTTTTTTTACTACAATTCTGAAGCTTTTTGACTCTGGAAGAAAAGAAAATACTTTTTTTATTTTGTCTTTAATATTTAAATATTTTGTCTCCATGCGGATACTTAAGCATATGAAACTTTTGGATATCTGAAATTTTTTTCTTCTGATTTTCAGTATACGATGACGCCCTGCCAATTTCACTCAACTTTTCGGTCCCGACGGATTAGTTTTTATCATACTCACCTCTCGTTACCAGGTAAGTGTAAATTATACAGGGTAACAATTCTCTTCCTTGCATTAAAACAAAATACTACGTGAATTTCTTCAGAAACAAAACATATCAAAATATTATTAAATTAAAATTAAGTTAGCATTATATATTTTTTTCCACATCTACAGATGGATCCATTCTATGATGCACTGGTAACACTAGCTGTGCTGAACAACTATACTGTAGGGTGTATTCACGATTCCACGTTTTTTCAGTAATAATTAAAAAGATTAGAAACTATAAACTAGTTACCATGTATGTCCGTCTCCTCAATTTAAGTTTTTTAAAAAAACCTCTGTAGGCCTTTCGGGACTAGTCCCATCATACAGAAGAATGCCCACTAGGTTCGTAACTTGTGTTTGAGCCTGGGTGTTTAGCACTGACTTGACACAACAAGTCACCAAATACGGACCTAATGCCTTCATGATGATGGCTGTGGGACTAGTCCCGAAAGGCCTACAGAGTTTTCAAATAACTTAAGTTGAGGAGACGGAACCTAACAAGGTACCTATTTTATAGTTTTAATCTTACATTATATATTACTACTGTGAATTAACACCTCACCGGAAACTTACCAGGAATTTTTACTAGCATCGATTCCAAGTTTTGATGACAACTTCCTTAGAGACTCATTTATAAGTCGGCTTATTAATCATGGGGTTTTTTTTTACTTAGCTCTAGTAAAGTCGATCTATCTTACCAGACACGTATTTTAGTTCCCGTTATGGAAGCGATCTGACCTCTGTCACCTTGGTGACTTCCGTCTTTCTGATACTGATAACCTAGCAGAAGGAACACAAAAAAATTCCTTTGTGAAACATGATTATCAGCGTACGGTTGATGCGACTATTTTACATGACGTCATAGGGAAGGGGGTTAGAATAGTTTTCTGTACTTTCAGCAACATTGCAAAACTATGTTTTTTAGTTTCCAGCATCAAGAATAACGACTTCACGTTAGTTATATTTCACTCCAAATGCTCCGATCAGTCAGTGCGTAACTTTTATGTTCCACTGAAATGTACTTTGTAAGTCTGAAACCTGCTCTTGTTTACATCTGACCGCTGTTCAGAGTCACCTCTATTGTATGGTTGAAGCTTAGCCAACATCGCGTCATTGGAAGGAGAGGTTTTATCTCTTCTGATTCACTGAATACTCGAAGTACAAATATACAGAGCGTTATGAAAAAAGCTTCCAGTAATGGAAAAGTAGGTACTATAAGTTACAAACTGATCAATATAAAATGTTCCTGTATGATGTGCAGCTAAGCGATGACACGGTGTGTCGAGTTGGTGAATTACGAGTTATTACGTTACTATACAAAGTTCATAGCGAGCATACCATCATCAGAACAAAACATGCAACGTCCTCCTTGTGATTTGTCTCATCGTTTGGTCTCACAGTACCTGTGTCATAAAAGTAATGTGATTTGAATTGTGGTCTGCCTATGAAATTTCTCCCAGCGTTGTGATGTATCAAGGCCGTGTCCAAAAAAAATCTACCGTTTTTAACTACAAGCCACAGAAATCGAAGTCAGAATCCAGCAAAATCCACCGTACGGAGCAGATGGAACCCTGCTTCAGTAAGAACGAAGTGGAGTGGAGTGAAGCGGGACACGGCGCGTAAGGATGGTAGTGAGGCTTATTCAGTATACGAATTCGGGAGTTGTATTACTTCCCTATAGTTTAAATGAGAGGTTTGGCGCTGGATTTTAGTGCTTGCAGTTATAAGTGGCAGATAATTCTTTTGAAAAGACCTTGGCACATCACAACGCTTATCTGGTAGATATTTCAATGTCAGTTTCGGTATGCAATTGTTGACACTTCCCTTGTGAGGCATCATATCCTGGTGCAGAACTACGAGACATTCACTAGTTGTAGTCTTCGTAGGAGAATAAATTTGCTCAAGAAATTTCAGCTAGTATGGGACCTGTGCCCACACAATATCGTTAAGTAATCGGGTAAAAATGTATGTTATCCAGATTGAGTAAACCAGCTGCAACGATTGGGACACCGACATTGCTAACAACATATCACTCTTGTGATGTTTGGATGATCGTCCCCATCTGTAAAGTTGATTTGAGGGCAGTAGCCGGGTTGTAGGCCAAGGTCCATCTAGTTCTGTCTAAAAATGGGGCCAATGGAGTTAGGTTTAGTGTACTGTAAAAACTCAGTTCTCGTACTGTGATCCCCTAGATAAGAAACAATTGAGGAAATAGAATTCAGTTCTGCAAGTAGATTCTTCAAAATAATGTGTCTTGAAGATCCACATTTCAAAACGAAGCTTTTGTTGTCTGTTCAATGTCACAGTGATTATTTGATCGGAGAACCAATGACTATTAGCGTCGTGTTGGCCAATGTGATAACGCATGTTCCAGCTAGAGCAATTGCCAAAATGTTTGCTCACATGTAAGTTGATTCTGTCCCAAGAGTCCAGCTTAGTGGGCAAGTAAAATTTATAAAATGAGCAAGTTTGTGTTAGTTTGGGCAAATTAGGTTGAGAAAATTTGTGAGTTAGAACACCAGATTAGTTTAGCGTTCACTTGTTAGTTAGCGGGATTTTATGATAAGTTGGCTACACTTTTCACTTCATTTTAAGGCATTTTTACTTTTTTTGGAAGTAAGTCAATACATATATTTCTCTCGGGTAATTATTCATATACTGCAACCAAATATATTGTGTATTGACGTCTCTGGCGAAACGTCGGGGAACTACAAGCCTCACGACCACCGCATACAGCCTGAAAATCTTCTTGAAGATCATCATAATAAATTGTGTGTATTACCGGTTTTTTCAATTGAATATATGTTGGTGGCATGGTGGCATAGAGCGACTTTTTTAATTTAGTATTGAGGCAGGTTTTATAAGATATGGTATTGTAGACTTTTACAATACCCATTTATGGGTGGGCTTGTGCAAATCTGCACGCATTTGAAGATAAATGGCAACAGTACAAATTTAGTTTGAACTTATGTGCAGGCTTGCGGACTAGACTTTATGTAGGTCTAATACGCAGCATATTATTGATATATATAGTCGCTTTATTCCAAAGCAATTACCGGGTGCGGCAAAAAATGGCCCATTTTAAACATGTTATTTTGGCATGAAGAAATATAACTACACATCATTAGTGTACATTGTTCGAAATAACACATCCTACCATTAATTTCACATGTCACATTTTGTAAATTGTGCCCTTTAGGTGTCCACCATTGTTGGCGATGCAATCTTCTGTACGAACACGCTCATTCTCCATAACCTTATGAAGAGTGTCACCTGTTATGGCCTCGATTTCGGTGTGAATGTTATTTTTCAATTCTTCAAGAGTTGTTGGCTTGTTAGCACACACTTTGGATTTTAAGAATCCCCACAGAAAAAATCACAAGTCGATAAATCGGGCGAACGGGAATGCAAGTTAACATTGCCAAAGCGGAAAACAAGATGCCTTGTCGTCCGGAGTGCGAACCGCAGGTGGCCTACCAGGAGGCTTATTGTTTGTTGCAGATTCTGTTGCTCTGAACTGCTGGACCCATCTCGTAATCGACTTCTGAGACGGAACTTGATCATCCCGACCAATGTTAAAATGTTGCCGAAACAAACGCTGTGTCCGCACGACACTGTCACCACATTGAAAAACGTTTCTATTGCAAACGCACGGTGTTCGTTTGACCAACGCTCCATACTGACTGGCAATGGTTTGAACTGCACTACGCGTTGGTACCAATATCAACTCTCTAGGAAGCCGTGTCCAATAATGGCAGGCAATTTAAAATAAGTCACTGTTTTTGCCGAACCTTGTACTTCTCTTGTCGCATAATGTGTGTATCATGATAGCTGTGCAAATTGTGGTACCCATTTTAATCTTAACGTAAGGGGACAACATAAAACGAGTACAGTAAAAGCTCCTTATTCGCGTTTTGATTATTCGCAGGTTAAAAAAATTGTGAAACACTTCCCGTATTCGCGGCTAAATAATGCTTTATTCACGGATCCAGTCGGTTTATTAGAAGGATTAGCATCTTTTATTGACGCATCGGCAATTTTTTAACTACAGGCACGTGCCACGGCGGCTTTTACAAAAAGTGATTGAAACCAAATGAACAAATTAATATCAAAGTAAAACAAACCTTATTGTCACTAAGCCTAAAGTTCGTTGTTAAAGTCACCGCCGCAGTATTTCACGTGCCGCTATATCCGTTGATAAATGCCGCCCTCGACACGATCGGTGTTTTATTGTTTAAACTTGTCATTCGTTGCAATAATTTTGATTGAATTACACGTGTCTCTTCTGCTTTTTTGCCAATTTATAATGTCGTGTAAAAGGAAAGAAAAATTAGTTCCGAAGAGGAAAAAAGTAATTTCCGCTATTTTAAAGTATAAAGTAGGCCTATATATAGAAATGCTTGACCGTTTACGCGTTGGCGAATCCGTTGCTTATCTTATATCAGGCTGGTTTCAATGTTAATGAATCAAACTATATGATTCTTCAAGATATCCGAAGACAAAAGAAAGAATTCTATCGCAGAATTCACAGCTGAATATCAGTTTGGTTTGAAATACATTTTAAAAGCGGCAATCCCGAAACAAAATACTACGTTCTTTCAGTCCTTGCCTGAGCGTGACATTAATAACACTGAGAAACACCAAATCACACTTTGGTTTTGTCTCAGATTTTGGTAGATATTTTTCTCCTGAATTCAAATATGATCTCGGTTTTTCTCCATCACCGAAGAGAGACAGGTAATTATCCTTTCAAACCCTTTAATATTTTCTAAATTCGTAACTACACAATATTCGATCACTCGGACTCACCTAGAAAGTAAGAAATGACGATTTCTGCTATATTTCGCCTGTGGAGCATCCCTCTTGATGGTCCAACAATAATCGCCCAGCATATTAGGATTCAATTTGCCTTGATATCTCTTTTCCATAGCTGAAATCATTTGAGTTAGCTCATTTGGTTTTATTTTACAATGGACAAATAGACGAAAAATAAACGATTAAAAAATAATTATTTAAATCCATTAATTGAAATTGAAATAAAAAATACTGTGGGCGATGGAGAATTTCTGAATACACATTTGAAAACACGATAAAAAACTGCATTAAGCACAACTATTGCTACTCATGAGACAAAAATCATGTTAACAAGTGTAATTAATAGAAATTGTTCAAATCTCTCATTAATTGATTTTATTTTGATAATTTTTATTTTATTTTGGATCCTTGGAACATATCCCCTGTATACCCATAAAAACTATCATTACATATTCGCGGTTTCTGTATTAGCGACATATTTGCGGAACATATCCCGCACGAATAAGGAGCTTTCACTGTATTGAATAAGCGGTGGGTTGGTTTGGGAGCCAGTATATTGCCCTGTCCATTCATGAAAAGTAACCCTTATATATTCTAAATTGCAAATGTAGAGGGGGTATAATACTTGATGGTTTTAAAAAGAATGTTAACACCGTAGCTTGGTACAACATAGGCCTATATTGAGTCTTGTAGTAATAAATAAACTTTCGTGGTGTTTGACATGACATGGTTCAGTAGTGGCTTGCAAACATATCCACAAAAAATAAAAATCTTCATCCGATGTCAAAAATGTTTAAGCGTATTACGATACCGATTCACAATCGTTAGAAAAATTGAATCTGCCAATTTATTTGATGAAAAAGCTGATTTTTGTCGAGTTATCATACAGGATTCTTGAAGTGCCACAGACTTGCAGTTTTGCATCTTGTACAGAACTTTCTTCGCGATATTATCAGCATCCAACTTACAGCACACATTGTTCCTAGAGGAAGCATTGCAACTCTGAAAATTCAGATGAAAAGACCTAATGGAGTTTGTTCTTATTGTCTGAATTCGTTCCAGTACAGGCCAATCCTCTATCACCCTGCATTGTTAGATAAAAGCCATACTGTCAACTGTGTTCCTAAATTATAAAACCAACAAACAAACTAACTAACTCACTGGCACTATCGAACCCGTAAGGTCATAGCCGCGCGGACATAAGCTATTCATACATCCCTATCCTGAGCCAATGTTTTCCAATCAGCCCCTGTATAATCTACTTCACTCAAACCGTATTAATTTTATTCTCCCACCTCATTCTTGGTCTACCAACTGGGCGTTTTCCCTCTGGTTTTCCTACAAGAAGCTTCCATGCACGTCTTTCATTCCACCATTCGTGCCACATGTCCTGCCCATAGCAGTCTACGAGACTTAATTGTTCTCATTATAACTGGCTTCCTATAAAGACCATGTAATTCACTGTTATTACAGTCTTCTCCATTCACCTCTCTGGTCCAAAAAATTTCCTAAGATCTTTATTGTCAAATGCTCGTAATCTTCTTTCCTCCCTTAAAGTAAGAGTCCATGTTTCGCATCCATACAATATAACTGGAATAATAATAGTTTTATATATTTTCAGTTTAACGTTTCCCGAAAGGATTTGGGAAGTCAAGAGTCTCTGTAATGCATAATAGCATCACATTTCCAGAATTGAGTCTATGTTTAATTTCCTTGTGCATCTCACTCCTGATTGTGATTATTGTTCCTAGGTATTTGAATTCAGCCACTTCCTCAAAATTTCCCTCATTTGTCATTAGCTGTCCATTTCCATTTTGTAATGTATTTCTATGTGTGACCATATATTTAGTTTTTTCCTAACTTATAAAGCTAACATTAAAAACATCAGTGAACTATGTCATCTAAAACTCCATAGAATTGTATATATTTCAACATTATTTAAATATATATTTTATCAAGTGATAGTGTTAACATTATTTTAAAAATTATCAGTTGTTTATACCCCTTCCTGTATTTAGAGTCCATGGTTTATGCTCTCCCCATACAATGATACACACTTAGGTGAACGCGTGTCCAATGTCTGTCAGGCGACACGGCAACAACTAGAGGTACTCCAAAGGATACTCGATTCCCTTAGTTTTAGAGCACAATGTTTCATTGAAATTAATGATGGTCACGTGTGTTACATGCTATTAAATACAGATAAAATAAATTGAACTCTGTCGGAATTGATGGAATCCCATGGAGTTAATAGCCATCTGTATTGTTACCTACGAAAGAGAATTGAACCTGTAGGCGCCTTGTCAATGAATTGAGCTTAAAAGAACCTACAGACCAAAAGAAAAATGTCCTCTGATCAACATTTCTTGACCATTTCATGCCAAGATTTGAAATGCAATGACAATGCGCTTATATGTTAAAGAGCGTAGTTAAGTAAAATACTAACAAGGGAACTGTCGACCATTGCATGCCTATACCCACTTTGAAATGTCTTGCAGAGAAGCGTTGTGATGTACCAAGGCTGTGTCCAAAACATTATCTGTCGTTTTGAATAGCCAGGCACAAACATTGAGTCTAGAATCTAGCAATGACATCCCACTGTACGGAGCAAGTTGACTCCCTGTATGAGTAATAGCGGAGTTGAGTGAGGCGGGACGTAGCGCGGACGGCAGGTAATGAGGGTTATCCATTCTACCAATTCCCTAGTTTTATTACTTCACTATAGTTTAAATGAGAGATATAGCGCTGAATTTTAATACCTTGCAGTTTTAAACGGCAACAGCTAAAGTTAGAACAAATAATAAACTCAGCAAAGAATTTAAAGTTAAACCTGGAGTTAAACAAGAAGATCCTTTATCCGAAACACTATTTAGTATAGTAATTGATTCAATAATGAAACATTTAGACCTAAGAGGTAATATAAGTACCAAATCTAAACAATGTGTTGTATATGCAGATGACATATCGATAACAGCAAGGGGTACTGCGCTACAAGCCGGAAGATCGAGGGTTCAAGTCCCGGTGGGGTCAGGATTTTTAAACTGACCCAAACCTTCCAGCGGCACTATGGCCCTGGGGTCGACTCAGCCTCTAACGGAAATGAGCACCAGGCGCTTGTTCTGGGGGTAAAGGCGGCCGTCACGCAGGGCTGACAACCCGGCTGACATCAAGTGCCGATTGTCTAGAAAAAGTGGGAGCCTTAACCTCCTACTACCCCAAGGGCCTCCTGAGGCCTGTAGCGGGACTGCTTTATAACAGCAAGGGACATACCAACACTAATAGAAATTTCCAGTTGCTGAAAGAAAAATCAGTTGAATATGGATTAATAATAAATAGTTCCAAAACAAAATACTTAAATTGTACAACAAGAAATGAAAAAAAAGTAATCTGAATGTCAATGATACAAATATAGAAGAAGCAAAATAATATAAATATCTTGGTTCAACTGTAAATGAAAAAAACTATACAGAGGAAGAAATTAGTGAAAGGATTTCTTTGGGCACTGAAGCTTACTATGCAAATAGAATACTATTCAAAAGTAAACTTGTCTCCAGATTAACTAAAGTTAAACTGTATAATACAGTAATAAGACTGATTGTAATTTTGGCTGTGAAACATGGGTACTGAAGTAGTCTGATAAACAAAAACTATTAATCTATGAAAGGAAGAGCTTACGGAGAATTTTTGGACCAATTAGAGAAAGCGATGACACATGGCGCATACGAATGAATTCTGAATTAAATAACCTAATACGAAATAAAAATGTAATAAACCACATTAAAGCTCAAAGACTGCACTGGTTTGGACATGTAAATAGAATGCAGGAAGATAAGCTGTGAGAAGAATATACAAATGGAAACCAATATGCACCAGAACAGTTGGACGTCCAAAAAACAGATGGCAGGATGATGTTATAAAAGATATATTGGAAATGAACATTGAAAATTGGCCAATCTGAATCCAGGATAGATCCAGGTGGAGAAAATTGTTGAGGCCAAAAGTTCAATGAGGTTGTAGTCGCCTGCTATAGAAGAAGTTATAAATGGCAGATATTTTCTTGGACACGTCTTTGGTACATCACAACGCTTCTCTGGAAGATATTTCAAGCAGGTTTCAGCATGCAATGGCTGAAAGTTCCCGTGTAAAACTAAGTCTGCTAATTTAGTAAGACCTACATAACTGTAAATTTTGCAAAAAATAGATCATAACAGAATTTCAGGATTCGTATTTACATAAACATACTTCCTTGTTTTATTCCCCTGTATTTTATTATTATTCACCCCTATGATTTTCTTTCAGGAAATAACGTAGCATCGATTAAGAAATTTCTGGAACACATATAGGTAGCGTGCTGCATTTTCACGCAGCAGGTCCGGGTTCGATTCCTGGCTTGAGCAAGCTTCCTGGGTGAGGTTTTATTTTGGGATTTTTACTCACCTGTAAGACAAATATCAGCTAGCTTTACGGCCCAAGAGGTCCCCGAACGTCATCTGGCCATCATCATCATCATTGATTATCTTGAAGAAGATTTTCGGGCTGTAGGCCGTGGTCGTGAGGCTTGTAGTTCCCCGACGTTTCCCCAGAGACTGCGTCTGGCATCCTCAAGGTTTGTCTTGAGACTGGCAATTCTGTCCGCTGTCTGTCCTATTTATAAGTTCACCGCGATGTGTTCGTAAGTTGTATCTGCCTTCTGATTGGTCAGCGTTATGGACTACCATTGCTCCAATGGGATTGCTGTTTGATGGCCTAGTCGACTGTACGTTATATCTGCCTTCTGATTGGTCAGCGGTAGGGACTTCCATTGTTCCACTGAATTGCCAGTCTCAAGACAACCCTTGAGGATGCCAGACGCAGTCTCTGGCAAAACGTCGGGGAACTACAAGCCTCACGACCACGCCCTACAGCCCGAAAATCTTCTTCAAGATCATCATAGCAACTCCGGCCGTGAAAGTCTACGTGAATACATCATCATCATTATCACCCTACACCGGTGTGGAAAGCAATGGGAAGCTACCTCACCTATAATTCCCTACTAAAGCTGCAAAGCATAGCATAAAAGTACTATGATTGCAGTGAAAGACCTGCCCTAGGACAGAACACTATAGATGGATGTTATATAAGAATGGCTTCTCCAGTAAGAGGTTTTCTTTACCATTCAACAGTTAAAAATCATAATACGTTAAATTTGTTAAGTTATGTAGAGTTTGTTCACACAAACATACAAACAAAATTGGGTATAAAGCACACCATATGTTCGTTGGTTAAGGGAATATGCTACAAGCCAGCAAGTCCGGGATTCAAGCCCCGGTGGGGGTCAGGCTTTTTAAATTGACATAAACCATCTGGCGGCACAAAATGAGTACCACATTAAAGATCTGGAAGTAAAGGTCACCGTCTCGTAGGGCTGACATCTGGTGCCTGTTGTCCAGAAATGTGGGAAACTTAAACCTCTCAGTACCCTAAGGGCCTCCTGAACCCTGTAGTGGGATCACTTTACTTTTAATTCTATTCTATTTTGTAGTGGTCTGCCCGAGGGCAGGCCTTTCACTACAGTCACAGAATTTTCATGCTATGCTTTGCAGCTTTATTAGGAAATTGTAGGTGTTGTTGCCTCCCGTTGCTTTCCACATCGGTGAAATGATGATAATGATGATGGCCGGATGATTTTCGGGGACCGTTGGGCTCTAGGTTTCCTGATATTTGTCTTAGAGGTGATGAAAACCCCCGAGAAATCATCACCCAGGAGCCTGTCCCGACCGGAAATCGAACCCGGGCCCTCTGCGTGACAAGCAAGACGCCACCTCGAGGCCACAGCGGTCGACGACTTTTTAATTGACCAAACATGTTTACGTAAATCATCATTGATATTTCAGACGGTACAAATCATGATCATGGGTTGTTTCGGAAGTGAACTAAAGTCGTGCGTCTCGTATCGTAGATTTACAACTTAAAAACGAACTTCAAGTCTGAAAAAAGAGCCTTCTGAGCAAAAATCTTCGGCCCTTTCACGCCCACATTTTAATTGTGATGCTAATGGAATTAGCTGTTAAAGTACGTTGTTGAATAAAATACCAACTAAATCACCATAAACAAGATTTTACTTCGTAATTTTATTACTCGGATATTAATTTATATACAACACACAGTTTGCACTGTAACCTATACAAAAATGAAAATATGAATTTATTCATTCACAAAATAATTAAATAAAAAATAACAGTTTAAAAAACCAAAACAACACGCTTTATTAGAAAACTGAACTAAAAAATGGAAAATAATTTTAATTTCCAACACGCTTGGGATGAAATTAAAGTGGTCAACAAAAAAATCTTCTCCAACACATCTAGAATGAAACTAGAGTTATCTACAAAAAAATAATTTTACCATCAAAAGCATGAGGTGCTCTATATCAATTAATGTATTTGATAATGAGCAGATATTGGTAAAAGTAAAGTCTCTAAGAAGTAAACGTAAAACCATAAAAGCACCCCACGCTTTTGATGGTAAAATTATTATTTTTTGTAGACTATTTAACTCATGCCCCAAATGGGAGTCAACGACCAATGACGTTTCAATGATTTCTGTTTTACAACCAATCAGAGTCGTGTTTCACGAAATATTTATCAGTGTTATAATTACCATATTAAAGAAAGCTCCTCCTTTTTAATATTCTGAACAGGTCTGACCATTATTTTGCAGTGACTGAGCCTGTGAGAAATACTGCTACTAGATTGTATATATAGTGCATGAATGTCAACACATGCCGCATGCGGGAGTTAATATAAAAACATTTGTAGCCAATGATTATACCACCAAAAAAAGAAACCACTGTTTGCACTTTCTTAAATGAATTTTTGTCCCAGGTAACAATCCAGAAAAATATAATTGTCATATTTACATCATTCGACATCAGAAATTAATTAATATACAGTTGGATGTGTTTCATTTTTTCTCCACTAGAGAGCATTCTTACAATATTGCGTTCCTTTGTCAATAAATAGTATGATCTGGTTGCAGTGATAAACAAAAGAAGCAGATGAAGCGTGCCTATCGTTTCTCATTTGTTTTCAAACATCGCCGTTTACATTAAATATATAAATATTTTAAAATAACTATAGTTAAATAATTATTTGTGAGTAAACAGCTTAATTTTATTCGTTAAATAGTCCTGACAAATGCCACTCTTGATTTCCAATTCTCTAGATAAATTGGAAATCACTTGTGGCATTACTTATGATAACTCTAGTTTTATTCTAGATGTGTTGGAGATGATTTTTTTTGTTGACCACTTTAATTTTATCCCAAGCGTATTGGAAATTATTTTTTTTTCATTTTTTAGTTCGGTTTTCTAATAAAGCGTGTTGTTTTAGTTTTTAAACTATTATTTATTTTTTATTTTTTTTAGTTTGGTTTTCTAATAAAGCGTGTCTTTTAGTTTTTTTTAACTATTATTTAATTTTTAAATTTTTAGTTTAATTGATTGTCATAAACCGGAATCCCATGAAAATTTAATTGCTTAATACTCTCCTAAAAAATCCTCCGGGCCGGATTTGAACCAGCGACCTACGGATCACTGAAATTATATACTACTACAGTCCACCGCTCTACCAACTGAGCTATTACAACGATTGACTAAAACGTCGATAAGTCCGAAACCTATTATACCGGTTTTTATTTTTTTTTTATTTTCTGATGATTCTGGTCAGAATTTTAGAAAAAGATTATGAAATTATTTTATTGTCATGGATCCTTTACAAGTATAAAATGTTTCAAGTCGATCCAATTTTTTTAAGTGGGTGAAAATCGTGTTCAAATATTCCGTTACATAAATACAGGTCCGTAGCATAGACAGATACAGGTCAAGCTAATATTAAAATAGGGCCTTAAAATAATGAATAAAAACTGATATTAAATTAATTTCAGAAGGATGTCAATGCATGACTTCCAGTTTTAATGGATTAATCTTTCTACTATTTTGGTCGCGTGCAAAAAATGCCTAACGCCCAAGAGATAATCCTTCCTTGTCCAGCGTTGGTATCGGTTACTTAGCAGAAATCGATTCCACGAAAACGTCACATGCTCACAGCGTCTTGAAATGTCCACTTTCTGTATTTACTGCACGTAATTTGAAATAAGAGAACTTCTTCCAGACATTTTGTATGTATGATACCTTATACGTTCCGCGTGGGGACACGGGTGAACCCTAACGAGAGTTTCTTAACCTAGCTAGTTTAGTTACGCTTATTTATCTACAGATCTCAACGAGGGACATGTGGTTATCACACCGCCTCAATGAGACATCTAGTAGGCAACTAAGTTATTACCTAGTAGGACCCCAACACGTGTGGCAATACATACGTAATAGACGTAGGTTACAAAATATATTGTACATATGACTGGCAAGGAATGAACAAAACTAAGAAATATAATGATAATAATAACAACCCATAATTCAATTAAATAGCCTTTCTTATTTTTTATTCTTTTATTTCGTTAGTATTGATAATACACTATAAACATTGTGCATTGATTAGGTTAAGTAGATGTGTTGACCGCATGCCAGTCATGACATCTATGGACAGATAATGTAACTAAATGAATTTGGTCTATTAACTCCTAACGAAGGGGATTTTATGGCTTAAGACTGGGCTACGCTATTATAGATACATTAATTATGTCACATTTAAATAATATTTATATTTATTTTAAGTGTATGAAACTTTGTTGTTTTAATATTCGCGGTTTGAGTGGAAGAGAAGGCCATATGACCTTAACTCTGCCAGCTTAAATAAATTATTATTGATATTATTATTATTATCATTATTATTATTGTTATTATTATTATTATTATTATTATTATTATTATTATTATTATTATTATTATTGGTTTTATACGAAGGGCAGCAACGATTTCAAGAGCAGAAAAAAATAGAAACTCAGTTGTAAGGGAGAGAATAAAGATTGAAGACACTATTTTAGGTTATATTAATACTCAGCAATTAAGGTGGTACGGTCATGTCCAGCGAATGGAAGAGGATCGGCTACCAAAATGTGTTTGGAATGGAAACCTCAGGGAAGATGAGGCAGAGGAAGACATAAAACCTCTTGAAGTCAGGAAATATATTTATGCATGAAGGAGAAACATCTACAACCAGGAGATTGGATGGACCGACAAAATTGGCTATTAGGAATCGGACGATGTCAAAGACATTAATGAACCGATGATCTATTATTATTATTATATTATTATTATTATTATTATTATTATTATTATTATTATTATTATTATTATCATTATTATTATTATTATCATTATTATTATTATTATTCATTATTATTATTATTATCATCATTATATTATTATTATTATTATTATTATTATTATTATTAATTAACCAAAAAGAAGAAAAAATGCTACTTAGAATGGTTGGCAAATAAAACAACAGAGAATTGGATAGAATACAAGAGAACAAACGCCAAAGTTAAAAGGAAAGTGATAGAAGAAAAAAACAAATTATGGAAAAGCAAATGCCAAGAAATAGAAAGTTTTATAGGAGGATCTCAATCATCAGAAGTATGGAGATTTCTAAAAACACTGAAAACCAACCAAGGATCCAGCAAGATAAATTTGTTAGTAAAATCAGACGCAGAAAAACATTACAAAGCTTTACTGTCAGAAACTAGAAATGAGTTTATGGAAACAATAGAAAATCCAACTAAAGAAATGAACGTCCTGGAATTTTATACAATAGATATAGAATTAGAAATTCAAACCCTAAAGAATAAAAAGGCACCAGGGCTGGGAAAACATACCCAATGAGTTAATTAAATATGGCCCAAAAAATGTAATAGGTAAATTGAGGGACTTGTTTAATAAGTGCATTGCAATACAGAAGATTCCCGATGAATGGAAAATAAGTTACATTGTACCAATATACAAGAAGGGCGATAGAAGAGACGCAAAAAAACTACAGAGGACTAAGTATAAATAACACATTATATAGAATATTTACGAAGTTATTAAAACAAAGTTACAAAAAGATATTAAAGACAAATTAGGAGAAGATCAAAATGGATTCAGACCAGGAAGGTCATGTGTTGACAATATATTTGCAATACAACAGTTAATTGAAAAACGGACTGCAGTTGGAGAAGAAACCCATTTGACAATGATAGATTTAGAGAAAGCTTATGACTCAATTCCGAGGAACAAATTATGGGAAGTATTGGAGAAATACAATATTGATAGAAACCTAATAGAAATTATCAAACAAATCTATAAAGATGTTAAAATTGGAAATACAATGTCTAATCCTATAAAAACCACAAAGGGATTGAAACAAGGGTGCAGTCTTTCACCAATTTTATTTAATATTTATGTAGAATCCATGAAATGGAAACAAAGCTGCAAAGGTATGGGATCCCAATAGGTAACAGATTTTTGCTGACATTACAATTTGCCGATGATCAACTGGTTTTAGCGCAAGACAAATTTGATATGGAATTCATGATAAAAAGGTTGAAAAATACAAATGAATCATGGGGTCTCACAGTAAATTTACAAAAAAACAGAATACCTGGCAATAAATAGCAATGAACGAGAAAATATAATATTGGAAGAAGGAATCCAAATAAAAGCAAGTGAAACAAACTAAATATTTGGGAATAATTATGGATAACATTGAAGGTATAGGCAAAGAGAACATAAAACATAGAATTGAATTGAGTAGCCAAAATAATATCATCGTTAAATTCCATATGGTGGGATAAGCATATTTGGAAAGACACAAAAAAAATATATTGGTAAAACATTGGTGGAATCTGTTGCAATGTATGGAAGTGAGGTATGGACAATAATAAGTACTACAAGAAAGACTAATAGCTCTAGAAATGGATTATTTACGGAGAAGTGCCAGAAAGCCTAGATTAGAACATGTCACAAATAAGGAAAATTAGAAATATATATGGAAGCAGAAGAAAGCATAATTGAAAAAATTGAGGAGAAGGAATTAAAGTGGTTTAGGACATGTCTTTAGAATGGAAGATGAGCGATGGCCGAAGCAACTATATGAATGGCATCCGAACAGAAAGAAGAAAAGAGGGAGACCAAGGTTGACATGGAAGGAAAACATGAAGACAGTAATGCAAGCTAGAGGGCTAAGCATCGAAGATGCCCAAGACCGTAGGCTTTGGAGGTTTGGCACGGTAAGACTGCAGCAGGTGTAAAAACCCGAAGATAGATAGATAGATTATTATTATTATTGTTGTTGTTATTCTTATTGTTATTATTATTGTTATTATTATTGTTATTATTGTTATTATTATTGTTATTATTATTATTGTTATTATTATTGTTATTATTATTATTATTATTATTATTATTATTATTATTATTATTATTATTATGCTGCCAGAAAATTTAGACTGGAAACAATTATAAATACAGATATTAGAAAATGTATGAATGTAGAAAGGAATATAATGGATGAGATTGAACACAGAAGGCTAAAATGGTATGGACACGAAAGAAGAATGCAGGATGGAAGAGTACTAAAGGCCGTCTATGCATGGAAAATTGAAAGAAGGAACGGAAAAGGAAGGCCAACAACCTGGAAGAACAACATTAAAAATTCAATGTGGAAATTTGGTGTAACAGATGAAGAGACAGAGGACAGAGGACGATGTTGAACTTTAATTGAGGGAAAATTGTGAATGTTTGTTGCAAACTGATAGTCTATAAGTCATTTATATTTATTTATTTATTTAGGTCATGTTAATTACTAAGATTGGTTGGAGAAAACCCTCAATGGTGAGGAAAATTCTAAAAAAATATTATTATTATTATATTATTATTATTATTATTATTAATTATTCTACTGTTCTTACGATAACAGTAAAAATTATTTGAAACCTCATTTAAACTGGTTCACACATTCTTTGATATTTTATTCCTATGTGCTGTATGTACTGTAGTACTGTAAGTGTTGAAATAAACGAAATCGAGTCCTGGGAATGGGAACTGATTCCATGTGAACATAATACAGCTTCATGAAATATAATTTATTACTTCACTCACATAAACCAGGGAAGATTGAGTACTTTAGCACCCTACTCTCGAGATCCGTGATTAAATTGCATTTAAATTAAATTGTCCTGTCTTTATGTTGCCTACTGTATAAGCCGTGACTGAACGTCTGTAAACTATAACACCAACATTTCGATAGAGAAGGGGTGGTTTTCAGAGAACTGTATTATGTTACAGCTGCTTTACCCCTTATAATACTGCTACAAAAAAAAAAAAAAACTTTTCAAAGGGCAAGCCTGTGGATTGTGAGAGCCGCAGATATAACAAATTCACCACGGACTGAAGTTTTTTGAGGAAAGAGGATATGTATTATTCCTAATGCCTAATAGTGTTCTGCCTAACAGTAGGTCCTTCACTGCAATCATAAATGCTTATCTTTGCCGATTTACTAGGGAATTATAGGTGTGTGGTAGCCTTCCGGGTTACATTCCAGACCGTGGGATTGTGGGTGATGATTGCCAATTTATATTCGGGGACCTTTTGGGCCTAAAATCTTCCTGGCATTTGTTTTACAGGCGGGGAATATCCCCGAAAAAAAACTTGTCCAGGAAGCTTGTTCCGACCGGTAATCTAACCTGGGCCAGCTGCGTGACAAGGCAGCACGCTACCTCGAGACCACAGCGACGGTCTGAAGTATTTTGAGGAAAGAGTAAATTAATATAGATATTACAAATTTGGCGAAGCATTAACATAAATATACAGTGGATATAAAAAAGTACTTCTCGACTAACAGTCTGTTGGCTGTACTGTAAATAAAATAAGTGGGGAGAAAGTTTGCTTCTTCATGGAGGTGAGCATAAATAGTTATTGGTAGACCGCCCGCGCCTAAAGCAGGAGTGATTTTAATGCAGTGTAGGCCATTAGTCCGACTACTTCTGGACTTTTTCAGGACATATTTTATTCCTTAGGATTGAATTTTCATTATTAAAATAGGGATATCTGCAGTTTCGGCGGCTTCGTGCCTTGTCGCAATAGGATATTGCGATATAAGTGAGGTAAGCACTTGTTACTGATCGAGAAAAAGTTTGAAAAAAAACGAGGCGCTTGCGCCGAGTATTTTCAATTTTCGAGATCTGTTACATGCTTACCTCATGTGTATTGCATACTATTTTTTGGTCGATGTGACTAATTTTTATTAAATACAATAATAAATGAATTAAAATACTGGTTGGATGTAAATTACTTCTATGAGAAAGAAAGATTTGGTGATCGTTGCTATGAAGCTTTTAATTTGTTTTATTATAAGCAAGGATTGTTGGCTGTGGAGACATTTTTATATGTAGTACCGCGATTAGAATCTGTTTGATAATTTTATTATGGAAGGAGTCATGGTAGATGATAGAGAAATTGAAGAAGCCTGGAGAATGGGATGTTCTGCATTAATTCCGGAAAAGTCTAAAGACAGGTACGAGTTAGTGTACAAAATATTCAAGAAATGTTTTATTTTACTTACCGAACGTGTGCTTTTTGAGTCCATATCAGCATTGCGATCTTTTTGTTTGCATGGCAACCAGGTAAGATGTGGGAACGTTGACTTACTTCCAGTAACAACAGTCACTTCATGTGGATTTCTTGGCGGACGAAACCGAGATTAGGGCAGGTTTTTCTCAGGGTTTCTCCCATTTTGCCATGCAACAATTCCACCATTCCTCCATTCTTATCTCATCCATTTCATTAATTTCGTTAATCCGCCCCTATGACGGTGCGTCAGGCGTGATCGGCCGACACTCTTGTCGTTGACAGATTTGTAAACTATAGGGACTTCACCTCATCTCATCCCTTAACAGGACACTGAGTTGGACAAGAGTTGAGGATATTATATTTTTACCTGAAGGTTAATCCAATATAGCTGTTTTAGTCAGTACTGTGAAAATGTACAAAAATATGCTATTAATAGAGTCCATATTTGTATGCAAAATAAAGTACTAAATATGCATGCAAATATGCATGAAAAATGTAGAAAGTATGCACCCTAAATATGCAAAAACATATTGTAATAAAATCAGATAAATTATTTGCTTTGTGGGCAATCTTAGCTTATTCCTGGCTGTTACAGTAGATAAGGAAGGTTTTGATGAGATTTTCTCGTGTGAAGCTCCTTCGCTGGTCAGTGAAGGCTTTATACAATAGAAATATCCTTTCTACATCACATGATGTCACAGGTGCTTGTAAAAAAACACCACAGTTCTTCTTCACTGAATTCCTCTTCGGTTACAGTTTTTTCATCATCACCAGAGAGGATTTTACTAATTTGACAAATTTTATTGTAGCCAGGATTTTTTATTTAATACTTCACTAAGCTTATCAAATGCGATTTTAGAAATATCGTAATATTATTTCTCAAGGACCACGGGTATTCCCCTCTTACACAGATGTAAATATACACTTTCCGCTTGTATCCAATTGATTGCAGAGACTTTATTAATTTAAAATATATTAATTAATAATTAATTTTAGTAATTAGGTGAAGGGAACATTGTAATATAATAGCAATTTAGGAGTAAAATATGCATTTATGCATTAAAATATAAAATAAGCATTTTCCTCCGGAATATGCATTTCTGTGCATTATCAAATACCGCTCAAATTGTTTGTGAAGGGACGACTTAACATGTAAATTGCTTCCGCATACTTTTAATGCGTAAAACAAAACATGCATTTCGCATACAAACCCGAGTTCTAGTTACTAACTACTTTGGACGACAACTGGCAAGATGGAGACTACAGACTCATTTGAAGGAAACGGGAACATGCTTATAAAAAGCCTCAACTGTTCATGATGATGAATTACTTTTTTGGTTTCTAAACCCACATTAAAGACAAATAAAATGTCATTCTAAACGGTGTTGCTGATATTCCACACTGTACATCCAATTGTTCATTTAAGAATGTGTTTTTTCGTATAAAGTGTATGTCTAGGAATGTTAAAATACTGGGTTGAAGCACATTTTTTATCCAAAGATGCTGCATATCTAAATAATGCTAAACGGAAACTGACTCACGTGCACTATCGATCCCGTAGGTGTATGACCGCGCGGACATAAGCTCCCTACGCAACTCTATCCTGAGCTAATATTTTGGAATCATCCTCTTAATAATGTATTTCCCTCAAATCATGGTTAATGTTGTTCTCCAACCTCATCCTTCGCCTAACTACAGGGCTCTATCCTTCTCGTTTTCCTACAAGGAGTTTCTATTCCACTCCTTCGTTCCCCATTCCTGCCACATGTCTTGCCCATCGCAGTTTTGAAGTAAAGTGATCCCACAACAGGCCCGGAGGCCCTTGGGGTAGTAGGAGGTTAAGGCTCCCACTTTTTCTAGACAATCGGCACTTTATGTCAGCCGGGTTGTCAGCCCTGCGTGACGGCCGCCTTTACCCCCAGAACAAGCGTCTGGTAATCATTTCCGTTAGAGGCTGAGTCGACCCCAGGGCCATAGTGCCGCCAGAGGGTTTGGGTCAGTTTTAAAAATCCTGACCCCAACGGGACTTGAACCCTCGACCCTCCGGCTTGTAGTAACAGTGCCTTAACCACTACGCTAACCGACGCGTGCCTCAACCCATCGCAGTTTACGATACTTAATATTGTTCTTATTACATACGGTTTTCCATCAAGATCGTGTAGGTCAATGTTATGTATTCTTTTACATTCGCCTGTCTCTTCATCTCTCATTGGTCCAAAAAGTTTCCTAAGAACTTTATTCTCATATAACCGTAATCTTTTATACTCCTTTAAAGTGAGAGTCCATGCTTCACTTCCATAGACTATAAACGGTAGAATAGCAGTTCTAGGTACATTTTCAGTTTAATTATTTTTATAAAAGTTCGGATAAAGATTCGCTATTAAGAGTAATTGCATGCATTTCTTGAATTGAGCCTATGTTTACATCCATTGTGTAACTCATTCTTGTTTGTAATTATTGTTCCTGGGAATTTTAATTCAAGTACTTCTTTAAAAATTTAATCATTTTCATTAACTAGTTCCTTTATATTATGTATTACTGTGGTGAACTTATATTTTAAATTTTATTGATGTGTACTTCCATTCTAACAAATTTCCTATACGCGACGTTCGTGTAAAAAAACTTGGGATTTTACTTAGATTCTAATTTAAATGGGCATGTGCAAGTAAAACAAAACATCTAAAAGGATCTTCTCCATAATCCATTCCCTAAAGCGACTTAAAACATTTTCTTTCCTACAACTCTTAAAGGAATTTTAATCCAAACTTTAGTGATGCCCGCATTTTGACTACTGTGACGTTCTACTAACTGACATAAGTGACGGATTGTCGGACAAACTGCAGCGTGTCCATAATATGTGTATCAGATTCATATTTAATGTTCGAAAATACGATCACATTTCTCCATTATTCCACGAATTGTCATGGCTACATCTAAAAGAAAGAAGAAAATCGCACTGTCTAATTCTTCCTATTTAAGATCCTACATACCTCGATTCCCAATTATTTATCATCCCGTTTCCAGTATCTATCCTCAAACCATAACTTAAACACAATATCACAACATAGTCTCTTACTTAACATACCGCAACATAGGACATCACATCACTCCATGTCATATACCATCTCCACTTCTCGCAACTGGAATTCCCTACCACAAGAAATAAGGGGTTGCCGGACATGGGCACCTTTTTAAAAGAAATCTAAATTTATATTTGCTCTAAACTCGACTTCATTATTATCCAGTGTAAGATATATATATTAATTGGTGTTTCCCGTATAATGTATCATATTTATATTTATTATTATTATTACTATTATTATTATCGTATCATTATTGTTATTACTCTATAAAATGTTGTTTGTACATGACATTTACATTGCTACATTTATTGTATCTTTAACTGTTTATAATTAGTTATAGTGTATATCTATATTTGTCGAATATTTATTTGTATTTGTGCTGGTTGAGTGGAAGAGAGGGCCTTATGGCCTTAACTCTGCCAGGATAAATAAAGTATTATTATTATTATTATTATTATTATTATTATTATTATTATTATTATGATTATTATTATTATTATTATTATTAATATCTTGATGTTGCTCAATTGAGTGTGCATGTTGGGCCCTATTATCTTCTCGCTATCTCCTAATAATACTACATCAATACTAATAAAAATAATGCAGTAACTTTAATAAAATTGCTCGAAAATATTATTGTGGCATTTAGTAATTACACATTAAAAAACGTTAAAAATTCCCACGAAAAAATAAGATAATTAAAAAAAGAAATCGAATTGTGGACCCAAAATACATTGAAGGCGCCTGATCATACGCTAAGTGACTAATCGCTCTAACACATGCACCGAAAGTTTCCAAACACAGATGAGTCGATCGCTAATAATTTGACCATCTTTTATGAACTATTGAACGATTTGAAATTAGGCATTAACATTAAAAGGCCCGGATGTAGATCTAAAAATTTGTCTAGAAATTACCTAAAATATGTTAAATTTAACTTATTAAAAATAAAAATTAATTTGTTGATAATAAATTAATAACTGTCTTAGACAGTAATGATTACTACGTATGTGGTTTGAATAACTGTACCTTAAAAGTACTTTATCAGTAGAAATTGAAATGACTACTACTAAACGATTAATACTATGCTGATGATGTAGTACTACTGGCCGATAGTGAGGAGAAACTAAAGGCCAACACGCACACACTATTGAGTAACACTAAGAAATTAGGACTGGAAGTAAATATCAGTAAAACTAAATATATGGTCACACGTAGAAATTCAGTATATAATGGAAATGGACAGCTAATGACAAATGAGGGAAATTTTGAGGAAGTGGCTGAATTCAAATACCTAGGAACAATAATCACAAATAGGAATGAGATGCACAAGAAATTAAACATAGGCTCAATTCTGGAAAATGCATGCTATTATGCATTGCAGAGACTTTTGATGTCCCAACTCCTTTCAAAAAACGTTAAGCTGAAAATATATAAAACTATTATTCTACCAGTTATATTATATGGGTGCGAAACATGGACTCTTACTTTAAGGGAGGAAAGGAGATTACGAGTATTTGAGAATAAAGTCTTAGGAAAATTTTTGGACCAAAGAGAGATGAACAGACAGGTGAATGGAGAAGAATACATAACAATGAAGTACATGCTCTTTATAGGAAGCCAGATATAATACGAACAGTTAAGTCTCGTAGACTGCGATGGCCAGGACATGTTGCGAGTACGGGGAATGAAAGACGTGCATGGAAACTTCTTGTAGAAAAGCCAGAAGGAAAACGCCCAGTTGGTAGACCAAGAATGAGATGGGAGAACAACATTAACTATGATTTGAGGGAAGTAGATTATACAGGGAATGATTGGAAAGCATTAGCTCAGGATAGGGATGTGTGGAGAGCTTATGTCCGCACGGCCATGAACCTGTGGGTTCGATAGTGCCAGTGAGTAAGTAAGTAAGTAAGTAAGTAAGTAAACTATTAATACATTAAACTTATCTTATACTGCGAATTTATAGCATGACTGATACATGGAATACATGCGCATATGATGAAATCGGTGATTCCCCTGTCTGACGCGTTATACACACAAATACATAAAGATGAAGAAAGGATAAGCTGTGTTTACGTTGACACCTGTGTTAAAACAGGTGGCTATCTCATTTAAAATTTTGTAAAAATGAGCATTAATGGTATATATTGTTTTCAAAAACCATTAGGTGTAGGAATTCACCTGAAACGAAAATTTAAATAGTTCTAGTAGTCTCAATTTTGGATGTTTCAAAACAAAACTCAGTATATCCCATTGAAATAAACCGAGGTAGGTATTGTCCAAAAATCAGAGAAATCGGAATAATATAATTGGGGGTTTACCAGAAATTCGATGCTTAATTTGTTAAAAATTGACAATAGCAAATGCTATGTTTGCGTCGTCGCTGTATATACTATATAGTTTAATTAACACTTATTAATATTTAATTTATTTAGGCGCGCCGGGAATTAGCTAGTAAATCATAAAAAAGTTGGGAATTCCTAAAAAGTTAGTTAGACTTATACGAATGTGTCTAAATGGCTCAACGAGTAGGGTCCGTGTAGGCAAACAGTTTTCAGACACTTTTGAAATCCAGAATGGGTTGAAGCAAGGAGATGCACTATCCTCCTCTACTATTTAATTTTGTACTAGAGCATGCCATTAAATCTTTAGAGAATGAGGAAGGCTTACAACATCGGAATGGTATTAATAAGCTGTTAGTTTATGCTGATGATGTAGTACTACTGGGCCCCGATAGCGAGGAGATACTAAAGGCCAACACACACACACTATTGAGTAACACTAAGAAATTAGGACTGGAAGTAAATATCAGTAAAACTAAATATATGATCACCACGTAGAAATACATTATATAATGGAAATGGACAGCTAATGAAAAATGACGGGAAATTTTGAGGAATTGGCTGCTGAATTCAAATACCTAGGAACAATAATCACAAATAGGAATGAGATGCACAAGAAATTAACAATAGGCTCAATTCTGGAAATGCATGCTATTATGCATTGCAGAGACTTTTGATGTCCCAACTCCTTTTCAAAAAACGTTTAAGCTGAAAATATATATAAATTATTTCTACCAGTTATATTATATGGGTGCGAAACATGGACTCTTACTTTAAGGGAGGAAGGAGAGAGATTACGAGCATTTGAGAATAAAATTCTTAGGAACATTTTTGGACCAAAGAGAGATGAACACCAGACAGGTGAATGGAGAAGAATACATAACAATGAAGTACGTGCTCTTTATAGGAAGCCAGATATAATAAGAACAGTTAAGTCTCGTAGACTGCGATGGCCAGGACATGTTGCGCGTATGGGGAATGAAAGACGTGCATGGAAACTTCTTGTAGAAAAGCCAGAAGGAAAACGCCCAGTTGGTAGACCAAGAATGAGATGGGAGGACAACATTAACTATGATTTGAGGGAAGTAGATTATACAGGGGATGATTGGAAAGCATTAGCTCAGGATAGGGATGTATGGAGAGCTTATGTCCGCACGGCCATCAACCTATGGGTTCGATAGTGCCAGTGAGTAAGTAAGTAAGTAAACTATTAATACAATAAACTTATCTTATACTGCGAATTTATAGCATGACTGATGCATGTAATACATGCGCATATGATGAAATCGGTGATTCCCCTGTCTGACGCGTTGTACACACAAATGCATAAAGATGAAGAAAGGATAAGCTGTGTTTACGTTGACACATGTGTTAAAACAGATGACTATCTCATTTAAAATTTTGTAAAAATGAGCATTCATGGTATATATTGTTTTCAAAAACCATTAGGTGTAGGAATTCACCTCAAACGAAAATTTAAATAGTTCTAATAGTCTCAATTTTGGATGTTTCAAAACAAAACTCAGTATATCCTATTGAAATAAACCGAGGTAGGTATTGTCCAAAAATCAGAGAAATCGGAATAATATAATTGGGGGTTTACCAAGAAATTCGATGCTTAATTTGTTAGAAATTGACAATAGCAAATGCTATGTTTGCGTCGTCGCAGTATATACCATATAGTTTAATTAACACTTATTAATATTTAATTTATTTAGGCGCGCCGGGAATTAGCTAGTAAATCATAAAAAAATTACCAGTATCCAATAAATTCACGAAAATCGATGGCAAAGACATATAAATGCATATAAATGTAGAAGAAAAAATATTATGGACATTGAGGAAGAAAAAGTACTTTGACGACCTATAAAAACCACATATATCTAACGTGTTTGTCCCAGAATACACTTGATAACCATTAAGCATCGTCTCTGACTGCTCAGAAAAAAAGGTTCTTCATTAAAATCCGCACCTTAATCATTAATGTTAGTAGTAATAATATTAGCAATACGCACAAACAATTTGACTATAATTATATTATTTTTAGTCTGATCATCTTACCTCAATATTGATGTTGATTTGTTCTTGGACATGTTTCAAAGCAATTCTGTTTTATCGTCAGCTTGTCCAGACTGGTTTGATTTATGTTGCACACCCTGGATGTCGATGTCAGCTCCATCCTGTGGTTGACCAAAGAACCTCCAAACAAGGTACATATTTATTTAATTAACTTATGTTTAATCGTCACCCTGCTTATTTGTTTATTTTACTCTCCAACAATATGCTTTTCCACTTTATAAAAAATGTATGAACACCGGTACGTGTAGGCCCTGTCAAATTATTGACGTTATTACACAATCGAATCTTAGCAAGATTGAACCTGGGCCCAAGATGTCGCAAGCCAAGATCTTACTGACTGCTATACTGAAGCAAACAATATGGCTATTGCACGAAGACAGGCTGTCAGCACCGCCGGATCTAAAGGAGATAGAGCATACAATAATTTACTGGTGTGAATCGCGCTTCAAAACTAGATATTTGATCATTCAAAGAATTTCACATCATTTCATCAAATGTCTCGACAGTTTCTTAGCATAAATTGGGTATAGACACAAAATAGAATAATACAAGAAATGATTGGAAACGATATACATATATATATATATATATATATATATATATAAAGAATAAATGTCGACCGCATACTAAAATTCATGATAAACTGCAACGCAAGCAGTTGAAGAAAAGTTGGAAGACCGACGACAATATGAGCTCAACTGTGTTAAAGAATGAGACCGGAACAAGTATTATGAAGTTTAATCCATGGAGATGGTGGTGATGATGATGAACATGAATAAATAAATAAATAAATTTTTTTGTATTGTATTGTAAGCCTATGTTTTCCCTTTACAGAGATTTAGGCGCGTCCCCCTACAGGGAAGAATTTGAACCATACTAATTTAGTTACACTTGTTTTCGTATAGATGTCATTTTGAGTGGTACGTGGTCAGCGTTCCGCCTCATACTGACATCTAGGAAACCAAGGTAGTAGTAGGACGGGAAAATTCGGTAAATTTTGCTTAGAGGCCTTTTCATTCAGGCTTAAGGATTTTTTACGAGCCTGAAAATCTTCAGACTCGGGACCCACGGCTTAAAGTCCCTCCCGGAGGACTTGCTCCTTGGATTTTTCCGTCCTAAAAAATCCATCGACCTCGACCGGGTATGAACCCGCGACCCTCGGGACCAGAGGCAAGGAGCATAACCACTAGTCCACCGCGGCCGACAATAAATAAATAAATAAATAAATAAATAAATAAAATAAATAAATAAATAAATAAATAAATAAATAAATAAATAAATAAATAAATAAATAAATAAATAAATAAATAAATAAATAAATAAATAAATAAATAAATAAATAAATAAATAAATAAATAAAAAATAATAAATAATAAGTACAGTTCTAGACTGATGGGCGCATGCAGATCCTTGATTTTATGTTGCTATGGGTCCTGTTCCTTCATCACGACAAAAATGAATGTTGTTTTCTCTCTCCCTCTCTGCAAACCGGAAACAAAGCTTCAGTATGGAGATTAAATTTGGTGGCAGTATATAGGATTGTGGCTATACCAGTCAGGTTGTACTTAGTCAATTAACACGCTCCAATTTGGGTAATGGAGAGCGAGAGGCTCGTGTTACTTTTGTATATATTTTCAAAGCGTCAACGACTGCCTGATTTTTTTGGTTAATTTAATGGCACTGTACCAATTACTAAGTTAACTTGAATAAAGCGAGGTTGCGGAAATGATTTCAGCAAACCATAGAATTTTCTGGTTTCATTTAATTAATAACAACTTGATTTTATTTAAAAATACACACGTTTCACATCACCTTTATTTTCCCCTGATATCATTGTACATCAGTATTGTGGTTCAAAATAATTCAAAATTCTCATACTTTTAACTTTTGGAAAATTTCGAATTTCAGTTAGAAATATGCGTAGTTAATTTCAATTTGACATGGATTTCAGTGTATGAATCGTAGCTGAAAACTGAAGCGATGTTATCAACTACATAATTACATTGAACAAATAATAATAATCATCAGTAGCAGCATCAAGGATTAGACCGTAAGGTCTTGTTCCGATCTGATACTAGAATTGGTATATCCATCTTTTACTGGGTCTTCCAACATTTCTTCGTTCTAGTGGTTTATAATGACTATTTAACTCATGCCACAAAGCTAGTCAATGACCAATCACGTTTCAATGAATTTTGTTTTACAACCAATGACAGTCGTGTTTCACCTCGCTCTTTATCGAATTCTCTTTATCAGCTCATGGTTTGGTGATACAGAAAGCTCCTCCTTTTTAATGTCCTGAACAGGTCAAAACATTATTTTTCTCCAACAAATACATTGAATATAGCAAATAATGAAAATATTCCTTGATTTTATTGAGTTGTTTACTAAAAAAAATAAATGAATAACCCGTAATGTTGATTATGATATATAGTTTGATGTGTTTCATTATTTCTCCACTTGGGTGCACTCTTACAATATTGTGATCTTATTTGGCAATAAATAATATGATCAAGCAGCAGTGAATGAACATAACCTCACATTTCTGATTTGTTTTCAAACATCGCCGTTTACATTAAATATATAAATATTTTAAAATAACTATATTAAACAACGATTTGTGAGCAAACAGCTTAATTTTATTCGTTAAATAGTCATAACAAATGCCACTCTTGATTTCCAAATTCTCTAGATAAATTCACTCCTAACTTCGTGAGTCGTGAATTTATCGATAATTTGGAAATCACTCGTGGCATTACTTATGAAGAACCTGATTCGAAATTCTTTTGTTATCCATCCTATTGATTTGCTACATCCAATCATCACTGTACTGTGCATTTCTATCTAATAGTTTGAATATCTTTAGTTCACTTCGTATATTTTTATTTCGTTTTCGATTTGTTATTGTATAGCCAGCCATACTCCTCAGAAACATCATTTCTAACGTTTCTATTCTTCGTTCCTGGTTTTTGATTAAGACCCAGTGTTCCGATCCATGTGGTAGTGTTGGAGCCGCCATTGTTTATAATATTTTAAAAGTATGTACTTTCTAGTTCCTTTAATATTCTTCGTTTTATGGCGCCACACATATAATTAAATTCATTTATTTTGTTTTCAATGTCTTTACTTTTTTCTATATGACATATTGTATCCCAAGTAATTAAAATCGCTCACCTGCTCTATTATTTTATTCTCTAATTGTATTTTTACTCTTAGTGGCTCATGCCCTCGAAAAGCTGTAACTTTCGTTTTTAGGGCAGATATTTTCAAGTTGTATGTTTCACATATTTTACTTAATTTGTAAATTGCCCGTTGTAAGCCAACGTCTGTCTCAGATAGTCTGCGAAAAGTAAAGTATCTAATAAAATATCTTCAATTTTAAAACGTTGAGTTAAAATTGTGAAAAAAAATTAATTGCACAATTCGGCATCAGTGATTTAAATTGAATGATTAAAACATTAAATAACAGCTTTTGTCACAGCGACGCCCTGTGATCGTACAACATAATATTTTAACAAACAGCATTTTAAGTATCTACAGGGTGTCTTTTGGTATTATACAGTCTACGAAGTTCAATTGAGTTTGTAATTAATATCGTTTCAGTTCTCTTGTGGCATTCACATCTTAAGTTAATTGTGTTGGAATTATGTTTAATCCTGAATACCTATATGTCGAGAGCTGTACCATAGTTAGGCCTACAGTCTTCAGTTAAATATTGGCAAGATTTATAAAACATTTATGTTGTTTGAAAATATATAATATTCAAGCTATCAATATCAATTCTGTTCAAGAATCTAATTTTTCTAGTAATGCAAGTTCAGTACTAAGCAGTTTTCACACTTTCTTTGTTATTTTCTTCATGTTCTGAAATTAACTTGCAATATATTCCCCATTAATTTAAAACAATGAAATAAGATTAAAATAATCCATATTTTCTTGTAAATTGAACGTACTCGTACAATGAAAAAAGCAGGTGAGTAACATTTTCTTTGAAACCTAGAAAACATACTTTTAGATGTAAAACATACATACTTCCTTACGTACAGGCCAAACTTAGGAGGTAAATAAATCCATGAGTAAAACGTATCTTTTATTGTTACACACTTGTAATTGTTAGCGCTTTCTATGGAAAATCTAATGAAACCTCAAACAACATTTCGACAAAAAAGTGACCTACCTGATTCTTTCCCTGCACCCTCCAATTGACTCCACTAAATTGGATTAAATGAATTTCGATATATAGCATAAATGCTTTATATTATGGTTAATATTTCAGTAGAGACTAATAATAATAAGTAATTTAAATTTTAAGTATGATCCTTGAATATATGAATAAAAAATATTCTTAACTCGTGTTCAACTCAGGGTCGAGAGATGAGATGAGATGAAGCCCGTATAGAGGTATGTGAATGACAAGGGTGCCGGCCGACCACGCCTGTCGCACCTTATATGGGGCAGCTGAACGAAATGAAGCGAAATGGATGAGATGAGTATGGAGAAATGGTGGAATGAAATTGTTGCAGTGGAAAACGGGAGAAAACTCGATAAAAACCTGCCCAGGCTCCGTTTCGTCCACCAAGAAACCCACATGGAGTGACCGAGACTCGATCTCGGGACCCAGCGGTGAGAAGCGAGCGTCTAAGCCCTTGCATCACTGAAATTATAATCTACAAAAATAAGTAAAATGGATTTTTGGATGCGTGCAGCTCAGATTTATACAATAAATGAAATAAGAAACAGTGTAATTAAACAAAATATGAATGTTCAAACTTCAATTGTGGATTTCATAAAAAAAAACAAACAATCAAAATGGTATGATCGTGTAAAAGAAGGACACAAAACAAATTCCCAAAAGGAATACTAGAATGGGTGCCACCTGGTACGCGTAGAAATAGAAGATGAAATGAATGGACACAAATTGAGCAGCATGAGGGGGAAAAGGACTAGACGATGGAGATTGGAATGAAAGAGAGATGAGGAGAAGAATGACAGATTAATTGGGCTCAGGAAGATTTTGTAAAACAGTGTCAATCCTGCTACATAAATAAAAAAATATTTTTTCTTGGATAGTATAGGATTAAGGGTTCTATCCATCTATCCATAGTGATTCTGCCCGAGGGCTGGACTTTCACTGCAATCATAGCATTTTTATGCTATGCTTTACAGCTTTACTAGGGAATTATAGTGTGGTAGCTTCCCGTTGCTTTCCACACCGGTGAAGGATGATAATGATAAGGATAGCCGGATAATTTTCTGGGACCGTTGGGCCATAAGCTTCCTGACATTTGTCTTACAGGTGAGGAAAAACCCCGAAAAAAACCTCATCCAGGATCCTGTCCCAACCGAGAATCGAAGCCGGGCCCGTTGCGTGACAAAGCAGCACGCTACCTCGAGACCACAGTGGTGGACTAGGGTTCTATAATGCATTGAATTAAACGCTACATAAAACAGACCAAAGTCTTACATTCACTATCATAATTCTGTCAGGCTAATTACTTTTAGAATTTGGTTTATTTAGTTTGTTTTATAGTAATTATTTTCTTAAAAGATAAGTCATTATACAGTTTATTGATAAATATATTTAAATGTGTGTTTATACATAAATTATAGAGATGTTTAAGGTATTGTGCTGTCTGGTTGGTGCAGGTACAACTGGTTTTGTTTCATAAGATGTACTGCTAAAGGTTGGCCATCAAGCATATTACAGTGAAATTATAATTAATGATCGCCTTAACCTCGATGTAATCTTAAAAGAAGAAACCTGCAACGCCTTGTATGAGTGTAGATGGGTTCCAAACATTCAGCCTCTTTTTTTACTTTGACTTTTTGTTGTTGTGCACAAGAGTTAAAATCAGATTTATCTGACGGGCTGTTGGTAATTTCAACTGAGCGGGATGTAGTCATTTTGATGCTGCCAATAATGATACTTTCAATCTCTTTACGTAGTTTTCTGATATTAGGAAATATATCGTTCAACTTTTGTATCGTCATTCTTTTAGAAGTTTGAACATATAAGTGAAGTATCTATCGCAATTGACTGTATTTTATAACTCGATATTTATGTCTAGAGTTTTATTATTAACGATTCCAATGAAACAGTTATTTTTTATATCTTTTCCGAAATTTAAATTTTAAATGTCGAGGGGCATCCAGTGTTGTTTCATTGGATTGTATAAATATGGCAAGATTTTCTTCCACTTACTGATCAACTATGTGCTTCTTCGTTTGCAGACCAGAGAATTTTACTTTTTGATATAATTTTAAGTTAATATCTTACAATGTGACAAACCATGGGCAATGTTTTGCATTAAAGATTTTTAAAATAATTTCAGAGATTGTTATATCTGGCAGTCAACTATAAATATTGTAATTTTATACTTAATGATAATGACGATGAAGATAATAAAAAAATAATAATAATACGTATTATTACTATTAATATTAATATTAATTATTAATAATATTTTTTTGTGTTTGACGGTATATTTAATCAACGAACCCTCGAAAGGGGACCCTGACCCTCCAGACTCAAAGAAATCCAGAACTTTCGGATGGTGTTTCTCTTGAGGCCGAAACAGGTCAACAAATGTCCTAAATTCGTGAATGTACTATGATGATAATGATTAATAATAACAATAATAAAATAATAATAATAATAATAATAATAATAATAATAATAATAATAATAATATATAATAATAATAATGTCCACCGCTGTGGTCTCGAGATAGCGTGCTGCCTTGTCACGCAGCGGGTCCGGGTTCGATCCCCGGTCGGGGCAGTTTTTCTGGGTGAGGTTTTTACCGGGGTTTTTCCTCACCTGTAAGACAAATGTCAGGAAAACTTTAAGGCCCAAACGGTCCCCGAAATCATATGGCCATCACCCTTATCATTATCATCCTTACCATTATCATTATCATCATCATCCTTCACCGGTGTGGAAAACAATGGGAAGCTACCACACCTACACAATTCCATAGTAAAGCTGCAAGCATAGCATGAAAATGCTATGATTGCAGTGAAGGACCTGCCTTCGGGCAGAATTACTATGGATGGATAATAATAATATTATTGTTATTATTATTATTATTATTGCTATTATTATTATTATTATTATTATTATTATTATTATTATATAGTAATGATAATAAAGTTGGCCGCCGTGGCCTGATTGTTATGTTCCTTACTTCTAATCCCGAGGGTCGCGGATTCAAACCCGGTCGGTGTCGATGGATTTTTTAAAAATCCTACGCCTGCGGGAGGGAGTTTAAGCCGTGGATCCCGAGTCTGAAGATATTCGGTCTCGAAAAAGAACCTGAAGCCTGAATAAATAGGCTTCTGTGCAAAATTCATCGCCCATCCAACATCAATTATACTTGATTCACAGTTTTTTTTTGGGCCAGGAGAGACTGAGGGGAGAGGTAAGAGATCGAACTCCTATTATATGACACAGTGGAACGTTTATCTACAGTCATAGCAGCACTGTTGCTGCGTGGATATTAATCATGTATAGTCAGGAATAAATAGTAAATGAAGCACTTACATTTTTCATCATTGCTAGTTTTCCCGCATACAAGCATTAATTGAAACTCACAGGCTGAAGTGAAGCGAGTATACGCGGGATGACACGGCATTAGTTCGCAAATCATCCATAAACGAAGCAGGACAGTATTCCGTTGTGCCGGATAATATATACGCAAATCAGTAAACAAAACAAAATATAGGCCTACCTACTGCAATTGTTAAACGTTTAATAATGTTAAATGACAGTGTAAAATACTATTTTGTCCTTCACTAAATGCTCTTGATAACTAACTTTTAATGTGATAAAAATAGCATTGTGTTGTTAGAAAAGTCCTTATAATTAAATCCTTACATTTAATCTAATTTTAAAATACAGAAATGCTTATTCTGAGTCGTCCGTAATAGATAGACATATGCTGTCGCGGAATTTTTTGTACGAATTTCTTCAGATATTCAATTCTGTGTGCATCAATTTGGTGTATTTGTTATGGTTTAGGCAGCCTAAGCTAATTGAGCGTCCAAAAAGCGACTTTGATTTTGTGCACCGATGTATTTTTTTTTTCCTCCGGCCCTGTAATACATACAGTAATAATTTTTATACGTTAATTGTTCCAACAAATTGTCTAAATTATGGTAAAACCTCATTCAAATTGGCCATGCACTTTTTTGAGTCCATAAAGGACAGATTCACTGACGTTTGTTTGTACATATTAAGAAGATTCCTGGCGAATAAACTGTCATCTTAGGGATTTGTTAAAATTTAACATGATACTGTTAAGGTATGTATAATTTTGCAGTGTTTTGCTCTGAGATGTTGTATTGTCACGAAATAACGCTAATAACACAACTGCTTACGCGGCGAAGTGTGGAATTGGGAAAAGAGAGCAATACATTTGCTCCTCAAGTTCAGTAGGTTTCTGGTTTCTAAGAAATGCGAGTAACAGTTGAGCATCTTTACTGGAGAAGGAAAGGAGTGTGTCTAATTGAAGAACAGTGTTACTTTTATCAATAAGGTCAGAGAAATGCGTCTTTATGGCTGTATATCTCTTGTGGAAACAATTTAAGCCTTTTAATTGTTTCTTTGTTCAGTAGATTTAAGGGCGCTTATTCTACAACGACGCTAAAGCTGAGTTGAGACACCAGGAAATTGTCACAGAGCTACGAATCGCGCGTTGGTTCGAATCTCCACGGGGGCCAATTTTTTCGTATGTAATTTGCCAGGGTATAGGACCGATGACCATTCAGCATCGTGAGGAATTTAGGAATACCGGCTTCATTTTTAGTTCAGAGTGATGTATTGTTCCCAAACTTCGAAGGGGAACGAATGGCGCCGAATTAAAATTAATATTTCCATCACTCTGGAGAATTATTTACATCAGTTTAAGTAACATGTTTCGGCTGCTGTCGTCTAGTCTAGTGACTATGTTCTTGCTCTAAAACCCAAGGATCGCGGTCTCAAACTCGGCTGGGTTCGATGGTTTTTTTAGGATGGATAATCCGAGGGATGAGTCCTCCGTGAGTGACTTTGAACCATGGGTCCCCAAGTCTGATGATTTTTGGGCTTGTGAAAGAACCTGAAGCCTAAATTAGTGTCTCTAAGCAAAATTTAATCTGCCTTTCCCATTTAAGTAATATGTTAGTTGCCTACTAAGATGTCTCATTGAGGCGATGTGCTGACTACATATTACTCACTGACATCTATAGGGAAATGAGCGTAACAAAATTAAGCTAGGTCTTTAAACTCCCACTAGGGGAGCACCCATATCTCCGTGAGGGACGTATGGGGTATATGCAACAATACAACATACAATATATTGTCCACTGTTGATTTTCATAAGTAATGCCACGAGTGATATCAAAATTATCTAGAGAATTTGGAAATCAAGAGTACATTTGTTAGGACTATTTAACGAATAAAATTAAGCTGTTTACTCACAAATCATTATTTAAATATAGTTATTTTAAAATATTTATATGTTTAATGTAAATGGCGATGTTTGAAAACAAATGAGAAATAATAGGTTATGTTTCATTTGTTCATCAATGCAACTTGATCATACTATTTATTGTCAAATAGGATCGCAATATTGTAAGAACGCACCCTTGTGGGGAAAAAATGAAACACATCAAACTGTATATTATAACCAACATTATGGGCTATTAATTAATTTTTCGGAAACAACTCAGTAGAATCAGTATTTAAAAAACACAATTAAATAACACACAGTTTTCAAATGTGTAAGTCGAAGGAATCTGTTCTTTATTTGCTATATTCAAGGTATTTGTTAGAGAGACAGTCACTGAAAAATAATGCTCTGACCTCTTCAGAATATTAAAAAGGAGGAGCTTTCTTTATTTTGGTAATTAAAATTCGATAATTATCGAGGTGAAACACGACTGTGATTGATTGTAAAACAAAATTCTTTGAAACGTGATTGGTCATTGACTCCCATTTGGGGCATGAGTTAAATACTCAATGTAATAGTTATGAACTTTTGTTTCAAAGCAAACTTTACATAAATATCGTATTTTTCTGTAATATTCTATTCTAGAGTGTTCTTCCCTAGGGCAAGTCCTTCACTGCGATAATAGCATTTTTCAAGCTATGATTTGAAGTTTTATTAGGGAATTATAGGTTTGGTAGCTTCCCGTTGCTTTCCACACCCGTGAGATGATAATGATGATGGCCAGATGATGTTCTAGGACCGTTTGAACCTCAGAAATTCCGCTTTAAAATTACTTCTTTTTTAATTGATTATTACGGTTTTAGCGCTTCTGCTTTTGAATTGGTGTTATCAAATTAGCATCTTAGTAGTAGTAGTAGGACTTTATTAGACAAAAAGTAAGATATTTACAATATTATTTACAAATATGGGTCGCACGGGCAGTAAGCCGTACGTGCTGTTGACAGTCCGTTACAATAAAGTAATAATTGGTACTAGTGTAAAGAAAAATAAACAACAAAAACAGCAATAACATTACAATTACATAAAGAAAACACAATAATATTACAATTAAGTAATAACACAATAGCATTATACACTAGAAAAACATATCTTGAAAATACCCGTCAACCATCTGAATTATATATATTTTTTTCCATTACTTCTAATACAATGTTGTCCTTAAAACATAAATTAAATAGTTAATACAGTTTGGCTACGGTAAGTAGTCGTTCCATATTTATATGATCCGGGATCGATGGAAGTTGAAACTTTGATATTTCTTCGCCCGATTTTTTTCGAATTTATCTGGATGAAATTAACGTCCATCTGGTCTAGAGGGGGCGGCGACAAACTGAGAACACAATACTCGACTAAGCTTTTAACGGGAGGGAATGGGTGAAATTCTTATTTTCTACAATTTTGTAGATAGAAACTACATTTTTGTATGCATATCCATGTTGGTATAAATAATGAAATGTCTAAATTTCATTCCTGTATCATCAATGGTTTTCAAATTATTCACATTTTAGCTTTAACAAAAGACGCTTTTTCAAAATCTATATCCATTATCTAGTCTGGGGTAAAATGTTTTAAAAACTATATTAAGATTCAATAATTTGTGTATACACAGATTCATTCAATTTTATTTCAATTCAATTTTTCATTATTTTCCTAGGAGATATGAAAAAATTAATGCACTCTTTTTTTTTTAATTCTTCGTATTAGATCAACATTTATTTTATTATTATTTTGATAAATTCTTAATATTTAAAAATTATGACTACCTCATTTCATTAATCAGTGTGTCCAGAACATTCTGTAAAAAATTTAGACCCACATTGTAAAAATTATAGAAGATAGATTTTGGACATAACAAAATGCGTTTTATGTAGAAATATGAAAACATGAATTTTTAAATGCTTATCCATGTTAAGTATCTTATATAGTTTTTATTATTGATTTCGTACATCTCTATGATGGATAAATCATATTTGAAGAGAAAAATTATACGCTCAGACCAGGACTTGAACCCGGGACCCTTGGTTCTCTAGACCAAGTGCTCTACCAACTGAGCTACCTGAGCAAGTACCGATCTAAACGCAAATCCTTCTCTATATACATTGTAATTCCCATCCACCAAATGCTGTGAAGCCATGCTTCTATCTTGCAAATGGCGGCTCCTTTTCTCTTCAAATATATCTTATATAGTGTTCTGCCCTAGGGCAGGTCCTTCACTGCAATAATAGAATTTTCATGCTATGGATTGCAGCTTTACTAGAGAATTATAGGTGTGGTAGCTTCTCGTTGCTTTCCACTCCGGGGATGATGAAGATGATAATGGTGATGGCCAGATGATGTTCGGGGACCGTTTGGACCACAAAGCTTCCTAACATTTGCCTTACAGATGAGGAGAAACCCCGGAAAAACCTCACCCAGGAAGCTTGTCCCGACCGGGGATCGAACCCGGGCCCGCTGCCAGACAAGGCAGCACGCTTCGAGACCACAGCGGTGGACATGTTAAGGATAGTAATTTGAAAATAGACTGTAAGAAATGTAACCAGGTACATGGCAAATTTAGAATGGGAGAAAGTACTAAACTTGACAAACCAGGAAGGCGATACTCATAAACTAGAATATTGCTATTGTAGCTAAAGGCCCTATAATGGGGATTTAAATAGCGCAGTCATTTAAAAATGACGTAGTTATGCTATGTTCTACGTGTCATATCATACCTTGAAAAGAAGAGGGCCATAAGTGTAAATTTGTCATAAATTGAGTTAAGACAACTACCTGTTATTAAAAATGGCTACAAATTTATTTCTTTATGACCACAAGTCATGTGCAAGAAAATGGAGACAGGATAAAATTGTGTCCATATCAAAAATTGAACTCAATTTACCTTTTTTTAAAACTTTAATTGCAAATAACTCGGAACTAAACTTTTTAAACTTGTGGGCGTCTTCTTCCCAAGGTGCGGTATGTTCATGAAACTTCGGCAATATGTGAAAAGAAAGGCACAAACATTTCTATTTCCTGCAAAAAAATGTGATTTTTAAATAAAAATTATCAATTTTCACTCATTAACTAACTAACTAATTAATTCACTGACACTATCGAACCCATAGGTTCGTGTCCGCGCGGACATAAGCTCTCCATACATCCCTATCATGAGCTAATGTTTTCCAATCATTCCCTGTACAATATACTGCCCTCTAATCATAGTTAATGTTATTCTCCCACCTCATTCTTGGTCTACCAACTGGGAGTTTTCCCTCTGGTTTTCCTACAAGAAGCTTCCATGCAAGCCTTACATTCCTCATTCGTGCCACGTGTCCTGCTCATCGCAGTCTACGAGACTTAACTGTTCTTATTATATCTGGCTTCCTATAAAAACCATGCAGTTCACAGTTAAGTCGCAGTCTACGAGACTTAACTGTTCTTATTATATCTGGCTTCCTATAAAAACCATGCAGTTCACAGTTAAGTAGTCTTCTCCATTCACCTTTCTGTTCATCTCTCTTTGGTCCAAAAATTTTCCTCCGATTGAGGGTCTTTCCACTTTTCAGCGGTTGCCCTTTTACCAGCCGGCTGCTGGCCCTTCACATCCACATGTGTCAATCACAGAGGTAGATGATCAACAGCCAGTGTAGGGGTGACATGTGGTTAGCATGTCGAGTCCTCCAGCCGTTATAGCTGGTTCCTCAACCTGGAGCCGCTACTTATTGTAGCTACCCAATTGCCTCACGATGCTGGGTGGGCACCGGTCCCATACTGACCGAAATACCATGAGAAAATTTCTTCCCCCATGGAGACTCGAACCAGCGCAAGTCCCGTAGCTCTGCGCCAAGGCTTCCTACATTAACCGCTCGGCTACGGCGCGGGACCTTTTACCAGCCGGCTTCTGGCCCTTCACATCCACATGTGTCAATCACAGAGGTAGATGATCAACAGCCAGTGTAGGGGTGACATGTGGTTAGCATGTCGAGTCCCCCAGCCGTTATAGCTGGTTCCTCAACCTGAAGCCGCTACTTATTGTAGCTACCCAATTGCCTCACGATGCTGGGTGGGCACCGGTCCCATACTGGCCGAAATACCATGAGAAAATTTCTTCCCCCATGGAGACTCGAACCAGCGCAAGTCCCGTAGCTCTGCGCCTAAGAACTTTATTCTCAAATACTCGTAATCTCCTTTCCTCCCTCAAAGCAAGAGTCCATGTTTCGCATCCATATAATATCCATCCGAGGGCAGGTCTTTACCTACAATCATAGCATTTTCATGCTATGCTAGCAACTTTACTAGGGAATTATAGGTGTGGTAGCTTCCCGTTGCTTTCCACACCGGCGAAGGATGATGATGATGATAATGGCCATATGATTTCGGGGACCGTTTGGGCCTTAAGGTTTTCCTGACATTTGCCTTACATGTGAGGAAAAACCCAATAAAAACCTCACCCAGAAAAACTGCTCCGACCGGGGATCGAACCCGGGCCCGCTGCATGACAAGGCAGCACGATACCTCGAGAGCACAGCGGTGGACCCATATAATATAACTGGTAGAATAATAGTTATATATATATATATATATATATATATATATATATATATATATATGGGGGCACGCCGTAGCGTAGTGGTTAAGGCACTGCGCTACAAGCCGGAAGGTCGAGGGTTCAAGTTCCGTTGGGGGTCAGGATTTTTAAACTGACCCAAACCTTCCGGCGGCACTATGGCCCTGGGGTCGACTCAGCCTCTAACGGAAATGAGTACCAGGCGCTTGTTCTGGGGGTAAAGGCGGCCGTCACGCAGGGCTGACAACCCGGCTGACATAAAGTGCCGATTGTCTAGAAAAAGTGGGAGCCTCAACCTCCTACTATCCCTAGGGCCTCCTGAGGCCTGTTGTGGGATCACTTTACTTTACTTTATATATGTATATTTATATATATATTTTTTTTTTCAGTTTAACGTTTTTTGAAAGGAGTTGGGACTTCAAGAGTCTCTGTAATATTTTCACCCAATGCCTCCCATAATATGGAAAGTTTTCATTGAGGTATTGTGTAGTCTGGAGTCGAATTCAACTTGTGCCGCCTGAGCTGACTTGCTAATAAATCTTTTAGAATAACAAGCATTTTCTTTTATAGTTTAATAACAATCATTAGTGCAAGTAGAACTGTAAAAACGTTCACGAGTGTGGGAGGGTTATTGTGAAATAAGATTTTATCTCCAGTTACTTACAGACCCAGTCTCATATTCGTATAGTAATAAATACATCCTAAACATCGATTATCTAAATAATAAGTGATTTACTAATTCTAAATCGTTTGTTCTATAAGATAACTATTCTCACTACTACAATTTGATCTGTTATCTGAATCGAGAGTACCACGGATTTTTAATGTATTTTTATTTTTGTTAGGAAATAAGCATAGAGTGAGCTGACGATGACAATGCCTGATATTATATTAATTTACGCTTATGGAGCATAATTTACATAAATAAAACACCGTGTTATCATATCCCGTTACTGAAATGAATGTTTAAATAGGAAATTACATAGAAAAACAAGTTACTGCATTGGTACGATTGGGAGATAACAGTCGAGAACAAACCATTTAATTTGGAGTGGGTTTGAATTTTTTACTTGATAATTATAAATGCGATTCGTGTAAATTCTGGTTCTCGCTAGTCCAATAAAAATCTGAATAAAATGCAAGTGAATTTTAAATTGTGCAGTCCGTCATATAATGGAGGAGAGTCGATAATGTTATAAAAAAGGCAGAGTGATTCCACTGCAGGCCTTAGGAGAACCTTGGCGTAGTAGGAGGTTAACGGCCTCACTTTTTCTAGACAATCAGAATTGTTATCCACGTTGTCAGCCCTACATGACGGCCAACTTATCTTTCTACTCGCTTCCATTCACTATCTTGCCACCATAATTTAAAACACACGAGAGAAAACTTATATATCTACATTGAACATCTCACTATTCCTCATCCTTTGTTATTTCTGCAACCGGACTCCGGAATTCCTTCCCCACTTATATGAAGAACTGCCCGACTCAAAAACAGTTAAAACAAAACTCACAAAATATTTCATTAGACAATAAAGTATATAACCATGTATGGTGAACCATGCGATATGCTACCAACTATTGTACCGTGTTAGTGCTGGATCGTACCAATGTTGTTGATAATAATCTTGAATTGGGAACATAGATTGCTCAAATTAACATATCTTTGCCCGGGCCCATAAAAGGCAAAGATTAACTCATCTTTCCTCAATAAATTGTTAAGCATATAATATATTGCAAGCTATACAGATTACAATCGTGGAAGTTTCAAGGAAAGAGGAAATCATATTCACTTGAGAAAGCTTTGGAACTTTATATTCATATCTGACATGATTAGCTACTGAATCAATAGACAGAAGTTAACTAAAAGCAGATATCTTATATTTAATAAGAATCAAAAAACAGTCAGATATAACATTCAATTAATAAAAGATAATTAGCATAACATTAAAAAATAAATTGAGAAAAGAAACAATAACCTTATCGATCATCTAAACAAAGCAATAATAATGAAACATACGTACAGTCTATTCATTCACACCAGTCCCGCCAAGGGCTAGGGTACACGGTCCTTGTGGCCCTACCCTGGCCTAAGGGACCAATAAACAAAACAAGCTCCTCCAGCTATATCGATTTGACCCTTTGGTTAATAAACAGATGATGACCTTGATGTTAGTAAGCGCAGCTTATTTGAGGGTTCACTAGGAGAGGGGAGGATGCGCGATAGAACACGGCGCATAAAGAAAAGGGGGGTATGTAGGAGAGAATTTGACACTGTTCACTATGTTCACAGAAGAAATAGAGACGCGATGACGTATTGGTTGCGCAGTATGACGTAATCCACGTATCGAAAACTTGATTTCGGTACAATAGTATATAACCTGCCGGTGTCGATGGATTTTTAGGATGAAAAAATCCAAGGGACATATCGTAAGGAAGGGACTTTAAGCCTTGGTTCCCGAGTCTGGATATGTTCGCCATCGTAAAATAAATATTTCGTACCTAAATTAGTATCTTCGTTTTCCTGAAATTTACCAAACGCTTCTTCTTCTTTTCTATAAGCACATGCCTGTTAATTTACTCACACTGTTAATGATGATTACATCTCATTCAATCTCTTGCTTGGGGGGTCTGCCCACTTCTCTTTTTCCTCTAGAACGTAGGTTCTTCGCTGCTTTAATAATCCTCGTTTCGTCAGCTCTGTCCACGAGAGCATTCCATTCCTTGTTCCTTGTTGTGATAAATGTCTCAACATCTATGATATTGCATTTCTCCCTCACATCCTGGTTACTGACTCTGTCAAGTCTTGTTTTGTTTACTGTGGCTCTTAGTATTTATTTCTACTGTTCTCAAAACGTAAAAAAAAACTAATACATTCAGGCAGGAAAATGTTGTAATCCTTTAATTTTAAGGGTGTTGTCACCTAGATTCAAATTTAACATAGTGGATTCAATTGAAACGTAGACTCTTGCTTTGAGGGAGGAAAGGGGATTACAAGTATTTGAGAATAAATTAAAAAATTTAAATAAATATTGTTGTATTATTGCTTAGATCAGTTGAAACAGAATTCATAGTTTGTTAACATGTCTGAAGAAGGTACAGTGTACCGAAACAGCTGTCACTGAATTACATAATAAATATGAAAATCAAATAAAACTACGTTTCATTTTTATTTATTTAATAATTTGAGAATAAGGTTCTTAGGAAAATTTTTGGGCCAAAGAGAAATGAACAGACAGGTGAATGGAGAAGACTACATAACAGTGAATTAGTTGCTGAGGAAAATATCTGTACCATTGTAATATTAACGCGTTTTTAAATGCCTGTATCATCGAATTCGAATATTTTACAGATATTAAATACAGTCCTAATATTTCCATAAGTCGATATGTCGTATTATTCTAAATTATTGCATCGTTGTAGTGAAGACGACATAAAATTAATATCGTTTAAAAATATCTTCGTATTATTAAATAATGAATGCATTCTTAGTTTCATTTTACGTGAAGCAGAAGAGATTTTAATGTTTTTCTTATGTAAGACCAAACCGTTCTAACCTCCATGGCTGTCGCAACAAACACGATACGCAGATAGATGGGCTAAACTCACGAACGCAATTTTCCTGTTTTCTTGCAAAGCACTAATCCTATGCGCTCCCGGGGTCCTAAACCTGAGACTATCAGGCAAATTGCTTTTTTCTTATCCTTAACAATAGAAGATGACGTATGGCTATGTACTGACGTCCTACTGCTTAATGACTACTGGCCTCCCCTCCCTTTTCCCCCCTTCATCTGTTGTGTGTGCAGGCCTACTTCATTTCAAGTATCACGGATCTGTTGGATTAGGAATGGCAATAAAACTGAAATGCACATACTTATAACTTTTGTTTATACGGAACAAGAAAAAGAAAGTGTTACTCTTGGCAGAAAGAATTATTATTATAACTAGGATTTGAAATTCTAGAGGGTACAAATAATTCTTCTCCTTCTTCTTCCTTTCATGTGGTCTGTTATCGTCTCAATCCAAGTTTGAAGGGTCTGCCCAAAGATCTCTTGCCTGGTGGCTGGTAATTCAATATTTGACGTGGTATAATTAACAATCATCATTTAGAGCAGTCCTTTTACATCTTATTTGAGACTTTTAGTAAGGTAAGTGTCACAGCAGATTACTGGCCGAAATTAGCAAGTCCGGTGGTGGGTTTACCACCTTAGGCCTTTGGACAGCATTTACTATGTATCTTGATGGAACGGTTATACCGCCGTGACTCGGTACCCAGAGCCCCGTTTGTTTTAGGCAGGTTGCGCCACGAGCAGGTGGGGTTGGGATTTAGATAGGGGGGTTATATAGAATGCATTTCACTATCTTTTGCAACCCTTATACAAATAATTATAGGCCTCTATTAGGCCTAAGTGAAAACGGAACGTCGATATAACTACGGTCAGGCATACAAATATATAATATAAATGGATAATTAATGAAAAATGAGGGAAATGTTGAAGAAGTAGCAGAAATAAAATACCTAGGAAGAATAATAACCAACAGGAAAAACGTGCAGAAAGAAACTGAAAATTGCTGAATTCTGGAAATGCATACTATTATGCATTACAGGGATGCTTGTCCAAGTTTCTCTCAAAAAACTTTAAATTGAAAATTTATAAATCTCATATTTTCCCATAATACTTCCTTTCGACTCGGCTGTAGGAACAAAAGAAACTACCTGCAAGATTAGTAAACCGAATAGCAAGAATACCCTACCTCCCAGCGCTAAACTCGTCTGAGGAGGACAGTATCTGGTTTTGTCAACTTGGAGCTGCTACTTATTGTAGCTATTCAAGTTCCTCACGATATTAGCTGGGCACCGTTCTCATACTGGCCAAATTACGTGATACAATTTCTTCCATCATTGGGACTCGAACCAGCGCAAGTTCGTAGCTCTGTATCAATGTTTTATACCTTAAACCGTTCGGTTACATAGCAAGACTAATATAAATCTACTGTATCATAAATGATGAGCACTCAACCCCCATTAAATTTACCCCCATTTTTAAAAAGTATAAATAACTTTGCTACTTGATAACTAATGTAACAAAATCAAAATTATACCTCTTCTAATCAGTTTTGGTCTTACGTAATGACATACCCCCAATTTGGAGCCCAATAGCATGTTTTATGCTTTTAATATTAATATTACTTTAATCCAAAAAAAAATCCATCAAACACAAAAATAACATTTTGTCATAATTCCACTTCAGGAAGGAAGAGGATACATTTTTAAAAATTATATTTACAAATATCAATTACTGAACTTAAACACAGCCTTTGAAAACTACTGTTAATGATGAGAAATAGTGAATTAACATTTAAAAAAGAAGCGTGTGATTACGGAAATGGTCTCTCTCTCTCTCTCTCTCTCTCTCTCTCTCCTCTCGCCTCTCTCTCCTCTCTCTCTCTCTCCTCTCTCAATATATTATTATATATATTATATATAATTATATATATACTAAGGCATTTATTATATATATATATCTATATATATATTTCCTAAGGCATTTTATATATTCTATATATACATAAATAAATAAAATGCCTTAGTTTACCACCTCCTCTGTTAGGTATTTTTGTGTGTCCCACAACTCCGAGTATTACAGGAAGACCAACTGTTGGGAAAAAGGGCGAATCTCAATTTATTTTTCCTAACTTTCAGTTTTCCTTACTGTCCATCCATCCATCCATAGTAATTCTGGTCCGAGGGCAGGTCTTTCACACACTGCAATCATCGCTATTTTACATGCTATAATGTTCAGTATTTTTACTAGGGATATGTTAGGTGTGGTAGCTTCCCCGATTGCTTTTCACACACGGTGGAAGGATGATAATAATGATAAGGATGGTGATGGCCATATGATTTCGGGGAACCGTTTTGGGGCCTTAAAGTTTTCCTGACATTTGTCTTACAGGTGAAGAAACCCCCTGAATACAACCTCACCCAAGTAAAACCTTATTCCCCGACCGTGGATCGAACCCGGGCCACCGTTGCGTGACAAAACGGCAGCTCGCTACCTCGAGAACACAGACGGTGGAATATTATACATATATCCCTTAATGCCCCACCTAATTAGACACTCTCTATAGTTATTCATCTCATCGTGTGTGTCCCATAACTCCGAGTATTACAGGGAAAAAGGGCATATCTCAATTAATTTTGTCTAACTGGCTGACAACCCGGCTGACATCAAGTGGCCGATTGTCATAGAAAAAGTGGAATCGTGCCTAATAACCTATCCTATAACCCCAAGTTGGCCCCTCCTGAGGCCTAGTAGTGGGAACCATTTCACCCTTTATCAAGTTACTATAGTCCATAGTAATGTTTAATGATTACTCATACTATTTTCTAAGCTAAATATCCATATCTTGTTCAGAAAGTAACGAGAAACACTAATTAATTATGATGCATCTCAAAATTTTATTGAAATTCTAAGAAAAAGTAGTATCATTGTTTCCTTACCTGTTTAATATTCTGACATGAATACACCGTGTTCCAAAAATGTTGGACGGGGTTTTAAGTAGTTGGTATAGCTTTACAAACGAATTTGGATGCGTGATTATTTGCTATAATGAAAGAAAAGCTGTGAAAGTCTCATATCCTGTATGCAGTAATTTGTTTCTTGTCATTATTACGTCGTCAGTGTTAAATTTGTAAATATGGCGATTCATGTACAGAAGTCATTCTGTGTGTTGCAATTTGCGAGGTCTGGTTCCATTGTTGCAGTGCAGCTAGGTTTCCGACGGCAATTTGGAATTGATCCTCCGACAGATAAAATTATCCGTCGATGGTATAAACAGTTAGAAACAACTAGATGTATCTGTAAAAAGAAAAGTCCAAGACGTCCACGAACACCAAATGACTTGTCGGTCCGGATGACATGATTCATTCCCATACCCTTCACGGTCTCCCGATCTCACACCTTGTGATTTCTTCTGTGGGGGTATGTGAAGGACCATGTGTACGTACCACCACTTCCGGTCGACCTTCCAGACTTGAGAAGAAGGATTGTTGCTGCTGTTGAATCCGTTACTACAAATATGCTGACCAAGGTTTGGAAGAATTCGACTATCGGCTAGATGTGTGCCTTGTGACGAAAGGTGTCCACATCGAACACTTATAAAGTACGTTATGAAAACTCGAAGTGTTTTTCTTTAATCCATGTAACATTTGTTCTTATATATATATATATATATATATATATATATATATATATATATATACACACCATGTAAAGGAAATTAAACAACTTTTAAACCCCGTCCATTTTGGAACACCCTGTACTTCCACTATTAGTTAAAACTGTATTATTTGTAATACTATATACCATGAAGAAGCATTTTATAGTGATGAACAAGTTGGTTGGGTGTGGGATTTAACAAATTTCTCATTTATTTAGGCTGGTGGAATTAAGGCTATATGGCCTTCTCTTCCACTCACCAGGAAATACATATGTAACATTACAATATAGAAATAAAAATTAACTCTATTATTAAAAATTGAATGAAAATTTGACCAATGAAGTAATATCTATACAAGTAAGATTCATAAAATAACAATGCTAATGGTAATTAAAAATGAAAAATGTAATAATAAAATGTACGCAAGCAAGATAAATTAAATTGTTTCGTAGACTGCCCCCATCTAATGTACAGCCTTCGAAAAAATTGGTGGCGCAACTCTTGATGAAGGAAAGTCAAAGTTTAGAAGAGCTGTTCTCACCAGTCAGTGCGTTGTGACGTGTGCTGTCTCCTTTGAGTTCAATTCGTGCGGTGTAAGTCTTTCTTCATGTATTGTTCGTATCGTTCACTTCAGTGGAGGAGTCCGTAAGATTCTCTCTTGCGATGTCGCGGGCCCAGGTTCGATTCTGGTGAGGAAGACTTTTTTTTAACAATGCCGTTTATTTTCATAATACTTGCACGTTACCAGGCTTCGTTAAATAAATATTTTTATATGTAGGGAAATAAATTAATTAAAGGAAACAGGTCATACATAGAAAATCAATAGCGGTTGTAACGTCTCATTAATTCGTTTATAAAACACAAGGCATAACAAGATTGCTTATTTCCACAACTAATGCGAAACGAATCTGATAAGCTAAGTCAAGTTGTCTAATTTCAATATACAAGTAAGTCCTGGAGTATTGCTTCGCTTCATCCTTACTGTTTCTAGGAGGGATGACTGTGGTCTAGTGGAAGGAACGTCTGTTTTTCATGCATGAGGTCGCATATTGGATCCCGCTGTCATGCTTTTATTTCTCTCTCTCTCTCTCTCTCTCTCTCTCTCTCTCTCTCTCTCTCTCTCTCTCTCTTGTCTTTATCTCAATTCATTTCATTTGTTTTGTTTTATTTACAGCATTTACCGCACGACTTATTTAGCCTAAATTATTTTCCCTTGCACGATACACAAAGAAACAGAACAGATTTTAGTTTTTCAAATAGTTGTGCACTTGTAAACCAAGTAGCTGACCTCTGATCATGCGCAATGGCTTCGTTCTGGGACTTGAAAATTATCTGTGCGCCGTCAATTCTTTCAAAGGCTGTACATATATACACTGCTCAAAAAATTAGGGGATATTGTAGAATAACCTATTAAGACTATGTTTTTTGGAATAGTATTAGAAGCAATCACTTTCTATTACTCCAAGATAATGTAAATAAGAGTTTAAAGTTGTTACGTAACCTCGGTACCACACCAGAGGGCAGTGTGTGTACTGTTGATGTGAAAGGGTGGTGTGGGGGTGAATGTTTTGTTGCTGTTTTTAAATCCAGTCCAGTTTTCAGTTAGTGAATGACTTGCCTTAGGGACAGTGATGTCTCGACAATGTGATTTACCTGAACCAATGGCTTGGAGGGCCATAGGAAGGATGGAAGCTGGACAGACACAACAAGAGGTGGCACAAGCCATTGGGGTGTCTCAAAGAGTGATTTCCAGACTTTGGAATCATTTTCAAAGAACATACTGTTCACAGAAGAGCCGGTCAAGGTCGACCAAGGGCAACAACAGCAAGGGATGACCGTTACCTCTTGTTAACAGCCTGTCGGAATAGACAGCAGAATGCAACTCAACTGCGAAATACACTTCAAACAGCAACAGGACGCAGGGTGTCAACACAAACTGTCCCTAATCGACTGCATGGAAGTGGTCTGTATGCCCGTAGGCCCATGGTGTGTACCAGGTTAACTTCACAACACCGTAGAGATCGCAGAAACTGGGCGGAGGAACATCGTGCTGAATGGAGATCAGTTCTTTTTTCTGATGAGTCGCGATTCAACGTGGAATGTGATAGTCGGCGTGTATTCATCTAGAGAGGAAAAGGGACACGAAACAATCCAGCTTTTGTACGTGAAAGATCCCCATATGGTGGCGGTGGATTGATGGTGTGGGCAGGAGTCAGTAGTGGTGGACGTACGGACCTCTATGTCATCCAAGGTGGTACTTTGACTGCGGTAATGTGTAGAGATGAGATTCTCCGACCTTTTGTCCTGCCTTATTCTGGTGCCATAGGTGATTCTATTCTTTTTATGGACGATAATGCACGACGCCACAGAGCTGGCTTGGTGGACGACATGCTGGAAGTGGAGGGTATCGACCGTATGCAATGGCCAGCTTCCTCCCCGGACTTAAATCCGATTGAGCATGTGTGGGATGCATTAGGCAGGCGCATTGCAGGCAGACCAGCACCTCCCACAACTGTTCCAGAGCTGCACATTGCTCTTATGGAAGAGTGGCCACGTATCCTCCAAGAACTCATTGCTAACCTCATTGCATCAATGCCACACAGGTGTGAGGCAGTGCTGGCCGTTCGAGGAGACCATACACCATACTAAAGAAACATTTTCACCCATGTTAATGTTGCTTTGTTTGTTTGCCATATTCCTAATCAGGATCTCTTTGACATATGGTGTGGTACAGAGGTTACGTAATGACTTCAAACTCTTGTTTACATTCTTTTGGAGTAATAGAAAGTGATTGCATCTAATACTGTTCCTAAAAACATAGTCTTAATAGGTTATTCTACAATATCCCCTAATTTTTTTGAGCAGTGTATATATATATATATATATATATATATATATATATATATAAAAGAAGAAAAACAATGATATATAATAAACTAATTTGTCGGTTATACAATAAACAAAACAATAACTTATGGTATTTTTAAAATCATAATACTATTTTTATAAAATAAATTAAGGGGGTGATGGGTGAAATTTCTATTTTCTACATTTTTTAAGCTACATATTTGATGTTTTGTACACACATTGATGCTATAATAGGTAATGTTATACTGAAGTTTCATCCTTCTTGGCTTAAAGGTTTTGAGTTATTGAAGAAAATCCATTTAAAAATTTGCATATTAATATTTTTAATTAGTCCCACAATTTTTGAGTAATTTTTTTGAAATTTTATCTACATGACCACTGAATTATTTAGAACAACACAATGCATTAACTTTTCTTCTTCTTCTTTTGCTTCATTAAATTAGGCCTTTTGACCTGTTTTCACATCAAGTGGGATTTAATGAATCCTCCCATCTAGTAAATGGGCGTCCAACATTTCTATGTCCTATTGGTTTGTACTTTAGTAACAGCTGAGGGATTCTATCTGTAGGCATTCCCTTGACATGTTCATACCAGTTGTTTCTCATGTTGTCAATTCCATTTGTTAAATTGAAAATATTTAAGTCATTCCTAATATCCTCACTTCTTTTCTTGTCCAAAATTGTCACACCTGCTACTGAACGTAGGAACTTCATTTCTGCAGTTTCTATTTTCCTTCTGTCTGAACGGTTAAGAGTCCAATTTTCACTTGCATATGTTAAGACAGGCACTGCCATAATTTTGTAAAATTTTAGTTGTGTGCTCCTCAAAGTTTTATTTTTCAGTGTCCGTCTTAAAGTGCCACACATTCTGTAAAATCTATTTAATTTAATATTAATATCTTCCTTCTGGCAGTATGATACATTGCATCCTAAATAATTAAAATTGTTCACCTGTTGTATTATACTGTTATTAATACTGATTTTACACCTCATATGGTCTTTCCCGTTGAATGCCATTACTTTCGATTTACTTTCAGAGATTGTCATATTGAATTTATTTGCTATTTCGTTTAATTTATATGCTGCTATTTGTAAATTGTCTTCTGAAGAGCTAAGGATTGTCTGATCGTCTGCAAACAGTATGGTATTTAGAATCGTACTGCCAACTTTAAACTCTGTGGTTAAATTTGATTGCCATTGTACAATGATCTCATCTATATATATACTAAAGAGTGCAGGAGATAGCGGGCATCCTTGTCTGACCCCTTGATTAATTAACTTTTCTATATCATCATAATAAAGGAAGAACAAATATATACATCCTTTGCATATGAAAATTTAATTGTTTTAAATCACTACACATATTTTATTTTTTATTTAAAAAACTGTCAACGTTGTTTCAAAATCCATGCATAGAATTATTAGCCATAGTGTGTGGGACATGCAGTGAAAATTTCGTGCTTCTATCATTACACATTTGTTAATGGTATTTTGATTTGAATGTATTGAAATGCAATGAAAATAAAAGTGTGAAAATGCCAATTTGAAAACTTGCATGTAGTTAAATTAGAATGTAGCATATATGCCTTCCTACAGTCATTAGGGAGACTTACAAGCGCCATAGGACACTGAAACATCACCAACTTATACTTTAAGGTACACAGTATTTTTTTTAATACAAACAAATTAAAAATGCTAAATTTGTCCGAAAATGTCCCCCATCACCTCCCTTAAATTCTTATTAATTGTTAAAAGAATACTTCTGGTGAGGTATACAAGTTAGTTATCAAATAATACTTCAGTTTATTTTTTTAACGATATTATAGTTTGATATTTAACGAATGTTTAAAGATTTTGATATACATATTTTGGCTTAGGAGGACAGAATAAGTCCTAATAGTATGGAAGAGAAGATAATGATGTTAATAATTTATTTATGGAGGTACATGCCGCTTCTATGGTTGTAGTAAAAAAACTGATCTGTGATTTTATTTGTAATGCGCATTAAATACACTGACACTTCTTTAGCGTCTTCCCCCACAAGTTAATGGAGGAAATGGGGTTCTGTCATCTATCCAGGAGAGAAGAGACCGTGAAGGTCACAGAGTCGCGGAAGAAATACTCAAGATTCCCTTCGCCGCGCCAGCAGCAGAATGGTCGATATAACTTAATTGTGAAAACAAAAAGGAAATGGAATCAAGGTGTTTTTGGACGTCTCTCTCTTAGATATTCATAACGGCGAGGTTTTCCAGTTCCGCTCTGGAAACATATTAAAGACATTGCAAGCGGTTATTATGTCACTTTTTGTTCCCAGAGCGAAAAAATAGCTGTAAGCTGAAAACAGGGGCAGAGTAAAAGGGACAGATGTTTATTCTCAAGATGATACTGAGCCATCTTAACGATTCCGCACACACATACAAGTCCCCTTTTGCAAAGCTTTCTTTATAGCAAAATGTTACCATCATTTCCATAATTTGAATTTCCAATGAAATGGGGGGAATTTGAAATGAGTTCTGTTCTAATGTAAGACCCTTGCTCAGCGCCTTCTCTTTCATAGCAAATCCGCGTTGAGTCCCGAGTGTCAAGCGTGAGGGTGCGTCAAAAGTTGCGCACTTTTAACCCTTCAAGAAGTTGTCTTTCTCTATTTGAAAGTTGTCATCCTGAGTCAATCCATGAAAAGTGTGGATTTACGACTCCACCAAGTATATATGTTCTAGATTTCCGGCGCATAGTGTAAATGATAAATTATTTACATTAAGTTAATAGGGTTGGCCGCGATGGTCAAGTGGTTATATTCCTTATCTCAAGGGTAGCGGGTTCAAACCCGGCCGGGGTTGATTGATTTTTGTAATGAAAAGTTCAAAGGACAAGTCCTTCGGGAGGGGCTTTCAGCTGTGGTTCCCAAATATGAAGATTTTCGGGCTCAGAAAATAATCTCAAATCAAAATTAGTTCCTCTGGATGTAAGACGTGGAATTACGACTCCACCGAATATATGCCCTTTATTTCCGGCTCATAATAAATTATTTAAATTAAATTGATAGGGTCGGCCGAGATGGTCAAGTGGTTATATTCTTTTCCTCAAGCCCCGAGAGTAGCGGGTTCAAACCCGGCCGGATTCGATGGATTTTTAGGATGGAACACTTCCTTTGGGAGGGACATTAATCTGTGGTTCCCCAGTCTGAAGATTTTCGGGCTCGTAAAATAATATCAAACCTAAATTAGTTCTTTTGAGCAAATTTAACCGACGTTCCCCATCCATGTAATAAGTTAGTTGCCTACTATATTTATAATTGAGGGGATGTGCTGATCACGTTTCACTCACTGACATCTGTTGGCAAATTAGTGTAGCAAAATTAAGTTTCTCAAACAATTCCCGCTAAGGATCATCCATGTCTCCATGAAGGACGATTGAGGTATACATACATATATAAATACATATGTAGTGCTATCATCATCAGCAGCAGCATCAAGGATTAGAACTTAAGATCTGTTCCGATCTCATGGTAGAATTGTTCTGTCCATCCTCAACGGTAAACAGAGCGGAAGAGGTATTCTTTCTTTTGGGGTTCATACAACAAATGTGCTCTCATATTCTTCAAATTTCGATGTAGGTCTATTCATATGTCAAGTAAAAAACTATGTCATCTGTGAGTTATCCTACCACAATTTTTTTCTTGTTTTATTTCCAGAATGATAGGCTTATAGGCCTAATTTATGCCCAAAATTACTTATTAGAATTTGAAAATTATTTATAAAATTATATTATCTATCCGGCATAGATCGTTCCGAGAGATGCGTTGCGATGTACCATGGCCGTGTCCAGAAAAATTATCTGGCGATTTTAATTGGAAGATACTAATATTCAGCTCCCAATCTCTCAATTCAACTACAGGGAAGTAATACAATTCCTGATTTAGATGAATGGATAACCCTGACAACCTGCCGTCCTCCGCGTCCCGGCTCCCTCAACTCCACTCTACTCAAGCTGGGACTTCCATCTATTTTGCACAGTGTATTGCCTTTTTTTTAGAATCTGGCTTCGATTTGTGTTCCTTGAAGTTAAAAGCGGCAGATGTTTTTTTTGGACACGGTCTTGGTACATCACAACGCTCCTCTGGGTGAAATTTGAAGGTAGGTTTAGACATGCAGTGATTAAAAGTTCTCTTGTGGGAACAGGAATTATTAGATTGTTGTGTTAAAGAAATGAAACATTATTTTTTCTGAATGTAAGCTACTTGAATTAGTTTTTACACTATTTGAAACCAAACAATCCGTTTGGTGGTAAATAATGCAACCAACAAGATAAATTTGCATCTGAGCAGGAATATGAATCCAAGCTCTCCAGGTTTATCCTTTGGCGCTCTACCATTGACCTACTTGGGCATACCTCTTGGAGAAAGTACAAGTAAAATTCTCTCTCCTTAAATCCTCGAGTCTCTCAATAAGTAGTGAAATTGTTCACAACACTTAATAGGGGTGCTTCTAATGCAAGAACCCATTGTGATGGGATTTCGTTGTAACGTCAGCTATTGAGATCCTGATGTGAAATCGACTTTTCGAGACAAGTTAAATATAATTAAGTACCTAAATTTCAGGACGCCAGCGCTTTATGTTAGAGTTCTTGGGTTCAAATCTCGACTAAGATAATTTTTTGCCTCTATTTATATTTAACCTATGTTCAACAGACGGCTTGTCTGAAAAAACTCCAATTTGTGAATTTTGGGCATAAATTATATCTCCTTATTAAATCTGTTACTCTATACCATGAATTTCAGAAACTGGATGCACTCCAAATTAAGCATTCTAACTGATTCTATTCTCGGAAATGATATCATGATTCATTGAATAACATTACTTACTTACTTACTTACTTACTCACTGGCACGATCGAACCCGTAGGTTCATGGCCGCGCGGACGTAAGCACTCCATACATCCCTATCCCGAGCCAATGCTTTCCAATCATTCCCTGTATAATCTACTTCCCTCAAATCATAGTTAATGTTGTTCTCCCACTTCATTCTTGGTCTACCAACTGGGCGTCTTCCTTCCGGCTTTCCTACAAGAAGTTTCCATGCACGTCTTTCATTCCCCATACGTGCAACATGTCCTGCCCATCGCAGTCTACGAGACTTAACTGTTCTTATTATATCTGGCTTCCTATAAAGACCATGTAGTTCATTGTTGTGTAGTCTTCTCCATTCACCTGTCTGTTCATCTCTCTTTGGTCCAAAAATAGATTTTTTAAATACTATTTGCGTTTTTCTCTGTTCTCTCAATAACATCGTCATCAACCATCATGGCTTAGACCAAGTGTGATCTGTTCCGATTTCTATCTAATTGTTGGCTCCATTATTTACCCTGTCGTCCTCGGCGTCTATGCCCTTGTACGTTGTAATTCAAAAAATGTTTAGGCAGCCTTTCTTTATTCATTCTACTGACGTGTTCAAACCATTTGCTTTCACGTTATTCTATCTTATTTAAGAGAATTACACTGTCTACTTGTAATTCTTTGCGGTTATCTTCATTTTCTTGTCATCTAGAAACGATCCTGCCACGTATCGGGAAGACCTCATTTCTGCTGCTTCCAATCTAACTAGTATATTCTTAGTAAAATACCAACATTCCGATCCATAAAGCGGTAGGGTTGAATGGAATCCCGTTCGTCCCGCGCGCGGACATGGACGTTTCCCTATTTGCAACTTTATTAACCAGAAGGATTTATTTACGGTTATTTTCCTACAGATGTTAGCTGGTAACATGTGGTTAGTACATCGCCTCGAGGAGACATCTATTAGAAAACTAAGGTATTGCTCGGATGGAAGAGGATAGGTAAATTTTGCTCAAATATCTGTTTATTCAGACTAAAGGTTCTTTTACTAGCCTGAAAATGTCCAGACTCGGGACCAGCAGCTTATATTCCCTCCTGGAGGACTTGTTGCTTGGTTTTTATACAGCGGTATATGTAGACCTACAGTATAGCTAAAACTTCATAATATTTAAGAATGGGTTTTCTACGGGTTATCTTGTTAAAATCCTTCTAATTTTACCTGAAATTTGATGGAATAAATTAATATTTTTGTCAATATATATTGTGCAATCTATGCCTAGAGAGATAGCATGTTAATTAAAATATATTACTTGTTCTGCAAGAAGAGTTATTTATTAATATTTTGGCTGTTTGCTTGAAACACAATTAATTTATTTTTACTGCATGATGATGATGATAATGATAATGATAATAATAATAATAATAATAACAATAATAATAACAATAATAGTAATAATATTAATATCTTTATTTTACTTTACAGATTTTAAGCCTTCAGGTCTTGTCTAAATCTCGACTAGGTTAGATATTATTTATAATAATTAGTTTTTATCTAAATTGAAATAAATGTAAATGACTACATGGTATACCTAGAATACATTTTTTCTGCAATATATTATGTTGATTTACTCAATATTTAACGAATAAAATATAAAACGTAAACTATAGAAAAATAAAAATAAAATTACTAATAACAGAATAAATTTAATTGTGGATAAAACAATTAATTATGCCAATACAAGTAATTGTATAATCTTGATTTAAAAGTGTCAAGTGTGTGGCAACCCTGGTACCTCGAGAGAGTGAATTCCAGGAGCGGAAAGAGGTTACTGTGAAAGAAGTAGAATATGAAGAAGAGCTGTGGAGAAGGATTGTTACCAGACTTTTATCTTGTGACCTAGTGTTATGTGAGTGGTGAAATTTTTGGTTTCAACTGCCCAAGTCTCATTGCACAGAGATTGAGCCAAGTGTCCCGACCACTTCAGGTCCGATTATACTGTGGCACTGTCGTAATTTGCCATTGGTTATAGTTTTTACTGTTGTGTTTCTAAGTCGATGTATATTTATGAGTGTTCGCAACTTTTTTGTCGTCTGTGTATGCGGTACACTTTATCTCGTTTTGACATAAGTTCACGTAGTAAGTTATTTATCAAAGAGAGCAGGGGCCGGTTAAATCGTCGGATTTTTTTACTGGTGCATGTCTGTCATATATTTTTAGTATATCAGTGTATTAAATGTCTCCACTTTTTCTTCAACTGATCGAATATTCCATATTGCTTCCCAAGGTGGTTCTAAAGCGTCTGATTTTAACTTAGTACTGTCATCTTTGGCCATTAACAACAAAAACAAAATAAGTACCTTTTGGCAACGGAAATGAATTTTATACGAAGGGCCGCAAGAATTTCAAGAAGAGAAAAAATTAGGAACTCAGTTATAAGGGAGAAAATGAAGATTGAAGACACTATTTTAGATTATATTAAAACTCAGCAATTAAGATGGTATGGACATGTCCAGCGAATGGAAGAGGGTCGACTACCAAAATCTGTTTTGGAATGGAAACCTGAGGGAAGACGAAGCAGAGGAAGATCTAAAACCTCCTGGAGTCAGGGAATATGTTTCTATATGAAGGAGAAACATCTACAACCAGGACATTGGATGGACCGACAAAACTGGCTATTAGGAATCGGACGAAGTCAAAATATTCAGTTGTATGTGTGGTGAGTCAGTCTGAAGAATATTTATATGATAATCGCCTGCGACAATAATATATTAATGAGGAGGTAATGAATCGTTCTAAACGTTTATTAGATCGGAGAAATATCATATTTCAGAGAGTGTATACATACATAAGACTTTTTTTTAGACTTGCTTAACTTTCCACGAGAAGAAACCCGAATCGTTCGGAATACACGTACAGAAAGGGACTGGTGTACAATTCTGTGATGGAGTTAATTTAAGACATAGGCACACCACCTCCGCCTCGTTTATCTATCCTTCATTTGTGATCAATGTATATATCCGTTAATGTGTACAAACGAGGGGGTTAGCCTGATTTCTGAAATTAGGATGGCGCTGATTTCAAGAGATAAAAATATAGATTCGGGAATAAACAAAGTGAGAGAGAATGTTTTGTGCATTTATGTGTGCAAGTAAAATTGTGGAAGGATCAATAGAAAATGCATTTTAATTAAAATGGAAGTTGAAAGAGGAGGATATTTGCAGGAAATATTCAGCAGTGATTTTTTTCAAACTGAAAAATGGCTCTTTGTAAGCTATACCCTTCTATTGTTTTCTCTTAATATTTTCATCTATTTTTCGTCATAATATTCTATTCACAAAACTAGGCTCTTATTGGTCCTTAACTCTTGCAACTAGACAATAATCATAAGATTCTGAGGACGTCCCTGAGTTTGATGCTAAAGCATTAGTGCGCTGATCTGCGTACTGCTATTTGGGATATGTCTTACCTGCAGAATCACAACTAAATAATTCGCTGGCACTATCAAACCCAGAGATTCACAGCCTCGCAGACATAAGCTTTCCTTGCATACCTATTATGAGATAAGTTTTACAATAATCCCCTGTGTGTAATTCGCCTTATATAATCGTGGTTATTGTTTTTCTCCCACCTCATTCTTGAGCTACACACTCGGCGCCTTCTCTCCTGATTTCTCCATGCCACACTTTCATTCCCCTTTCGTGCCACATGTTCTCCCATTCCAGTCTACAAGACTTAAAGTTCTGTTCTTATTACATCTGCTTTCCCATAAAGATCACGTAGCTCACTGTTACGAAGTCTTCTTCATTCACCAGTCTGTTTATCTGTCTTTGGTCCAACAATTTTCCTAAGAACCTTATTCAAAATACTCGTAATATTTTCTCCTCTCTTAAAGTAGGACACATGTTTCGCATCTATGTAATATAAGTGGAGGAATAAACGTTTTATGTATTTTTAGTTAGTTTTTTTTAGAGAAGTTGGGATGACGAGTCCCTGCAATGCATAATAGCATGCGTTTCCAGAGTTCAGATTTAGTTTAATTTCTATCTGAGCCTCATTCCTAGAACTAAAGAGTAAAATTTCTGCATTATCCGGTATTTGAACCCAAGATCTCCATTTTACGCGATGACGCACTAACCAACTGTATTCCAGAGGGCACAAATATTTCTCTATTTCAAATTCCCATGTACCCCTCATAGTGAACCTCTGTTCACATTACAACAAAGTCGCTTCCACTAAGAAGACGTTATTATAGGAATTTATTCCTGTTTGCAATTATTTTCCCTAGGTGATGGTTATTTTTCCATGAAATTATTAATAGAAAAACACAGAGAGTTCAATGTAGAAACACATTTAGCTTTTGTGGACTTCAAAAAAGCCTTCGACAAAATCAATAGAAATAAACTGGTGGAAGTTTTAGCTGACAACAATCTACCTCAACAGCATATTTGAAATTTATACAATATCTATAAAACAAATTTTATTTCAGTTAGAATCAATAAAACACAAACAGAATGGACCGAAATTAATAGGGGCGTAAGACAAGGGATGTGACCTCTGGCCCTTGCTCTTTATCATATACATGGATAGAATACTCCAAGAATGGCGACAGAAGAGACACGGTTCTATCCAAATTAATAGAAACCATAAAATAGACTCTTTGCTTTTTGCAGATGATTTGGTATTAATAGCTCCAACAGAAACACATTTACAGTATTCTATACACAATTTTAATATAATTGCAAAAAGGTAAAAATATGGAAATCAATACAAAGAAAACTAAAATGATGGCCTTTTGTGGGAAATACCCTATACCTAGCAAAATTGTTTTATATGATGACATTTTAGAACGAGTAAACGAATTTAATTATTTGGTGATAATTTAACATTTCAAGATGAAGCTGGTATATCAAAGAAAATCACTAATTAAAAAAACAACGGGGGTAATTAACAGTATAATGAAACCATCTTTAGAACAGAAGAACACAAGAATACGTCTTTATAAGGTTCTCGCAAGACCAGTATTAAGATATAGTAGTGAAGCATGGACAGTACGAAGAAGCGATGAAAACCGAATAACAGCAAATGACATGCGATTTATGCGCCGTACAGCAGGCTACACAAAGTGGGACCATAAAAGATATGAGGAAGTTATGAAAGAGTTGGATGTAGAACCATATACAAAACTACCAGAACAACCGGAAAGCCCATCTTCAACGAATGCCGTCTCATAGAATACCAAAAGCCATACTTCGCTACTGCCCGCAGGGCGAAAGATCGCTGGGACGTCCAAAAAAGCGCTGGATGGAAAATTCCCCTTTGAGACCGTAACAGGCCACACGGCCTAACACTTTCATGGTTAATGAGGATGATGATTTTAATTTAGTCTCATCTTCAAATTTTCCCACTTTTGTTATCAACTGCCCATTACTGTTATGTAATGTATTTGTACGTGTGACTATAGCTTTATTTTTATTGATATTTACTTCCAGCCCCAGTTTCTTAGTGTTATTTAATATGTGTTTGTTGGCGTTTAGGATTTCCTCCCTATCGCCTAATAATACTGCATCATAAGCATATACCAACAGCTTATTAGTAATTCGTCACAGATATCTCATTTTGGAAGATCATAAGGGAAATCGGCTGTGCAAGGGTAAAAGAAGCTCATAATAAAAAAATTAAGATATGGACTCTTACTTTAAGGGAGGAAAGGAGATTACAAGTATTTGAGAATAAAGTTCTTAGGAAAATTTTTGGACCAAAGAGAGATGAACAGACAGGTGAATGGAGAAGACTACACAACAATGAACTACATGGTCTTTATAGGAAGCCAGATATAATAAGAACAGTTAAGTCTCGTAGACTGCGATGGGCAGGACATGTTGCACGTATGGGGGAATGAAAGACGTGCATGGAAACTTCTTGTAGGAAAGCCGGAAGGAAAACGCCCAGTTGGTAGACCAAGAATGAGGTGGGAGAACAACATTAACTATGATTTGAGGGAAGTAGATTATACAGGGAATGATTGGAAAGCATTGACCCAGGATAGGGATGTATGGAGAGGTTATGTCCACGCAGCCATGAACCTACGGGTTCGATAGTGCCAGTGAGTAAGTAAGTATCTGATTCTCATTACTTGACAATATCCGTTTTGCTGTGTTAAAGGTACATTTAGATCTACAAATAAATAAATAAATAAATAAATAAATGACATTAAGCAATGAAAATCATATATAAACGATTCAGAAGATGCTTTAAGGAAACCTTAAAATGTACAATTACTAGCAGAGAAATATGTCTTAAAATTTCAAATCACGAAACAAAGGCAATTAATTGCATTCTAATGGAACAAACCCAATTAGAAGTAAAATAGTAATAGGTATAATAGTATAATGGAACAGATAAATGCATTTAACTAAGAATATTCAATGTCATACGAAAATGAAAAGTATATAATTAACAAGATCATAGCGTTTTTACAAATAACAGGAATTATAAATATAATCCTCCCAAGTACAAAAACACACACAATTAAAAATCTATAAATACTCTTGCAGTAGCCACATTGTTATATGGATGCGAAACATGATGTTAAAAAAAAGATGAATCCCGGATTACGGCAGCAGGGATGAAATTCATGAAGAGAATAACAAAGTGCACATAGCAAGATTATAAAACGAACACATAAATAATATTAGCACTTAAAGTTGAACCCATTCTTGGAAAAAATACATAATTGCATAAATAAATGGAGACTACATGTTGGCATAATGGCCAGAGAAAACTACACTTAGAAAAGTTTGGATGGATAATGAGAACGAAACAGCTTTATCCTTGAGAACATGATAGATAGGATTTTTTAAATAATGGAAGAAAGATTTGGTTCACTTTTGCAAGAAACTAGTTGAGGTAGATCTACGAAATTTTCGTGATACTGTACACATTATGTCATGGATTAGAAACAGTGCACGGATTAAAGGCGGAGTTGATACTGAAGTCAAGTAAATTGTGTGAGGATGTAAAATATATTAAATCAAATGAATACGATCTTTTCTTAAGCTCTTTCCTTCTCTGTTCCGTGATTAGGGCGCTCCCTAATGGGAACTTATTGACCTAGTCAATTTAATTAAGCTCATTTATCCATATATATATCAACGATTGATTGACGGTCGACCTAGAGCCTCGATTATTCATCTAGTGGGTAAATAAGATATTTCTGGATGGGAAACGGTCGGTATATTTTGCACAGACACTTTTTTATTCAGGCTTCTGGTTCTTCCGACTCGTGACCCATGGCTTAAAGTCCCTCCCGGAGGACTTCTTCTTTGGATTTTTCCTAAAAAATCTATCGACCATGGCAGGGTTTGAATGCAAGTCCCTTAAAACTAGAGGCAAGAAACATTGCCACTAGCCCACCGCGGCCGACTACAGCAATACGATAATGCACATACAGATAGAGGTTACCTAAAAGTTGTTCAATTGTTCAGGAAAGAAAAATTGGATCACTTAGAAGATTACAGCTCTGTTACTCAGGATTTTATTACTTCAATCATTTTAAGTGGCAGTAATATACTTCGCAAACTCTGTTCCCCCCCTCTCACTCTCTCATTGTGTAAGTGTGTTTGTAATGTAAGAGTTGAATTACGTTATTTCTAAAGAATATTACACTAATAACGTCTGTGAAAATGTTTTATATGATTAAAATAAAATGAACTATAATTCTATAAAACTGAATATTTTAAACAATACTGTATTTACAACTCGCAGTTTGTGATAGGCCTAAAGGGTAACGTATTGACATCTTAAGTTACTAAAACAATGTGTGAAAAAATCGTGGTGTTATCGATAAGGTAAAAAGTAGGGTTAAAATTGATTAAATAAAAATAAAACTTAGTTTTATTTGATTTTCATATTTATTAAGATATAATTCAGTGACAGCTGTTTCGGTACACTGTACCTTCTTCAGACATGTTAACAAGTTATGAATTGTGTTCCAACTGATCTAAGCAACAATACAACAATAATTTATTTAAATTTTTAAATTTAACAAAGGCGATTCATTCAAAATTGTTTTTTTTATTGTTAATAGATGCAAATGCATTAGCCGTAATAAGAAAATTGATAGGAAATCTGCTAGCCTTTGTGCACATGAGTGATATCACTTCCGTGGTTACAATTCCACTGCGCTTATGTGTGTTCCAACAATGTTACTTGAAGATAGATGTCTATAGTTTTTAATTGACGCATAATATGATAGATTTGTTGGAATTGCGGAGTTTTCTTACTGAGTAGTTTAGTAGTTAACTCTACGCTCTGTAACCACAGCTTCAGTGAAATCATCCCGAATCTCAAAATGTCCGATGTCAGCGTTTTAAATAAGCCTGTATCGGAAATTGACATGCAGTTACATGGGTACGATATTTATTTTATTTTTATTATTTTTTAAGGTTTAAAGTTTTATATTTCTCCTCTGGTAGTAGCAGTAGAAGGGCTTTATTAGATTAAAAGTAAGACACAAGCAATGGTATTTACAAGTATGAATCGCACGGGCAGCAAGCCGCACGTGCTACTGACAATAAATTAATGTATATCAATAATATAAAATAATCAACTTTTATAAGATTCATGATGTGTTCCGTTGAGATTTATTCAAAATTAATATAAAATTATAGAATAGTCACCTGAAAGGTCCGTCTCCTCAACTTATCATTTAACTGTAGCGCTTTCGGGACTTGTTCCATCATCGGCAGGATTCAAAACTGGTGTTTCACTGAAGATCTGGTAGAGGGGGTTGCATGTATTGGGTTCGTTTTCGTTTATCAGGCTGTCGTTGTGAGCTGCTTTCATGATTTCCATCTCTTCTAGTACGTTTATCTTCGCTGGATTATTTTCTCTGTGCACTAACAGTAATGCACAGAGAAAATAATCCAGCGAAGATAAACGTACTCGAAGAGATGGAAATCATGAAAGCAGCTCACAACGACAGCCTGATAAACGAAAACGAACCCAATACATGCAACCCCCTCTACCAGATCTTCAGTGAAACACCAGTTTTGAATCCTGCCGATGATGGGACAAGTCCCGAAAGCGCTACAGTTAAATGATAATTAAGTTGAGGAGACGGACCTTTCAGGTGAATATTCTATAATTTTATATTAATATAAAATAAAACAAAACAATACATAAGAATACAATTACATTATACATTAATTAAGCTAGGTATAGTTATTAAGTAGTAATACTATTCTATTTTGCTTACATGTTTATTTATTTACGAATGAGTTGTTCTTGTTTTCCGCGTTTTGTCCAAAAATTTATCCGCGTTTTATCCAATTTTCTGGGTTTACCATTAACTCGTATCATGCTAATTTCTAACGATTTGAAATTAGAAATATTTCTGGCAACAACTGACGCCTCCAATATTCCAAATCGTTACATTCTCCTAGTAGGCCTATATGTATTTCTTCTTTAAAGCTCCCGCACATCGGACATAATCGCATATCATGATCGTGGGTATATTTTAAAAATTCCCAGCACTCAACTTAAACAAAGCAAGCTCTGATCTCTCATTATATCCTAGACTGTTATTAAATATATGTGTATAGATATATTCTTCAAACTTATTTTAGGTATCTTTATAAGAACAGTGAATGTTTTCCTGTACAGTCAGCGAAAATATCTCGTTGGTTTATTACCAAGTGACTCCTCCTCATCTTTCTCCACACTAAGGCTAATCGCTCTGCCACATTGTGAGTTTCTAAACTTGAAAATATTAATAGGAATAGGTTTTTCTAATCCGAAGATTCCTTAATGTGTTTCAAAAGTCTGAGACCGACACCGCAGGGTTGAAAAAAGGAGGCCAATATAATAAACTATTTGTATGCCAACAACAGTTTTCTCGTTATGTTAGGTATGTCATAGTATTACCTACTGATTACGTACCTTTTTCACACATAAATGACACTTTTCACTTAGACATTGCTGAAATATGTCTTAAACACAAATGAGTCAGGGACTGTCCGGTACGTTAAAAAAAGTTGTTGCACATGCATTATTGTACATAGAAAGTTGTTTATTTTCCCCTACTTCTTTGACCTTTCAGGAACATATATAACTAACTAACTAACTAACTAACTCATTGACACTAACGAACCGTACGTTCATGGCCGCGCGGACATAAGTTCTCCATACATCCCTATCCTGAGAAAATGTGTTCAATCATTCCCTGTATCATCTAATTCCTTCAAATCATAGTCAATGTTATTCTCCCACCTCATTCTTGGTCTACCATCTGGGCGTTTTACCCTCTGGTTTTCCTACAAGAAGCTAACATGCACGTCTTTCATTCCCCATTCGTGCCACATGTCCTGCCCATAGTAGGAACATATATAGCAAGACTAATCACAGGAGCAGATAATAGAATTACGAACAATTTCCTTGACTCGCTGCCATAGATATCATATATATCCTACTATTTAAAATTCAGAAAAAATCTGTTTTCTTTTTCTACAGTTTCATCAAAACTCAATAATAACTTGTAGCAATGGTCGCCTTTAACGGAAATCATTAAAATGACATCAATGACTTTGAAACACTTGAACATTTTTCACATTACAATATATGCAGAAGAGCAACAGAATTTTCCTGATCTTGATGCCTGCAAATGGACCAGACATCAACATCACTCATCTGGTTGGGTATTACGCCATCTGTCATCCTTAATAGCTTTAAATAGAACCTGGAATTATATGTAGAAAATTGCATTAACATATGAAATCATACTAACAAATTAACAAAAATGTGAAAAGTATGACAACATTTTTATGAAGTTACTATGTTCTGAATGTATTATATTATCGCGAATGGCGAAGGTGATGGAAGGAGATGGAAGTTCTTTAATTTAACCTCACAAATGTTTGCACGTGATTTCCTAATTTAATTCAGTTATTTCACAATATCTCACTGTATTTACAAAAATAATTTGTTGTTATAAGAGTCTCTTCTTCAAAGTTTATTTTACCACTCAATTATTCAATCGCCGACGGCTTCACTCAACACGTCTACTTGTATTCGCACTTAGGTCACTTTTATTCGTCCATAATAGGGATAGACTGGCGTGTCAGAATCTTGCATCTTCTTATACATGCGAGGATAGGAAAATCTGGTCTCTCGAATTGGAAGACCGAGAGGCCGTTTCTTCTAGAATTAACATATCTGGAAAACGATTCCTCCAGCAAACACGTCTAGAGAAGTCTTTTGCAAGTTTCACGCGGTACGAATCCAAGTGACTTACAAGTAGTCTTGCAGCCCGAAAAATTGAAAGCGGTAATGAGCAACGGATCAACAATGCGTCACAAATATATATAAACTGTCGGCCCTATGTAATTGATATGTGTACATATTAATGCATAAATGAGTCAAACATACCTTATTAGTGGTTCATGAATTCAAAATGTTTTCTGTATTTCAATTATAATTAAATTTTACATTAATTATAACTAAATAGAGAACATCACTATCGTTATTTGAAGAATTTTTAATAAATTATCAGTACTGGAAGTTTATATAGGTCATCTATATGACACAATATATTAATTTATTGAATTACATTTAATTATGAAATCCAAACATATACAATTAATAAAGTATAGGAACCAAGTCTAACGTCCCGCGCCGTAGCCGAGTGGTTAAGGCAAGAAGCTTGACGCAGATACTACGGGACTTGCGCTGGTTCGAGTCCCCATGTGGGAAGGTATTTTCTTTTGGAATTTCGGCCAGTATGTGACCTGTGCCCACCCAGCATCGTGAGGCATATGGGTAGCTACAATAAGTAGCGACTCCAGGTTGAGAAGACCAGTTATAAAGGCTGGAGGACCCGACATGCTAACCACATATCATTCCTACAGCTGGCTAGATGATCGTCTACCTCTGTGATTAACACATGTGGATGTAAGACCAAAGCCGACTAGTAAGCCAAGGGCCTTCTCGGCCTGTCGTGCTTGGAGTATCCAAGTCAAACTGCCTTCCATGAAATATAGCGCTGACAAATATAGACTAGGCACATTTTGGCATGATAGCTATTTACACTGTATACATATATTGAACTCCAGTATATTAACATTGTAACAATTATATTAAATTGACAATTCTGTTCTAAATATACAATTAGATATTTGTCTATGTTTTCTGGTAGTAGATTGTAACACCTGTCTCTCTCAGAATTGTCTCGTATGAATAAAAAATATGACGTGAAGGGAGCATACTTGTATCGCCTTTGTAATTGTTAGCTTGGTGTTAGTGGGATTAATGTTGGTCTCACCTTCAAGATTTTTGCTATTTCAAAATTGTAAACTTTTATTTTTAAAAAGTATCAGTAGCCTACTTAAAATGTTGATAAATGAAATATTCGTTAAAACATCACATTTTGTGAACAATTAGTCGTACAGTTATGAAAAATGAAAACTTTTATCCCTCTTTCGATTGTAATGTATAAAATATAAAAAAATCATTGTCTCAATGATCTCTGACTAATTGCTGAAATCTTTATGTATAAAAATGAGAGTCTATCTCACCTTTATGGGCTCAAAAACTACTTGACCGATTTGATTGGAATTTTAACCATTATTTAGATTTTTTTTTTTGGGAGAGAAAACGTATATAACATTTTACCGTATGTACTATGGGCTGCAGCTAAAACAGTGCATAGGTGCTCTAGAAAAGTAGCATTTAAGACGCTTAAATGGCTTACACTGCCTAAATCATAACAAATACACCAAATTATTGTACACAGAATTGATTATCTCAAAAAAATCAACAAGAAATTCCACGACAGCATATATCCATCTTTTTCGAACAACTCTCAATACCATTTTTGTCTTTATGCCAAGAAAATAGTGGTAAGTAGATTCCCGGGCAACGCCGGGTAATCAGCACGTGGTATTTCAATAATTACGATATAAATGTAAAATTATTTTAATTGTTACTTATTCCACTAAACATAAAAGCACACACACACACACGCACGCACACATATATAGGCTATAGGCGTAGTAGCGCACTCCGGGTATTAGCTAGATTCTTATAAATTCGTTTCTCCAGCTATATATGTAAAAAAAAGAACTTTTGCTCCACTCTGTATTGTATGAATGCTAACTAACTAATTCACGGACTCTATCGAACTGTGGGTTCATGATCGTGAGGACATAAGCTCTCGATACATCCCTGTCCTGAGCTAATGCTTTCTCAATCATCCCTGTATAATCTACTTCCTCAAATCATGGATAATGTTATGCTCCCACTTCATTTTCGGTCTACCAACTGGGCGTTTTCCTTCTGGTTTTCCTACAAGAAGCTTCCATGCACCTCTTTCATTCCCCATTCGTGGCACATGTCCTTCCCATCGCAGTCTGCGAGACTTAACTCTTCTTATTATATCTGGATACGTAGCTCACTAGTATGTAGTTTTCTCCATTCATCTGTCTGTTCATCTCTTTTTGGCCAAGAAAAGTTCTAAGACCTTTATTCTCAAATACTCGTAATCTTCTTTCCTCCCTTGAAGTAAGAGTCCATGTTTTTAACCCATATAATATAACTGGTGGAATAACAGTTTTATACATTTTCAGTTTAACTTTTTGAAAGGAGGAGGGACGACAAGAGTCACTGTAATGCATAATACTGTCCTCCTCCGACGAGTTTAGCGCAGGGAGGTAGGGTATTCTTGCCATTCAGTTTACTACTCTTGCAGGTAATTTCTTTCTTTTGTTCCTACAACGAGTCGAAGGGAAGTATTTCGTGGTCCTCATTTCACATACTATGCAGTTTTCAGTTTGCGGTTTTGAATAGATCTAAAGCATATTGGTTTCGAAAATAGGGCGAATGTTTTCAATATGATTGTACTTCCTTCCTGACTGGTGTTGTTATTCAGTATCAATCCCGACACCACATTCCTTCGAGCGCTAAGCTCGCCTGAGCAGGACAGTCAACATGCGTTTCCTCCTGACTTGAAGTAGCCTATGTTAATTTCCTCCGTGCATCTCATTCCTATTTGTGATTATTGTTCCTAGATATATTGTATGACTTCGTGACTTAAACTTTCCCCGTAAGATGTATGTGTCATACTTGTGTAAACGCAGTTGATTTTCCGATCAGTTCATCTCCAATTAATTCGTATAAAGGACGCTCTACTGTAAACCAGGAGAGATGAGGGAAGGAATGAAAAGAAAGGAAAAGGAGCGTGAAGGGAGCGAGCAGGAGGAATAAAGAGTTGAAACAACAGAGGAAAACGTAGATGAGCTGATGGAAGAAACCGTCGAGTAAATCAGGTGGTAAACAATGAAATCCTTCGCATAATGCAAGACTTACAAACACCGAAATTCATTAAAAACTAAATCACGTCATATCAAACAAAAACCTTTGTTCTACAAACTATGATTGAAACAATGAACCGCCATCACTCTCCAAGATACAATGTGTCGATGTTTATGTGAGGAATGAGAGGTTAGAACAGGGGTCGTGATAAAATGCCATATTTTTCATACTAAACATTTTCCAGCGTACCACCACGCCCGGAGGAAGAAGGTAGCTATAATTCTTTCCATACATCAAGATTCACATTCTCACCATTCCACTGTCCAAACAAGTCTCCTGGGGTAAAACAATAGTTTCATCTTTAATAATAATAATAATAATAATAATAATAATAATAATAATAATAATAATAATATTTTTTAAATTAGGAATATTCCACAATACAGTGTTTCTCCTTCAACCCAAAGTGATTTGTCGTCATGAGGTTCAATAATAATAATAATAATAATAATAATAATAATAATATAATAATAATGAATAATAATAAATCATAGCAACAATAATAATAACAATAATAATAATAATCCATCCCATCCATAGTTAATTCTGCCGAGGGGCAGGTCTTTCACTCTGCAATTATAGCCATTTCCATGCTAATGCGTTGCAGCTTTTAACTAGGGATTTTGGTCGGGGTGTGGTAGCTTCCCGTTGCCTTTCCACACCGTTGCAGGAATCAAGGATGATGATGATGATGATAGTGATAATGATGAAGATGATGAAAAATGTGCCATATGAATTTCGGGGACCATTTGGGCCTTAAAGTTTTCCTGACATTTGTCCCCTCATAGGTGAGGAAAAACCCCGATGAAAACCTCACCCAGAAAAATTGCCCCGACCGGGGATCGAACCCTGGCCAGCCCTCCTGACAATGCAAAAACGCTACCTCGAGACCACAGCGGTGGAACTAATAGTAATAATCGTAATAATAATAATAAAAATAATAATAATAAAAATAATAAAAATATACTAAAAATTACAATAATATCATAAATAATAATAATAATAAATAAACATACTAATATAATAATAATAATAATAATAATAATATTAATAATAATAATAATAAAAAATAATAATAATAATATTAATAATAATAATAATATTGATAATAATCATAATAATAATAATAATAATAATAATAATAATAATAATAATAATAATAATAATAATAATAATAATAATAATAATAATATAGCTTTCGTTAGCAGAAGATGCAATAACACTGACGAACATGCTGATGGAGCTAAATGACAAGTGCGAGGATTATGGGATGAAGCTAAATATAAATAAGACGATGGCCATGATTATAGGAAGGCAACCAAGGAAGATAAACATGAGGATTAACAATGTGGTCACTGAGCAAGTGGAGAGCTTCAAATACTTGGGTTGTACTATCAGTAGTAACATGAACTGCAAACAAGCAATAAAGCAGAGGATAGCAATGGCATAAGAAGCTTTTAACAAGAAGATAAGCATTTTCTGTGGACCTTTGGCAAGAGAATTACTGAAGAGGCTAGTGAAGTGCTTTTTATGGAATGTAGCAGTGTATGGTGCAGAGACTTGGACATTACGACGGAATGAGGAAAAGCGACTGAAAGCTTTTGAGATGTGGATATGGAGAAGAATGGAACGTATAAAGTGGACAGACAAAATAAAGAATAAAGATGTGCTAGATAGACTGGGTGAAGGAAAAACAATGCTGTAACTCATAAAGAAGAGGAAAAGAAATTGAATTGGCCACTGGCTAAAAAGAAACTGCCTGCTGACGGATGCCCTAGAAGGAATGGTCAACGGAAAGAAAGTTACAGGCAGAAAAAAAACATCAGATGATAGACAATATTAAAATAAATGGTTTGTATGCGGATACAAAAAGGAAAGAGTGGAGAAATACTGAGTTTGCAGTGAAAGACCTGCTCTTGGACATAACACTATGTATGTATGTATGTATATAATAATAATAATAATAATAATAATAATAATAATAATAATAATAATAACAATAGCTAATTAACTGGCTCTTTCAAATCATAGATCCATATCCGCGCAGGCATAACCTCTTCATTAATCCCTATCCAGAGCTAATATTCTTCAATCATCACGTGAGGCCTATAATCTAATTCCATGAAATCATGGTTAATGTTATTCTCCCACTTAATTCTCGGTCTACCAACTGGACGGTTTCCTTCCAGTTTTCCTACAAGAAATTTCCATGCGCCTCTTTCAATCCCCATTCTTGCAACAAGTCCTGCTCATTGCAGCCTATGATACTTAAGTATTCTTATTATATTAGGTTTATATAATCATGTAGCTGTTATGTAGTCTTCTCCATTCGCATGTCTGTTTATCTCTCATCGATTCAACATTTTCCTAAGAACTATATTCTCAACTTGTTGTACATTCAGTTCGAGACTGGTATATTTCCGGGCAAACGTTTATCTTCAAAGCGTTACCTGCTGAGTCGCCTCTACAAGCCCTAGAAATTTGTAATGGTAATTTCTGATCATCCAGTATACAAACGTCAGTCGTCAGTCCAGTGGTTATGTTCCTTGCCTCTAGTCCCGACGGTCGCGGGTTCAAACCCGGTCGGGGTCAATGAATTTTCAGGACGGGGAAATCCGTTTCATTCTTGTAAAAGAACCGCTAGCTTGAATAAAAAGGCTTCTGTGCAACATTTAAGGGGACCCGGAACGTCCTATACTTATAATGTTGAATGTAAGGAACATTTTCTCCTGAACTATTAATCCTATCAAGTTGAAATTTTTACAGTGGAAAGGTTCATATATTTAGTCATCTATCATAAGGATTTATATAGATATGCATTTATTTAAAAAAATCTTTACAAATATTTTCTTTCAGTTTTTTACAATGTATTTTGCAACCTAAATTCTTTAATTACTGAGCTATCACAACATCAATATGGTAAAAATTGTATATGAGCACTATGTTGAAGCCCTGAAAATTCCAGGTCTCTAGGTTTAAAAGTTTAGAAGAAAATGTTCTTTATATATTGAAAAAATGAATGCTAACTGTGGGAGAGAGTTGACGGCTCACGCCCACATTTTAAAGGGACGGGGAATATTTAAAACAAATAATAAACACACTTAGAAACAAGATACAGGCAAGATAATTATACCATATTAAAGAGGAATCTCTCTAGTAATTTAATTGATAAAAAAATGAAAATGCATTTTTTCATCACATCTGGCCTTCCGGGTCCACTTAAGCGACCTTCATCCATCAAAGTAATACCTTATTTACAAACTAGATGCCTCATTGAGGCGATGTGTAACCATACGTCACTCTGTGACATCTGTTGGTAAATAAGTGTAACTAAATAAGCTTGATTAAGAAACTCCCGTTAGGGTGCACCCGTGTCCCTACGAGGGGTGTGTGATTTTTATACAGTGTGCATATAAACACGACGACCGGACATACATTTAGACCAAATGTGGTGATTTAGTATCCCCTACCCCTCCAAGAATCGAATCCGGGTCGCCGTAGTGGAAGGTAGGGACTCGACTGACTACCCCACGGCGAGGGAAATTGTAGTTGAAGAGAAACATATGTCGTTTTTAATAAAGCACGACACAAAATAGCGTGGTTTACTTCTAGACACCTAATTTGTTGTCTAACTATTGTTACTGAAACCTGTTTTACTCTTATACCTTTTTTATGATTTAATTAATTAAACGATGTCTATTCTAACATTCCAGCTTCTTTGGCCATCATTCAACCACTCTATTGCAGTTACAAACCCCTTCTTTTAACCAGCTGGAACAACGCACCCTTCATTCAAAGGGGATGCGAGCGTACTGAATTGGAAATGGGGAGCCCAACCTCTCTTACACTCACCAAAATTAATGATAATTATAATTTTAGGCTACCATTATGACTGGGACTTCTCTGGTATTATGCACCATTACAAAGGTAGAGTACCGCACAAATGCTATACATGTTTTAGGAATGACGAATGTCTGTCTTGTTTCTATTCAAAATTAACCGTTGCTTGTGTGCTATTATTTTGACTTCTCCGTGTGCCCTTTTTGAATAGAAATATCACAGATAAGCAATTTCATGATTGCATGCTATTTAATCTAATGTTATGAATATCACTCAGTTTGTCACAATAGCGTCGTCGGTAGAAGTCCTATCTCTCATTCTAATGGTTCGGGTTCGATTCCCGTGGGGTAGAGATTTAAATCTTCACTTTGGTTCTGATATTTCGATCACTTATCTGAGGCCGGATCGAAGGCTTGCGGAAATTTTTCTAAGTTCAAAAAATACCAAAAAATTGTCTAAGTCAAATATTTTATAGGCGGTCCACGTCTTAGTACACATTTTCTGAGGCTTTAGTAAAGCTTTTTATGCTCAAAATAGCCAAGGAAATAACTCAAATATAAATTTAAAAATACATTTCCAGTTATATTAATACATTAAATCAAATTAATAATAACCAACAAGTTCATTTCACATTTGTGGATTTAGAAAAGGCATATGACACTGTACCTTTACAAAAGTTGTGGGAAGCATTAGAAGATATGGCCATAAATGATACAATTATTAATGCAATAAAATATTTGTATAAAAATGCAGTATCTAACATTAAAATTGGAAAATATATATCAGAAGAAATTAAAGTAACAAAATACCTTCATCAAGGTTGTAGCATATCAACGACATTATTTAAGATATTTATACATAAAGCACTGTCAAACTGGAGAAAAAAATGTTCAGGAATGGGAGTACGAATTGGAGATGGATCAACAGATACAATATATGAATTGTTATTTGCGGATGACCAGATAATAATTGCTCAAGAATATGAAGACATGGAGTTTATGTCCAGAAAATTATTGGACGAATACGATAACTGGGGTTTGAAAATAAATTTAGAAAAAACATTTTATATAGGATGTGGAGGCGAAACCGAAGATTTGATATTAGAGGATGTGAAGAATTTGAGTACCTGGGAGTAAAATTAGATAAAGAGAATAAACAGGAAAGTGATATTAAGAACAGAATAAATAAAGGTAGAGCAATAACAGCAATGATGAATGGAGTCTTATGGAACAGACATATAACCAGGAAAAATAAGTTACAAATATATAATTCAATAGTGAGAAGTACTGCCACATATGGAGCTGAAGTTTGGAAATCCAACAAAAACTTATAACAAAAACTTATGTCGATGGAAATAGATTTCTTGAGGAGAGCAGCAAGATGTTCAAAATTAGACAAAATAAGAAATACTGTCATGAGAAAAAAAGTGAATATTGGTTATTGAATAGTAGATTATATATAGTATAAACAATTAAATTGGTATGGGCACGTGCGACGAATGCAAGAAGAAAAATTACCCAGGAAAAACATTGATTGGAATGGTGTCCACCTGGAAGAAGGAGGAGAGGAAGACCTCGTAACTCGTGGATGCAGGAAATAAGAACTGGAATGAGAGCAAGGAGACTGGCGGACATAGATTGGATGGAGAGAGACGAGTGGAGAAGAAAAATAAAACTTTAGGCACAGAAAGATGTGTAAACATTAAAATCCTGTATATAAATAAATAAATCAAATTAAATAAATAAAAACTTATATACAAAATAATATGTAAAAAAATAACATACACTTTTTACGAATACTAACCAATACTCCATTAATCCTCGGTCGGAATAGATTTACTAGTGCCATTCGGGCAATACTTAATAACCAATAATCAGTATTAATAACAAAATTAAATAATTTATATAAAAATAAATACGAAGCCTATCATCGCAGTCAGGCTTCCAGTATTAATTTAATATACATAACACGCACACACTATTGAGTAACACTAAGAAATTAGGACTGGAATTAAATATCAATAAAACTAAATATATGGTCACATGTAGAAATTGATTATGTAATGGAAACGGACAGCTAATGACAAATGAAGGAAATTTTGAGGAAGTGGCTGAATTCAAATACCTAGGAACATTAATCACAAATAGGAATGAGATGCACAAAGAAATTAAACATAGGCTCAATTCTGGAAATGCGTGCTATTATGCATTGCAGAGGCTCTTGATGTCCCAACTCCTTTCAAAAAACGTTAAACTGAAAATATATAATACTATTATTCTACCAGTTATATTATATGGGTGCGAAACATGGACTCTTACTTTAAGGGAGGAAAGGAGACTACAAGTATTTGAGAATAAAGTACTTAGGAAAATTTTTGGACCAAAGAGAGATGAACAGACAGGTGAATGGAGAATACTACATAACAATGATTTATAGGAAGCCAGATATAATGAGAACAGTTAAGTCTCGTAGACTGCGATGGGCAGGACATGTTGCACGTATGGGGGAATGAAAGAGTTGCATGGAAGCTTCTTGTAGGAAAGCCAGAGGGATTGCCCAGGTGGTAGACCAAGAATGAGGTGGGAGAATAACATTAACTATGATTTGAGGGAAGTAGATTATACAGGGAATGATTGGAAAGCATTAGCTCAGGATAGGGATGTATGGAGAGCTCATGTCCGCGCGGCCATGAACCTACGGGTTCGATAGTGCCAGTGAGTAAGTAAGTACATATTCCTTATTAGGTGCAAGGCGTCAATCACAGCACGGAGCACCACATATAGCAACCAGTCACAGCCATGCGGCGAATTATTATCAGTGCTTTCATTCATTTATTAAATTAAGTAATTGCCACAAGGTGTAGATCCTGTCAGAAGTAAAATTGTACTGGACAATAAAATTTTGGAGCAGGTGAATAATTTTACATATCTAGGATGCAATATCTCATATGAAGAAGAAAAGGTTGTAAATGCAAAAAATCTAAATTTTTAAGAATTTTAGGGTTAATAAATTCTATCTTCAAGCCACAGTTAGTCCAAAAGCATTCAAGACTGAAAGTGTATAAAACGCTGGCTCTTCCAACTCTTTTGTATGGTAGCGAAGTATGGACGTTGAAACAGAAGGATATACAGAGACTTAGATCTGCTGAAATGAGATATCTTCGGAGGACTGCAGGATACACACTACTAGATCACAAAAAAAATGAAGATATCTTAGAAGAATTACACATGGAAACTTTAGAAAACAAAATTTCTGATTATAAGTCAAGATGGATGCAACATGTTCATCGAATGGAAGATCACAGAATACCCAAACAAATGTTAAGATATCAACCTGCAGGAAGAAGAAGACCAGGACGTCCACTCAAAAGACTTCTGGATGGTGTTTCTCTTGAGGCCGAAACAGGTCAACAAATGGCCTAAATTCGTGAATGTACTATGATGATGATGATGATGATGATGATGAAGTAATTGCCTCGGCATTACCTTAACATTTTTTAGGGGTTAATGGATTCGGTCTTTTTCCCCTTGCAAGGTTCAGGAGAAGCTGGCAGGCAAATCAGTAGCCGAAAACCCAGCCGCATTCTTCGTTGTCCAACGTGTTTTCTTTTTGACTTTTTATTTTACCTCTCTTGTCATGTACTCTCCATCAATTTCTTTGGCGGTGGCCCTGTCATTCTACTTCCTAACAATGGGCACCTAGAGAATTTCCACTTATTATCTGTGTAGTGTGTGGATCAGAGTTCTTGCTTCCTGCATACAAGCAAAGATCACATGAAAATCGCTTGAAAATCAGGCGCCTCAGGAGGAAAAAATAATGAACAAAACACAATAATATAAATTCATTCTCAATTTTTGCACAGATTTTCATCAATGAATAATGACATTAATAGTATAGAGAAATTACAATATTTGACCGTAGCTAGGCAGTAGCTCTTCCAGGTCGAATTATGTTTAATTAATTAATTAATTAATTAATTAATTTGGTCAAGTGGAGTTAAGGCAATGCGGCCTTCTGTTCGACTCACCAGGACAAACATGTATTATATTAAAACACACCAGTGGCAATAATATTAGTGATAATTTGGCAAAACTAAAAAATGAAAAGTAAGATCTAATAACTTAATAAAGTTAGTGATAATTGATACATTAAAACAAACAACAAAGTATACAGAAAGGAAGAACAGTCCCCCATCTAATAAAGGGCCTACCCCTACATGAAAAAAAAATACAAGGAAAATATTAAACTGCAATGAACTAATCTATCGGTTATACTCGTGAATAAGACATTTATAGGAAGTGTATTTCTCTTCCTGAAAAATAATATCCCAAGGATCAGTGAAGCCAAACTAAAAGAAGGAATATTTGTTGGCGCTAAAATAATGGAAATGATCAAAGAAGCGCAATTTGAAAACCAATTAATTATGCAAGAACCAGTTGCATGGCAATCTTTCAAACAAATCGTCACAAACTTCCTAGCAAACTTCAGGTCTGACAACTACAGAGAACTTGTCAGTGAGATGATTGAAAACTACAAGATAATGGGATGTAATATATATTTAAACATGCACTCTCTGCACTCCCATCTCGAATTCTTCTCTGGAAACCTAACCTAGGGGCTGCAAGCGACGAACTCAGGGAGCGTTTCCACGAGGACAACGCGGAAATGGAAAGTCGCTACCAGGGTAAATGGTTTCCAAATATGTTGGCAAACTACTGTCGGACACTGAAGAGAGATGTTTCTGAAGCGAAGTACAGCCGAAAATCCCAAGTCACATACATTTTAAGTGAGTAAATGTAATTTCAGGTAAGATGTTATAATGCTATAGTGTGTAGACACAAAACTGTTTTTCATATGATTATTCGAAAACCCTGGGTGATGGAAAAGTTCTGTAAAAATATTTGAATTCAGCACAAAAATGTACGTCAGAAACACCCATTGTTTTCCATATAACATCAAAAAGTTTAAATTTTGTTGGCCAGTGTAATTGGTGTCAATAGGAAAGATATTTTATTCATTGGGTTACCTTATTATAGGCTAATATGATATGGGGATGGGGAACCCGGCATTCTTGACCACTCGCCACCTTTGCGCTGGTTGGATGATTATCTTCTTCTTCTTCTTCCTTCCAAGTATTAGGCCAAGGCCTGTTACGATCCTATAGAAAATTTTCCCTCCAGCGTTTCATAGGACGGCCCAGTGATCTTCGTCCTCTTGGTATATAATTATAAACAGCTTTGGAGATCCGATTTGAAGTAATTCTTTCAAGATGGTGTTTCCAATTTAGTTGGAACTGTTTAATATATTCCAAAATTGGCGTAGTCTTCATTTCTTTTAAGATATCGGTGTTCCTTTTCCGATCCCATCTGGTGTAACCCGCTGTTCTGCGCATGAATCTCATTTCACAAGCCGTTATTCTGCTTTCATGTTGTTTTTTTAGTGTGGATGATTATCAACCTCCGTAAGTAATGCTTGTGGATGTGAGGCTAGCAGCAGGGTGACAGGCAAGGGTTTTCTAGGCCTGTCACGCCAATGAAGAACAAATATGTGGTGATAACTGCTTTACTTCTGTTCTGATAAAGGCAGAGTTAGGATTTTTCCGCCCCAAGATTCCTCTTAATGTCCTATTTGTCTAGTATAGTCCACAGACGAAGTGAATGAAAGCAGTAGGTATTTCATACTGAGCACATTATATCATGAAGGATTGTACTACAACTTACTTTCATTTAGACGCTGAGCGGGCGTGTTAGTTCCGAGTCTGACGGACACACTTCAAAATTTTAATCATCTTCCTTACCTCACAGTGGACTATGAAACATTAAAATATAAAGTAACTAAACTGAATAAGAAGAGCAAATTTAATTACCGTAAAACCCAAAATTGAATACGCCTGAAATAAACTACAGATGTGAGTGACTTCAAGACTGTTCCTATATTCTCATGTAATAAGCCATTGTATACCTTGCAATTCCCCGTGCCCCCCTTCGTCCCTTGCTTTCATTCTTCTCGTCGGTGGACTATACGTCCCTTTTCACGACCTCCAATCCGAGATCGGATTCAAACCCGACCTGGATCTATGGAAACATTACTTTTTCTCTAGACACAATTGAGTCCATTGAATGCTGTGTGAGTTATCAATGAAACTGTATTCGATTCCGTCAAAGTAATTTTTATATATGTTTAGACACATTTAGCTGATTTTTGTCTGCATTCATTTCTGACGACACTTGGTAAATTGCAATTCATCTACAAACACACTCTGATATATGACATGTTATTTTAGTTAAAGAAAACAGGTTAAAGGGGAGAGATGATAAAGACTATAATATATCATCATCACCATCAGGTATCATGACAGCTGCCGCCGTCTTTCGGAAACCAAACGCCATTGCTCTCTGTCCATCCATTGATCTTCCTCGGATCCGCTGATATCCATAGCTGCTTGTACACCTTCTATCCAAGTTTTCTTTGGTCTTCCTCCTTTTCACTGGGATCCATTCCATAACAATTTTAGGCAATATTTGCTCTGGCATTCTTTTGACATTGCCATACCACTGTAATCTTTTTTTCTATAATGTCTATGATGTCCGGCTCCTCTTGTACACCCATAATTTCCCTTATTCCTTTATTTCGTATTCTATCCATTCTAGAAGTTCTAGCTGATCTTAAAACATCCACTTCTGTACTTAAAATTCTTTTCATTTCCTTGGTAAGAATTTTCCAAATTTCAGCACCATACTGTATGTTAAAACACTCTAAACTATGGTTTGATATATTTTTAATTTTCTATTTTTTGTAATATTTTTGCTCCATCAAACAGAGTTTGAAACATTTATTGCTTGTTTTATTTGTGCGATTCTATTTTTAATTTCCACTGTGTTATCGCCTGAACGGTCTACTTTTGTTCCTAAATAAGTGCATTCAATACTAAGGTTTTTGTTCTTCTCCATTGTTGAAATTTATATTTTCCATTTCTTCTCCTATACACAGATATTTAGTTTTCTCTATATTTATATAGAGTCCCCATTTTTTATATTCTTCTTTTAGTTTTTTTTGCCATATATATAGTTACAGTGTTTGTTCCAGTAATACTTTTTCTTCAAATAATATAAATTGCGAAATAATTTTTTCATCCCATTTACTTTTTTAATCCTTTCCAATCTCCCCCTAATTTTAAACTTCCTTTAAATCGTTTTTCCATTATCATTAACTCGTGAAACAAATTATTACTTGCTAGGAATAAGCTCATAGCTTAATCTGATCATTTAAGGCTCTTCTATTTTCTACACCGATATAATACAAGAACTCTTAAGCCTAAATGTTCATTATGTAAATTTATGTATTTCTGGCTGATTTTGGGAAGGGAAGAAACGTTCAAAGATTTTAATTTAAAAATGGATAAAAATAAATACATAATACATATATTAGTAAATAATTGAGTCCACATTTGTGGTCTCCGGCAGCGTTGCTGCCTCGTACGCAGCGGGTCTGGATTTGATCTCCGGTCGAGACAAGTTTTTTGGGTGATGGATTTTTTCGAGGTTTTTCCTCACCGTAAGACAAATATTAGATAATTTCATGGCCCTAATTGTCTCCGAGCATCATCTGGCCATCATAATCATCATTATCATATTCACCATGTTTAGTATGAACGTGTGTGTGGAATGGTGTGTTTCGTATTAATGTTGTGTTGCCTTCGAGGAATCCCTATCCCTGATCAATCATTCGGGAGGAGGCCCTTCAATAGTAGTTTTGTGGTCAAAATGTATGACGTGCGATCCATAGTTTAAAAGCCCTCTCATAACAGGTCGGGTCACTGTCAGGCGTGTGGCATATAAAAACACCTAATAAAAGAGAAGTTAAACTATGATAAATAAGAAGAAAAAGAAAATAATTAAACTGCTCGTATCTGTGTTGTGATCAGTAGAGACCCTGCCTTCCGCTCAGGCGGGCCGGGTTCTCCTCCCAGCGGGTTAAAATATTTTTAATTCTTCACTGGGTCTACGTGCATTCTTTGTCATGTGCTGTTTGTGTTCATGTTTGTAAGTAGTAAATAGGCTATAACAAGGTGAAAAATGAAACAACATTAGGAAAACAGAAAACAGATCAAAAATGAGAACAGTCAAGCGTTACAGAACCAGAAAGTAAAGTAATCCCACTACAGGCCTCAGGAGGCCCTTCGGGTAGTAGGAGGTTAAGGCTCCCACTTTTTCTAGACAATCGTCACTTGATGTCAGCCAGGTTGTCAGCCCTGCGTGACGGCCGCCTTTACTCCCAGAATAATCGTCTGGTTGTCATTTCCGTTAGATACTGAGTCGACCCCAGAACCATAGTGTCGCCAGAATGTTAGGGTCAGTTAAAAATCCTGACCCCACGGGGCTCGAACCCTCGACCTTCCGGCTTGTAGCGCAGTTCCTTAACCACTACGCTACGGCGCGTCCCGCAAAACCAGAAACAAACACTTAAATATTTGAAAATACTCAAAATACAGGCAGAGGAAATAAAGCATAATTATTTATTTCCGCGAGTGTATCCCAAATAATGAGTTTCAGGAGAGATTAGCTCCAGAATACGAAGTAAAACATATCTCCTATTAAAAATTCCAATCGCGACAGGACCAAAAGGCCCTTGGCCTACCAGACGGCTGCTGGCCTCACGAGCAGATGTGTTAATCACAGAAGTAGACGATCATAAGCCAGTGTAGGGATGACGTGTGGACAGCGTGTCGGTTCCCCCAGCTGTTATAGCTGGTCTTCTCAACCTGGAGTCGCACCCAAATGCCTCACGGTGCTGGGTGGGCACCGGTCCCATACTGGCCGAAATTCCATGAGAAAATTTCTTCTCCCATGGGGACTCGATCCAGCGCAAGTCCCGTAGCTCAGCGCCAAGGCTTCTTGCCTTAACCACATGGCTACGGTGCGGGACATATCTCCTATTAAGGATATTTTAATCTCATTAAATCTTTATAGATGCTGTGTTCCACTTCATTTACTACTTAGTAATTTTTTATTTATCACGGCATATATTATTATAATAATTACCTGTTGGTATCTAAGTTCCTTATCTCTTAAAACTGCTGCTTTTTTACCGTTAGTATAATAAAATGAGATTTAATCTGAATTGAATTTCTCATTATTCATTAAAGAAACTTCCTAAAGCAAGAAAAAGCTCTGTTATTAATTAATAAGTAACAGTGGCTAGTCCTTTCTTTAGAGCAATGAAAAATGTTACTAATACGCTTTCATATTAATAACGGAAGCAAAGCTGTCATACAAAAATTTATTTATGACTTGTCGATATTGCTATAAAAAACTACTTTGCAAATTACATACATCACACATGTTGTTCTGCTGCAAGCTCATTTATGAATTTTTATGGTGTTAACGACAACAAAATTGTAATGAAATCACTACCAACACCTCCACAAACACCATCATCACAATACCACCTACCAGCATCACCTGAAACATTACATCACTCCTTCACAAACACGATTACAATATACTAACTAGTTCTAAGTTAGTTCTTTATGCAATGTGACCTTAAACATCTATTGCGCTATCCCATTATTATAGAGATCCATCATCCATCCATCTATCCATCCATCCATAGTAATTCTGCCCGAGGGCAAGTCCTTCACTACAATCATAGCATTTCCATGCTATGCTTTGCAGCTCTACTATGGAATTACAGGTGTGGTAGCTTCCCGTTGCGTTGCTTTCCACACGGTGAAGGATGATGATGATAATGATAAGGATGATGATGATGATGGCCGGATGATTTTCGGGGACCGTTGGGCCCTAATCTTCCTGACATTTGTCTAACAGGTGAGGAAAAAACCCGAAAGAAAACCTCTCACAAGAGCCTGTCCCGACCGGGAATCGAACCCGGGCCCGCTGCGTGACAAGGCAGCACCCTACCTCAAGACCACAGCAGTGGACATTATGGAGATGAGTGGAATCAAAGTCTGCTCTACGTTGCAAGTTTTAGGTCGTCTTCTAGGACCGACACACAATGTACAACTCCTATAACCCATAACTAACTAAATAACTAACTAACTAACTCACTGGCTCTATCGAACCCGTAGGTTCATGGCCGCTTGAACATAAGCTCTCCATACATTCATATCCTGAGCTAATGTTTTCCTATCGTCCCCTGTATAATCTACTTCCTTCAAATCATGGATAATGTTATTCTCCCACTTCATTCTTGGTCTACCAACTGGGCGTTTTCCCTCTCGTTTTCCTACCAGAAGCTTCCATATACCTCTTTCATCCCCCATACGTGCCACATGTCCTGCTCATCGCAGCATACGGGACTTAACTGTCCTTATTATATCTAACTTCCTATACATATCATGTAGCTCAATATTATGTAGCTTTCTCCATTCACATATCTGTTCATCTATATTTGGCTCAAACATTTTCCTAAGAACATTATTCTCAAACTTCCTATGACCCATACCGCCATTTACGGGTTGGGCCCGTGGTCGCGAGGAGGACTAAAACCCTCATCTTCGACCTTTATGCCCTTTTTTGTTGTTTAAGCTCGGAGTAATGATGCGGTACCCTGGTGAAACCCCATTAGATACCCGCAACCACATATTATCAACACATGTGGGTTGCCAACCAAACTACTTATTTCCTAACATGAGATGAAGTGAAGGGCGATACGAAATGAAGGAATGATAAATGAATTGTGATGAAGAGGAGGGAAGGATGAATGGAATGTGTTGGCGGGATGAAATTTCGGAAACTGGAGAACCCTGAGAAAAACATGAAAATCCCGGTATTCCCCACTGGATTCAAACCTGGGATCCAAATCGGGGCACCCGTCTACCCAGACGGCTATATCCTAATGTTAACACAACGACTTTGACTACTAAAAGAGAGCAAGTATTTACTGCTATCACGAGAGCTAATACCAACACAGCAAGCATGAACAGCAGCACATCAGTATGTATATTAGCACCACCGCAATCAACAAATCAATCACTTATTTTCTACCGTTCCGCTTGGGGAAATGAAAATCATAATTAAAAAAAACGGTGAGGGCATTAAACTATGCCTTCCATGCAATGAGCGGAACAATTGGCAACGTATTATAGCATTTTGTAGAAAGACAGAGCAACTTAGATTTCAATTTGCTGCCGGAGATTATTTCTCAGGTCGGATCGTAGCCGAGTGGCGTGTTGGGAACTTTTAGGACGGGTCGAGTGCGAAGTGAAAACATGTACTATTTTTGGCACAGTAAGAAAATTAAGGGATAGCAAAATTGGAGATCAATGAAGAGAGATGTATTCTAATATATAAACATTAATGTTTGTTTTTGTTCGTACATTATGCGCAGTCGTACCGTTGATCCGATTGTGATGGGGCTTTTTGAAAAATGTTCAGGAGATTCCCGGGATGAACATAGGCTACAAGAGAGTTGTGATACTCAAATCTTACACCCTTAAAAATTGCCCTTTGTAGTGGAAAACGTGAAAAAAGTAGCTCTTTGGACGCTTAAATGGCTCACGCTGCCTAAACCATAACAAATACACAAAATAAATGTACACAAAATTAAACATCTCAAAAAGCTCTACAAAAACATCCGCGACAGCATATGTCTATTTCTTACTCGCAATAACAATTTTTGTCTTTCATTGATGCCAAGAAGATCGAGACAAGTACGTAGATTCCTGTGCAAGCATAGCAGCACATGGCGGGTATTTTTTACGGATAACTCACCATATCGAATTTTGTCTTATAGCTCATTTATGCCAAGAAGATCGAGATAAATAGATTCCCGGGCAACACTGGATAATCAGCACGAGTAATCTTATAATAATTACGATATACATTTATAATTATTTTTCAATTTACTTATTCAACTAAACATAAAAACACATTAATTTTAATATATTTAAGCGTAGAAGCGTACGCCGGGTATTAGCTGGTTATTAATAATGAGAAATTCAATATGGTATTTGTTTCCGATCTTCCGATCTTGTATTATATAATAAGCTGTCTTAGTTAAATAGATTTCTAGTGTATTTACTGTGTGAGAGGGTGAGTGGTATGCGCACGTGCATGCGCGCGCCCATGAGTGCGTGCGTGCGTGCGTGTGTGTGTGGGGGGGGGTGTTTTATACCTTTCATGCATGAGGGTAGGTGAGTAAATACTATATCATATATGTATTTGTTTACATATTCGTACGTTTTTTCTCTTTATTCGTACAACAGGAGTATACACATACTGCCAAACATGCCCATGCGCAATGTAAATGAAAATGTACATATTTCTTTTCATAAAAGTCAATAAATTCTAGTACTACTACTGCTACACCTTCTTCTGCTGTTGTTGCTGTTGCTATTGCTACTACTACTACTACCACCACTACTACCACTACTACCACCACCAACACCGCCACCACCGCTACCACCGCTACCACCGCTACTACCGCTACTACCGCTACTACTGCTACTACCGCTACTACTGCTACTTCTGCTACTACTACTACTACCACTACCACCACTACCACCACCACCATAACCACCACCGCCGCCGCCGCCACCACCACCACCACAACCGCCACCGCCACCACCACCGCCACCGCCACCACCACCGCCACCGCCGCCACCCACCCCACCACAACCACAACCACAACCCGCCACCACCACCCGCCACAACCACCCGCCACAACCACCCGCCACCACCACTCCGCCACAACCACCCGCCAACAACCACCCCCACAACCACCCGCCACAACACCCGCACCCCCCCGCCACACCACCCGCACACCACCCGCCCACAACCACCCGCCACAACCACCCGCCACCACCACCCGCCACCACCACCCGCCACCACCACCCGCCACCACCACCCGCCACCACCACCCGCCACCACCACCCGCCACCACCACCCGCCACGACCACCCGCCACGACCACCCGCCACGACCACCCGCCACGACCACCCGCCACGACCACACGCCACGACCACCGCCACGACCACCCGCCACGGACCACCGCCACGACCACCCGCCACGACCACCCGCCACGACCACCCGCACCACCCACCCGCCACCACCACCCGCCACCACCCACCCGCCACCACCCCCGCCACCACCACCCGCCACCACCACCCGCCACCACCACCCGCCACAACCACCCGCCACCACAACCCGCCACCACAACCCGCCACCACCACCCGCCACCACCACCCGCCACCATCACCGCCACAACCCACCCGACACAACCACCCGCCACCACCACCCGCCACCACCACCCGCCACCACCACCCGCCACCACCACCCGCCACAACCACCCGCCACAACCACCCGCCACAACCACCCGCCCCACGACTCGCCAGAACCACCGCCACCACCACCGCCACAACTACCCGCCACCACCACCGCCACAACCACCCGCCACAACCACCCGCCACAACCACCCGCCACCACCACCCGCCACCACCACCCGCCGCCGCCGAAGCCGCCGCCATCGTGATGTAATTCATCTCATTAAGCAATTAATCATTCTGATCTCTTTTTTTTAATTTCCTTAACTTACTGCAATCTCTATATTTGTTGGTACGTTTACATGTCCCACACCACACAGTTCTTAGGGGAACACGATCTTTCGATAGAGGGTTATAAACTCCTGAATACAAGCCTATTTTTTTGACCACACAAATATATGAAGAACCTCCCTGGATGAGTGATCTGCTCAATTGCTTGGCTAACTCTGAAGCCTTGGTGCAGAGCTACGGGACTTGCGCTGGTTCGAGTCTTCGTGGGGGAAGAAATTTTCTCATGGTATTTCGGCCAGTATGGGACCGGTGCCCACCCAGCAGCGTGATGCATTTGGGTAGCTACCATAAGTAACGGCTCCAGGTTGAGAAAACCAGCTATAACGGCTGGGGGACTCGACATGCTGACCACATGTCACCCCTACACTGGCTGATTATCATCTACCTATGTGATTAACACATGCGGATGTGAGGCCAGCAGCCGGATGGTAGGCTAAGGGCCTTGTAGGCGTGTCGCGCCAGGAGTTTACAGTTAAAACGGCAGATAATTTTTTTGGACACGACCTTGGTACATCACAACGCTTCTCTGAAAAAAATAATCAATGTTAATTTCGGCATGAAATGGTTGGCAGTCCCCTTGTAAGTAAACTAATGTGTTAATAGCGAGACTAAATAAAATACTATCAAACTTAATTGTTCATGTTACCGTAGTTCAGTAGGAGATCTGAATAACTTACAATTTCCTTTCGTGAAATTGCTAGAATGTTATATCAGGATTAGCCCCTAAAGCTTATATAAAGGCCCTCACGCTTATACAGTTACCTGTTGTCTAATAATTAATTTTTCTCTATTTATTTAATTTTATACTATGTCATTAATCTTTTCCTCGTTTTTTTTATATATCTTGTACATATTATATATTTAATTCGTTAAATTTAGAGTAAATTAAAATACATTATAAATATTAATTGTATTGTATTCATAACTTGTAATCGTTTATATATATATTGTAATTTAGATTTAAGACTTTTCTTTTGTATTTTTTTTAACCTGGTTGAGTGGTAGACAAGGCCTTAAGGCCTTAACTCTGCCAGGTAAAATAAAGCTATTATTATTATTATTATTATTATTAAAAGATAAAGGTAATTCTGCTATATCATCCATTCATCCATAGTAATTCTGCCCGAGGACAGGTCTTTCACTGCAATCATATCATTTTCATGCTATGCTTTGCAGCTTTACTAGGGAATTAAAGTTGTGGTAGCTTCCCGTTGCTTTCTACACCGATGAAGGATGATGATGATAATGATAGGGATGGTGATGATGATGATAGGATGATATTCGGGGACCGTTGGGCCCTAAGCTTCCTGACATTTGTCCTACATGTGAACAAAAACCCCGAGAAAACCTCAACCAGGAACCTGTCCTGACCGGGAATCGAACCCGGGCCCGCTGCGTGACAAGGCAGCACGCTACTACGAGATCACAACGATGGGCTGCTATATTATCTATACATATAGTTATTTCCATTCGTCTCTATCAACCATAGTCAGAAATGTTCTTTTGAAGCGTCTGTAAACACAAACCGCAGTTTATTAGAAGAATGGTTTTGCTTTCGATTCGATGTTTCTAACTGAATGCATTTATATTCTACATATTAAAGAACTGTACCGGGAAGAGTTGAAGAAAATGCAAAGCTTGTTGTAGTCTTGTTTCCAGTTACATAAAATCGATTTGAAAATACCTCCTTGATATGTCAGTGTTAAGAACTCGGAAATAAATTATACAAATAGCATGATAGATGAACAACTTCGTAATATATGCATATTTAAAAATGTTTTCTTTGGAGTATTATGAGCCAATTGAATTATATAAATTCTAAAATCGGTAATGACTTTCCTCTAAATAAAATAATTCAACCTGCTCAATGACATTTCGACATTGTGTTATTTAATACTTCTAAAATTCATTGTAAATCAACGTTGGGGTTATATAATAAAACATTAAAACAAGTACCTGATACGTTAGTCGTCCTCAATTAAAATTAATTTGTCTCTAAAAAAATTCAAGTAGTTTAAACCATGTAAGCGTCATTTAGTAACATTTGACATGTCGAAGATGGGACCTATTTTCGAAAGGTCTACATGGTTTTAACTACTTGACGAAGTTTGTTAAACAGAAATTCATTTTAATTGACGACGAATGATATATCAGGTACTTATTTCACTATTTTAACATTTGTTGCGTTATTTGGTATGTATGATTCTGAAATATATAATGTAAAACAAAATTTTAATATATGCCTATTCACAGAAACAATTAGTTGTGTATAGAGTACATCGTGTTCTTTGACCAGTTATGGCCTAAAGACTATGTTAAAATATATATACAGTCTAATGCAGAGCCGTCCAAACTACGGTCCGCGGGCCACATCCGGCCCGCCATGGCTTTTCGTATGGCCCGCGTAAGGAATGAAATGAACAAATTAATTTTATATTTTTAATTTAGATTTTAAAATGCAACATCTAGTTTGGACATCCCTGTGTGAAATTCATCTCTCTGGAATCTGGATTTGAGGTGTCACCTCTTCTCTTGACAAAGTAATAGAGATTATTCATCCCTTATTTACCGTTTTCTTCCCCACTCCAAACTTTGAACATTGTTTCGCTTGTTATATTGTCAATCAAACAGTAGCCTGTGCACGGACTAGTTGTAAAAATAGTGTTAAAGTGAGAAAATACTTACAAAAACGCAAAATTGATTCCGAGTGTAGGGAGTTTAACGAATCCTGGACCAGCAAGTACTTCGTGAAGGAGCATGGAAACAAAGTGCTATGTGTTATTTGTAACGATGTTATTGCAGTTGTGAAAGAATATAGCATTAAAAGATATTACCAAACAAAGCACAGCCATTTTGATAAATTTAATGGAGATGAGCGGACTGAAAAAGCGAACGAGCTCCTTTCTAAAGTTACGGCACAGCAGCAGTTATTAATTCAGGGTAGTAGTGTAAGACAAAGAAATGTTACCGAAGCGAGTTATGAAGTTTCGAAACTAATTGCTGAAAACGGAAAACCGTTTTCTGATGGCGAATTTGTGAAAAAGTCTGATTGCTGTTGCCAAGAAGTTGTTCCGGCCTGCGATCAATTGCACAATCAGTTATTGGCCCGGCCCATTAAAAAGTTTGGGCGGCCCTGGTCTAATGTAATCTATACCCGTACTTCCCCACGTAGTGTTAAGGGTGCTCTCTTACGGGAGTTTCTTAACATAGATAATTTAGTTATGCTTATTTCCCTACAGATGTCAGGGAGTGACATGTAGTTAACACTTGTTCTCAAATATACATCTAGTAGGCTAATAAGATAATACTCGGATCTGAAAGGCTGAATAAATGTTGCTCAGACGCACTAATTTAGGCTTGAGATTCTATTACGAAACCGAAAAATCTTCAGACTCGGGACCCACGATTTAAAAGTCCCTCCCGGAGGACTGGTCGCTTGGATTTTTCCATTATAATTATCCATAGACTCCGGCCGGGTTTTAACCCGAAACCGTCGGAACCAGAGGTACAGAACTTGAACCCTAGATCACGAAGGCCGATTTATAACCTATAAATACCAATATTTTAAATGTAAATCTATAAAACAATTGCTACTTAAACGAAGGCGCGCGAGATAGACATTTAAAATTGTCATAAGTAATGCCACGAGTGATTTCCAAATTATCGATAATAATTTGGAAATAAAGAGTGGCATTTGTTAGGACTATTTAACGAATAAAATTAAGCTGTTTACTCACAAATCATTATATATAATGTAAACGGCGATGTTTGAAAACAATTGAGAAACGTTTATTATGTTTCATTTGTTCATCACTGCAACCAGATATTATTTCTTGCCAAAGGATCGCAGTATTGTAAGAATGCACCCTAGTGGAGAAAAAATTAAACATATCAAACTGTTTATAACCAACATTAAAGGTTATTAATTAATTTATAATGTCCTATGATGTAAATATGTCAATTATATTTTTCTGGAACATAAATACCTGGTAAATAGTACGTTTAAGAAAGTGCAAACAGTGGTTTCTTTTTTGTGGTGTAATCAATTGCTAAAAATGTTTTTCTATTATATCTCGCAAGCAGTGTCTGGTTACGTTCGTGCACTATAAATCTGGGAGCCACTTTCATTCTAAGATTATTACATCTTAATATATAAATTGTTATATTCAACATATTTCTTAGAGAACCAGTCACTGCAAAGTAATGCTCTTACCTATTCAGAATGTCTAAACCGAGGAGCTTGATTTTAATATGATAGAATTAAATTGATAAAATCGAGGTAAAAAAAAGAATGTGATTGGTTGTAAATCAAAATTCATTGAAATGTGATTGGTCATTGACTCCCATTTGGGGCATGAGGTAAATAGTCTGTGTAAAATTTAGATAATTTTCTTACTTATTTTCCATGCGATGTGAGTTTGGATTACTATGAGTCAGCGAGAAAAAGATGGCACTCCTCAAATTAAGTTTTTACAAATACTTCTTGGAAAATTCTCATATTCACGTTTGGAGAAAAGAAAGAAAGAAATAGATCATGTTTCATTAGGTCATGGACCATGTCTGCGCCATGGTTAATAGAAGTTGGAAGTTAGAAACTTTCTAAAGACTCTTTTTACTTTCCTTATTCCGTCATAGTTGAGCTGGAACCGGCGTCCGTTCATTAATTAATCAACTTAAGCGAGGTAGGAAGGGGGAATTGGGGGAAGGCAGAGTTTGGTTTGCATGTATTAAGCTGTACAAAAACTCTGTATTTCCACATCATTTCGCCAAGTTATACTTGAGAAACGTCAATTCGTCACTGTCGTCCGAGGGTCACGGGGACCTAATCTCGCGTCTATTGAAGTGCTTCTCCAGCTCTGGATATCTCAATTACTTTTCCCTAAAGAGCCTGTTGATGGATGCTGCAGTAACACTCCAGAGCAGTGACTCATTCTGACACATGACTCACACATTTTACCACTTTCACACAGGCGTACATACATTCCCCACCACTTTCACAACCTGTATAACTATGTATTAAACATACTATCCCTTATATAAGCATACACATATACAGTATACATAATTAAACATACATCTACAACATTTTAGGATGTTCACATACAAAATTGTTTATCACTCACTCAACTTTCACACTTCCTCCTTCACTCACAGTTTCGCTTTTCACCTACTCACATTTCATTCAGTCGCCGTTCAATCATTCATTCATCACACATTTATTCTTCACTCGATTCACTCTTCACCCTTCATCTGCTCACATTTCAGTCGCTCATCCTTTAATCTATCACTCTTCGCACACTTACTCAATTTTCATTAGCTCAGAGTTAAATCACTCTCATTTCACTTAATCTCTCACTCACGCACTCTCACTCTCACCCAGAGTCACTCACGTACTCACACACAGTTCGCACCCTCACACACCTTTCAATCATATCACTCACAATTGACGAATCGCTCATTCGCTCAGTCACTCATACAGTCACTCACTCGGTCAGTCACTCGATCACTCACTCGGCCAGTCATTCGGTCAGTCACTCGATCACTCACTCGGCCAGTCATTCGGTCAGTCACTCGATCACTCACTCGGCCAGTCATTCGGTCAGTCACTCGATCACTCACTCGGCCAGTCATTCGGTCAGTCACTCGATCACTCACTCGGCCAGTCATTCGGTCAGTCACTCGATCACTCACTCGGTCAGTCGGTCAGTCGGTCACTCGGTCAGTTACTTGATTAGCTACTAAGTCAGTCACTCGGTCAGTCACTCCGTCAATCACTCCGTCAGTATGTCACTCGGTCAGTATGTCACTCGGTCAGTATGTCACTCGGTCAGTATGTCACTCGGTCAGTATGCCACTCGGTCAGTATGCCACTCGGTCAGTATGTCACTCGGTCAGTATGTCACTAGGTCAGTATGTCACTCGGTCAGTATGTCACTCGGTCAGTATGTCACTCGGTCAGTATGTCACTCGGTCAGTATGTCACTCGGTCAGTATGTCACTCGGTCAGTATGTCACTCTGTTAGTATATCACTCTGTCAGCATGTCACTCGGTCAGCATGTCACTCTGTCAGAATGTCACTCGGTCAGTATGTCACTCGGTCAGTATGTCACTCGGTCAATATGTCACTCGATCAGTATGTCACTCGGTCAGTATGTCACTCGGTCAATATGCCGCTCGGTCAATATGTCACTCGATCAGTCGGTCACTCGATCAGTCGGTCACTCGATCAGTCGGTCACTCGATCAGTCGGTCACTCGATCAGTCGTTCACTCAGTCAGTCGGTCACTAAGTCAGTCAGTCAGTCAGTCAGTCATTCAGTCACTTGGTCACTCAGTCATAGTATCAGTCTCACTATGTCATATCGCCACTCAGTCACTTACTACTTACTACTTTACTAACCAAAATGTTAATTCAGTAGTGAACTTTGGTCATTAGCGTATAAAGTTATTCTTGCAGTGAAAAGATAAATTTTCTTTATTTTCGCTTTATATTGAGCATTGTCACGAAATCAATGAATGTTAAGAAATGTAAATATAATTAATTAATTAATTGAGTCATAACTCATTAAATTACTATAGATTTATGCCGACAGTCGAGAAAGATTTAAACGGTTAATGTGAACTTGTTAATGCAGCACGTAAACGGAACGTTTCCGGATAAATGTTCCTGTTCAAAACGTTATCTACACAGTCCCCTCTACAAGCCCTGGAAGTTTGTAATGGAAATTTCCGAGCAATCCGTACATAGATAAACTGACAGTCAATTCATAGATTATAATAATTAGTGATTAAATAAAATAAAACTGTTAAAGTTTTCTACGATTTTCATATTTATTTTAATACGAATTCGTTACAGCTGTTTCAGTACTTTGTAGGTCCTTCAGGCGAATAACTATTTCTAGTATACCTATTTTTTTATTGAATCTCCAATAATGCGAACCCTATTTCACAATCCGGTATGTTAGTGTTTTATAGGTAATTCGAATAACTATTTCTAATATATCTATAAAACCCTAATATACCGGATGGTGAAATAGGGTTCGCATTATTGGAGATTCATTAAAATATATATATATATATATATATATATATATATATATATATATATATACACATACCTATAAAATAGTAATTCTATATTTTATAACAAAAATATGCTACCAAGGATTTTTAAAATGTAATTACCGGTGGTTTCTAGTAATTGTTAAATACTGTATTCACTTTGTCAGAATCATGATGTTCATGGCAAAGGGATTTAATAATAACAGTGAAGTCTCGTAGATTGCGATAGGAAAGGCATGTGGCGCAAATAGAATTAAAGGGAGACAAGGAATCTCGTAGGAAAGTAAGAGGTAAAAGCTTCCAATAATTATGCCAAGAGAGAGGTGAGAGAATATCTTTAACCATTATATGTGGAAGGTAAAATATACAGAGAAATTTTGGAAAATATTAGTTCAGCATAAGGATGTGTGAAAAACTTATGTCTCTGAGGTCCTGAACCTTTGGGTTCGATAGTGCCAGTGAGTTAGTGCGATTTGTTTGATGAAGTTGGATTTATACAACTCCAATAATATAATTACAAAACTTTGAACAATTAAGCTAACATTAAACAATACATATTTGTTATATTATTTGTAATCCAATAGCATTCTGTGTGGTTATTCTCATTGTGCACTAGTAACCATTTTATCATCGCCCCTAAATGAGAATTAATATGTGAGAGCGTGTATTCCCTACGTAACAGTGCATACTTTTTTCCTTCGCCTTATAAATGAAACCCAAACTTTTTGTGCTGGCAATTAAAAAAGGAATTTTAATAAAGACATTAAGGACAAATCTAAAGGCAATTAAAAGAAGAAAAAACTAAATTACTACTCTCAACAGGAAAGAACTTAGAAAAAAAGTAGAATTTTCCATTAGATCCCTTTGTAGCAATAATTTCAAATATATTTTAATTCCATTAAATTGCATTTAGATTAAAAGTACGAGGAAGAGAATTTTTTCCGTTCGCGATAGTGCTGAGATAAGATACAGTCCTGCTAATAAATTGGATGTTAAGTACTGTTTCTTTCAAATATAACGTGTATTAACAATTATCTGCACCTCAACATTTTCAGCCGAACGGTTTTATATACTGAAGGACCTACTTCAACTTTGCTGATCATTTTATGAACTTTATTATCGCTATTTTTCATTCATTATCATATTATTACGTCCACCGCTGTGGTCTCGAGGTAGCGTGCTGCCTTGTCACGCAGCGGGTCCGGGTTCGATCCACGGTCGGGGCAGTTATTCTGGGTGAGGTTTTTATTGGGGTTTTTCCTCACCTGTAAGACAAATGTCAGGAAAACTTTAAGGCCCAAACGGTCCCCGAAATCATATGGCCATCATCTTTATCATCATCATCCTTATCATTATCATCATCATCATCATCATCCTTATCATTATCATCATCATCATCATCATCATCATTCTTCACCGGTGTGGAAAGCAACGGGAAGCTACCACACCTACACAACACCCTAGTAAAGTTGCAAGCATAGCATGAAAATGCTATGATTGCAGTGAAGGACCTGCCTTCGGGCAGATTTACTATGGATGGATGGATCATATTATTAAGTCCACCGCTGTGGTCTCGAGGTAGCGTGCTGCCTTGTCAAGCAGAGGGCCCGGGCTCGATTCCCGGTCGGGACAGGCTCCTGTGTGATATTTTTCGGGGATTTTCCTCATTTCTAAGACAAATGTCAGGAAGCTTAGGGTCCAACGGTCCCCGAAAATCATCCGGCCATCATCATCATCCTTACCATTATCATCATCCTGTGGAAAGCAACGGGAAGCTACCACACCTATAAATCCCTAGTAAAGCTGCAAAGCATAGCATGAAAATGCCATGATTGCAGCGGAAGACCTGCTCTGTGGCAGGATTACTACGAATGGATGGATGGATTATTATTATTGTTGTTGTTGTTATTATTATTATTATTATTATTATTATATCATCATCATCGTCGTCGTCAAGATGTACGCAGTAGGCATTAGAATATGGTTTGATGCGGACTCATTCCAAGCTATAATCTGCAATCCTAAAATTTTCTGCCACGAAACATGTAGCGCAGGATTTGTCTTTGTACCCTTCTTCGGTCCATTTATTATTATTATTATTATTATTATTATTATTACTATTATTATTATTATTATTATTATTATTATTATTACTATTATTATTAATATTAGTTGTAGTAAAGTAAAGTGATCCCACAACAGGCCTCAGGAGGCCTTTGGGGTAGTAGGAGGTTAAGGCTCCCACTTTTTCTAGACAATCGGCACTTGATGTCAGCCGGGTTGTCAGCCCTGCGTGACGGCCGCATTTACCCCAGAACAAGCGTCTGGTACTCATTTCCGTTAGAGGCTGAGTCGACCCCAGGGCCATAGTGCCGCCAGAGGATTTGGGTCAGTTTAAAAATCCTGACCCCAACGGGACTTGAACCCTCGACCCTCCGGCTTGTAGCTCAGTGCCTTAACCACTACGCTACGGCGTGCCCCCTTATTAGTTGTAGTAGTGGTCGTAATACTAGTAATAGTAGTAGTAATAATAATATTATAATTATTTAATGACTCACTTGCACTCTCGAACCCCTAGGTTCATAACCACGATGGCATAAGCTCTCCATATATCCCAATCTGGAGCTAATATTTTCCAATCATCCTCTGCATAATCTACTTCCCACAAATCATGGTTAATACTATTCTCCCACCTCATTCTTAGTCTCCAACAGGACGTTTTCCTTCTGGTTTTACTAAAAGATGTGTGTATGCCCTTCCTCCATTCCCATTCGTGACACATATCCTGCCCATCGCAGTCTAGGAATAATAATAATAGTAATAATAATAATAATAATTATTATTATATAATAATAGTAATAATAATTATTATTAATAATATGATTATTATTATTATTATTATCATCATCATCTTCTTCATCATCATCTTCTTCATCATTGCTTATTTATTAATTTATTGAACAGGGTATAACGTATAAGAATTATCCTCTACCCAAAGTTATAGTAGGGCCTACTTCATTAACGGATTCCATTCAGTCCTATTTCTCCAGATCTCCTCTTCTCAATCCAATCTCCACTTTGATCATTAAATCTCTTGTAGCCATGTAATTTCTGGTCGACCCCTCTTCTTTCTTCTCGGGGATTCCAATCAAACACTTTTTTAGGTAATCTCTGCTCCGGCATTCTTCTGACATGTTCATACTTTTTCACAGTAATTGTCTACATTTAATGAAGTTTAATATAGAAATTTGGACATTCATTTTCTACCTGAATAGGTAGTGTTCCTAATTTCTTCTAATCTGGAATGCCTAGCTGATTTTCTTAAACAGTGTATTTGCGTTCACATGAAGTGCGGTAGTATTTTAATTCAATTGCAAGTATCAGCCCAATCTGTTAGGCTATGGTGCTACTATTTATTTATGTAGAGAAAACTTACGACAATGTTTCCCTGCCTTTACACAGTGGAAAAAACACATTTTCACCTATGGGAATAAAGGTAGATTAAGATGCAGTTTATTTGTTGCTATTTGATTATAATCAGCTATTGATGGCAGAAAATTACGAGTATTTAGAGTATACTAGCTAATACCCGGCGTGCGTTGCTGCCCCTAAATAAATGTTAATGTGTTTCTACCACCAGCCTTGAATTGCTATGCTTGCCCGGGAATCAGTTTATTCCGATCTTATTGGCATCAATGAAAGACAAAAATGATTATTGTGAGTTGTCCGTAAAAGATAAACATATGTTGTCGCGGACTTTTTTGTAGAGTTTTTTTGAGATATTCAATTCCTTGTACAATAATTTGGTGTATTTGTTATGGTTCAGGCAGCGTAAGCAATTTAAGCGTCAAAATAGGGACTTTAATTCACGTTTTTCACTACAAAGGGTGATTTTTAGGGGCGAAGTGGTTGAGTATTACAACCCTCATATAGCCTATGTTCATCCCGGAATATCCTGAACATTTTTCAAGAAGCCCCATCAGAATCGGATGAACGGTATGGCAGAGCACGCTTGCCCGGGAATCTACTTATCCCGATCTTATTGGAATCAATGAAAAAGAAAAATGGTTATCGTGAGTTATCCGTAAAAGGTAAACATATGTTGTCTCGGACTTTTTTGTAGAGTTTTGTGAGATATTCAATTCTGTGTATATTAATTTGGTTTCTTTGATATGGTTTATAGGCAGCGTAAGCCATTTAAGCGTCAAAATAGGGACTTAATTTCATGTTTTTCACTACAAAGGGTGATTTTTAGGGGCGAAGGGGTTGAGTATTACAACTCTCTTATAGCCTATGTTCATCCCGGGAATCTCCTGAACATTTTGCAAAAAAAACATAAGAATCGGTTCAACGGTATGACCGCGCATAGAATACGAACGAACAAACAAACTAACTAACTAACTAACTAACATTAATTTTTATATTTTAGATGGCAAGGAAACTGAACTGAAAGAGAAATACGAACATGGGAATTAAAAATAAATTTGAACCAAACGAAGTATATAATAATAGGAGATAAATGAAAAAACATGGTTTTAAGAGACGTACATGGAAAAATAAAAGTATGTGACGAATATGTGTATTTGGGGATAAATGTTAGTGCAGTTGGAAGTAACGATGCAGAAATTATTGAGAGAATAAACAAGGGTAAATCTGCAATATCAAAATTAAATGCTCTTTTATGAGATCAGAATAAAATTTCTTAAAAGACAAATATTTTTGATACAATTGTAAGTAGTAAAATGACATACAGTGCAGAAAGATGGGAATTAAAATCTAGAACAATAAATAAATTGAATTCTACAGAAATGCATTTTTGAAGGCATTCAGCTGGGATTTCTAGAAGAGATAAAATAATAGACAGTGTAATTAAATGAAATATAAATGTTCAAACTTCAATTGTGGAATTCATAAAAGCTACAATTAAAATGTTGTGGTCAAGTCAAAAGAATGGCAGAAGACAGAAAGAAGAATACTTGCAGCAAGCTTAAGGAGGCACGAGGGTCTCCTCAGGGCGTGTTTTAGATTAAGCTTAAGTCTGGTTTCTGCCGGTGTGATGGACAAGAGATTCGATAATCAGTAACAATGAGTTGTGTAATTAATTTAAACGGATTTATTTTGTTAACCTCTTATGAACAACACAATACACAACAAATTAATAAATATCTTGACCGCTACTTGAGCAAATCTAGACCTCCCTAGTATATTTACGTACGATAGATTGATTCACACATTTAGGTAATAATATGGGAGCAACAGGCTCCTCTCAATACTCGTAACATGATAAAACTAGCCCACTATGTTTTCGTAAGGAAGCTACTGGCTCCTCTCTGTATGTACTCGTAAGAGAGTTACTGGCCACACTCTATATGTACTCTTATGGGAGCTACTGGCCACACTCTATGTGTTTGTATGAGCCACAAACCACACTCTGTGGTCGTATGAACTACTAACCACACTGTTAACTATAAAATTTCTTGGTCTTTTATATTCATTTCCCAAGGAAGTTATAAAATTGGCTCAAGTATTTCTTTTAACAAAATTTATTGTTTTGCAAATTTGAACATATTCAACACGTCAATCAAATTTACACTTTTATAATAAACATTAGTTTCGCTTCGCTAGGTACATATACCTACCAACCCTTGAGTTACCGTTAACCACTGTATAACAAAAGTTTATTGTGTGGCCCCAAATAATAACTAAATTAATTCTAGGAATTACTAATGCTACATACTAGAAAGGGTGCCACTTGATACAAGAAGAAGAGGACGGCCAAAACTAGCGTGGATTGATTATGTTTTGAGCAGCATGAAGGAAATGGATTGAACTATGGAGATTGGAATGACAGTGAGCTGTGGAGTAGAATGTCAGTAGATTAACTGGACGTAGGATGATTTTGTGGAACATTTTCAAAACAAGTTAAATAAATAAAATAATAACAATATATAAGAATCAAATATATTTCGATAACAGTAAATATTTGAGATAAATTGATGCTGCGAAACATGGACTCTTACATTAAGGGCTACGAGGTAATGGTAAACCCAGATAATTGGATAAACTTGGTAAATTTCTGGACAAAATGCGGAATATAAGAACAACACTCATTCATCAATAAATACATGTTACCAAAATTCAATACCATTAATTCTGAATAATTCTACATAACTTAATTAATGTATAATGTTATTATAATATTATTATGTAATTGTAATATTATTGTGTTTTCTTTATGCGATTGTAATATTATTGTTTTCTTTTTGTTTTTTTTTCTTTATACTATCACCAAATATTACTTTATTGTAACGGACTGTCAACAGCATGTACGGCTTACTGCCCGTGCGACCCATATTTGTAAATAACATTTTATATATCTTACTTGTAGTCTAATAAAATCCTATTACTACTACTACTTTAAGGGAGAAAAGGAAATTATGAGTATTTGAGAATAAAATTCTTAGGAAAATGTTTGTGCCAAAAAAAAAGAGATGAACAGACAGGTGAATGGAGAAAACTACATAGTAGTGAGCTACAATATATATATATATATATATATATATATATATATATATATATAAGAAGCCAGATATATATAGAAATATAGAACAATTAAGTCTCGTAGACTGCGATGGGCAGGACATGTGGCACGTATGGGGGATGAAAGAGCTGTATGGAAGCTTCTTATAGGAAAACCAGAGGGAAAACGCCCAGTTGGTAGACCAACAATCAGGTTCAAAAATAACATTATCCTTGGTTTGAGGGAAGTATATTATACAGGGGATGATTTGAAAACATTAACTCGGATGGGGATGTATGGAGAGCTTATGTCCGCGCGGCCATCGAACCTACGGGTTAGATAAATGGATGCTTTGCATAATATATTCGTGTTGAGTAGGATTTGTGTGTTCCGCGCCGTAGCCGAGTGGTTAAGGCAAGAAGCCTTGGCGCAGATCTATGGGAGTTGCGCTGGTTCGAGTCTCCATGGGGAAGAAATTTTCTCACGGTATTTCGGCCAGTATGGGACCGGTGCCCACCCAGCATCGTGAGGCATTTGGGTAGCTACGTTAAATAGCGGTTCCAGGTTGAGAAAACCAGCTATAATGGTTGGGGTACTCGACATGCTGACGACATGTCACCCCTACACTGGCTAGATCATCATCTACCTCTGTGATAGACACATGTGGATGTAAGGCCGGTAGCCGGATGGTAGGCTAAGGGCATATATATATATATATATATATATATATATATATATATATATATAATATAAAAACCAATGTTTGTTTGTTTGTATATATGTATGTATGTATGTTTGTTTGTTTGTTTGTTTGTTTGTTCGTGCTTTATGCTCAGCCATACCGTTGATCCGATTGTGATTTTTTTTGCAAAATATTCAGGAGATTCCCGGGATGAACATAGGCTATAAGAGAGTTGTGATATTCAACCCCTTCACCTGTAAAAATCGTCCAGTGTAGTGAAAAATGTGTAATAAACTCCCTATTTTGACGCTTAAATGGCTTACGCTGCCTAAACCATAACAAATACACCACATTAATGTACACAGAATTGAATATCTCAGAAACTCTACAAAAAAGTCCGCATTAGCATATGTTTATCTTCTACGGATAATCACAATAACCATTTTTGTCTTTCATTGATGCCAAGAAGGTCGGGATAAATAGATTCCCGGGGAAGCGTGCTCTGCCATACCGTTCATTCAATTGAGATGGGGCTTTTTGAAAAATGTTCAGGAGATTCCGGGGATGAACGTAGGGTATAAGAGAGTTGTAATACTCAACCCCTTCACCCCTAAAAATCATTCTTTGTAGTGAAAAACGTGAAATAAAGTCCCTATTTTAATGTTTAAATGGCTTACACTGCCTAAATAATAACAAATACACCAAATTGATGTACACAGAATTGAATATTTCAAAAAACTCTACAAAAGAGTCCTGAACAGCATATGTTTATCTTCTATGGATAACTCATAATAACTTTTTTTGTCTTTCATTGTGGCAAGAAGATCGGGATAAGCACATTCCCGGGCAAGCATAACAGCGCACAGCTGGTGGTAAAAACATATTAACATTTATTTAGGAGTAGCAGCGCACGCCGGATATTAGCTAATATATATATGCTGCTAGTGCAGAATATATATGCTGCGATATGCTGCGAGTACAGCTAATCTAGTATACTTCCAAGTAATTTAATTATAATGAAAGATATTAATAATTTTATAACACCTCAGGAAAGAAATGAGATTACGAGTATTTGAGAATAAAGTTCTTAGGAAAATTTTTGGACCAAAGAGAGATGAACAGGCAGGTGAATGGAGAAGACTACATAACAATGAACTACATGGTCTTTATAGAAAGCCAGATATAATAAGAACAGTTAAGTCTCGTAGACTGCGTTGGGCAGGACATGTTACACGTATGGGGAATGAAAGACTTGCATGGAAGCTTCTTGTAGGAAAGCCAGAGGGAAAACGTCCAGTTGGTAGACCAAGAATAAGGTGGGAGATTAACATTAACTATGACATTGGCATCTTTTAAAAGAAATCTAAATTTATATTTGCTCTAAACTCGACTTCATTATTATCCAGTGTAAGATATATATATTAATTGGTGTTTCCCGTATAATGTATCATATTATATTATTATTATTATTATTATTATTACTATTATTATTATTATTATTATTATTATCGTATCATTATTGTTATTACCCTATGAAATGTTGTTTGTACATGACATTTACATTGCTACATTTATTGTATCTTTAACTGTTTATAATTAGTACAGTGTATATCTATAATTGTCGAATATTTATTTGTATTTGTGCTGGTTGAGTGGAAGAGAGTTAACTGGGGACCTAGCTAGTGCAGTTCTACAGCTCTGTGGGGAGCCTTTTCTTCCTTTAATTTAAGATATTATAAAAAATACAGGGAGTAAACATTTGTAACATATCCATCAAATATTATACAAAACAACCATTCTCTTTCATATGGTCATATTTTTTAATCGAAATTCATATTTTTATTTTTTTCAACTTTAGTACAAAAACGGCACAAGTGTCTTCTCGTGTTCAATTTAAAGTAATTTGGAAAACATTATTTATATTACATGTAATGAATATTAAAAAGTATGCAAATCTCTTAAATGCAATAAATGTTAACTCTGGCCTTACATGGTGTCTGTCATCAGTGGCGTTGTTTCAAGTCTTACATCGATATGAACTAAGCATTTAGGATATATGTATAAATAAATTAATTAATTTATATTGGCAATTTACTCCGAAGTTTATAATCTAAATATACAATCTCTTTTAATACTGTGTAAATATTACAATTTTACGACACATATGACCAGTGGCGTTACTAAATATTGTCAGTTTTGAGTTATTACAAATAATCACATTTTTTTTATTTTTAGATCTTTAATATACCGTAAAAATATATATCCGTACAATTAGTAGTTTTTATTGTAGTAATAGTGATTATTGACGTCATCAGATATTATCAGTGGCGTTATTGAACACTGGTGTGTTGAGAAGTCACTGGTTATTATTGTTGTTAGTATTATGAATGCTACATAACTTCATTTTAGAAAACACTCATATTTTCAGTAAATTGTAAGTAGCTTATAAAAAAATATGATGAAGTGAAAAAAAAACTAGAGCGAAATAAGACGTTTGAACTAGTTACTTCAAGACTGGAGAATGGAGGGTAAAAGTTAGCAACCCCAATTGAATGTTTGTGCAATATTTTTCTAATGTGATAAAAGACAGACCTCTCATTTAAACGTGTGAATGAGAAGTTACAAGAAACTGTACCAGAGTTATTATTTTTTCATTAACTTAGACCGTTCTTGCATTAAGGTTTAAGGCTAATCTGAGTTGAAAGATATATTATGTTGAGCAAACAGATGATGTCTGTTTTTTTCTCTGAACACGTCTAGTGAATAATATTTTATCATGAATGTTATATAGCTGGCCAGTTACCGATATATGTTTAGTCCGTTCTTGCGCGCATACATGATATGTGATTTTAACTCTCGTAATAAGAAACTGTTAAGAGACCGGTCAAAGGGGGTTGAAAAAAATCACACTAGATGTCATACCCATACAGAACAGATCTTCAAAATTTTGTGTTCCTGCATCGCCAAATAATTTATAAAAAAAATAATATATATTTCGTTGGATATATCCGTAACTCCCACCGAGTGAAGGCTTTCTTGAGACGGATATTCACGGAACGCCCACCCAACGGGTTAAGTCTCGTAGACTGCGTTGGGCAGGACATGTTACACGTATGGGGAATGAAAGACTTGCATGGAAGCTTCTTGTAGGAAAGCCAGAGGGAAAACGTCCAGTTGGTAGACCAAGAATAAGGTGGGAGATTAACATTAACTATGACATTGGCATCTTTTAAAAGAAATCTAAATTTATATTTGCTCTAAACTCGACTTCATTATTATCCAGTGTAAGATATATATATTAATTGGTGTTTCCCGTATAATGTATCATATTTATATTATTATTATTATTATTATTATTACTATTATTATTATTATTATCGTATCATTATTGTTATTACCCTATGAAATGTTGTTTGTACATGACATTTACATTGCTACATTTATTGTATCTTTAACTGTTTATAATTAGTACAGTGTATATCTATAATTGTCGAATATTTATTTGTATTTGTGCTGGTTGAGTGGAAGAGAGGGCCTTATGGCCTTAACTCTGCCAGAATAAATAAAGTATTATTATTATTATTATTATTATTATTATTATTATTATGATTTGAGGGAAGTAGATTATACAGGGAATGATTGGAAAACATTAGCTCAGGATAGGGATGTATGGAGAGCTTATGTCCACGCGGCCATGAACCTACGGGTTCGATAGTGCCAGTGAGTAAGAGTAAGTAAGTATAACACCTCAGGGAGCAGTAAGATTTCTGCTTTTAATCTCATAAATATCTAGCAGCAGTTAAATAATGCCCAACAAAATGCAATTTTAAATAAACTCAATATGTGTGTAAACGTCGATATCTCAATCCATAAGAGAAAACCATTTCAGTTTCCTATTATTCAGTCGTTCTTTCACATTTACTTTTTTTCTTCTCTATTTCTTGAAGCCGTCTAATGAAAGAGAGATTTGCATAGGCTTTTTAAATCCATTGAAGCATGTCCCACATCATGTCGCAGAAGCAAGGAAAAACAAGAATGTTTGTTTGAAGTTAATGAGCTCTCGGAGTTTGTGCCTCCCTTTTCTCATTTTCCTCCAATTTTCTTAATTTCCTTTCTTCACCGCTGTTTAATTCGGTTTTCCGCCTTCCTTTCCATTTCCCTCTTCTCTTCAGTTATACTTTTCTTAAAATCTCTCCAGTTTTCAATCACTCTCTGTTGGTTCTCATTTCCTTATTTATTTTTTATTCACTCTGCCACTGCTATTTCTTCGCCTTGTTTCTTCATTTAAAGCAGTAGATTCTTGAATTACTAACTGTTGAATTTACTGATTTAGATTAATTATTTTGAGAAGAGATTTTTCCGCCACTGTGCATATTTTAAAAAATGTATCTTAACTTTTCTTTGTGTAGACTATTTAACTCATGCCCCAAATGGGAGACAATGACCAATCACATTTCAATGATTTTTTATTTACAACCAATCACAGTCGTGTTTCACCTAAAATTTACCAACTAAAGTTTATCATAATAAAGAAAGCACCTCTTTTTTAACATTCTGAATAGGTCATAGCATTATTTTGCAGTGACTGACTCTCTAAGATATGCGGCAACCAGATTGTATATATATATAGTACAGGGCTGTCAACAGAAAGCGCATGTGAGAGAAAATATAAAACATTTGTAACAATTGATTATACCAAAAAAAAAACACTGTTTGCACTTTCTTAAACGAATTATTTTCCAGGAAATTACGTTGCAGAAAAATATAATTGACATATTTACATCATTCCATAGTAATTCTGCCCGAAGGCAGGTCCTTCACTGCAATCATAGGATTTTCATGCTATGCTTGCAGCTTTACTAGGGAATTGTGTGTAGGTGTGGTAGCTTCCCGTTGCTTTCCACACCGGTGAAGGATGGTGATGATGATGATAAGGATGATGATGATAAGGATGATGGCCATATGATTTCGGGGACCGTTTGGGCCTTAAAGTTTTCCTGACATTAGTCTTACAGGTGAGGAAAAATCGATAAAAACCTCACCCAGAAAAACTGCCCCGACCGGGGATCGAACCCGGGCCCGCTGCGTCACAAGGCAGCACGCTACCTCGAGACCACAGCGGTGGACATTTACATCATAGGACATCAGAAATTAATTAACACCTGTAACGTTGGTTATAAATTTCTCCACTAGGGTGCATTCTTACAACATTGCGATCCTTTGGCAATAAATAATAAAATGATCTGGTTGAAGTAATGAACACACGAAGCAAATGAAGCGTACCAATCGTTTCTCATTTGATTTCAAACATCGCCGTTTACATTAAATACATAAATATTTTAAAATAACTATATTTAAATAATGATTTGTGAGTAAATAGCTTAATTTTATTCGTTAAATAGTCCTAACAAATGCCACTCTTGATTTCCAAATTCACTCCTGACTTCGTGAGTTGTGAATTTATCGATAATTGGAAATCACTCGTGTCATTACTTATGATAAATGTTCTCTGATGGATCGTGTTAAGTTGTTAGTGATTATTAAAAACATTTATTGTCGCATACATCAATTGTACTAACTATTTAACTCAATCCCCAAATGGGAGTCAACGACCAATCACATTTCAATGAATTTTTATTTACAACCAATCACAGTCGTATTTCACATCGACAATTATCGAATTTTGATTAGCAAAATAAAGAAAGCTCCTCCTTTTTTAATATTCTGAACAGGTCAGAGCATTATTTTGCAGTGACTGACTCTCTAACAAATACGTTGATTATAGCAAACTAATGAAGCGATTCCTTCGACCTTCACAATTTATAACTGTGTGTTCAATAATTGTTTTCAAATACTGATTTTACTGAGTTTTTTCCGAAAAAATGAATCAATAACCAATAATGTTGGTTATAATATACAGTTTGATGTTTCATTTTTTCTCAACTAGGGTGCATTCTTATAATATTGGGATCCTATTTGGCAATAAATAATATGATCAAATTGCAGTGATGAACAAATGAAACGTAACCAAACATTTCTCATTTGTTTCCAAACAACGACGTTTATATTAAATATATAAATATTTTAAAATAACTATATTTAAATCATGATTTGTGAGTAAATAACTTAATTTTCAAATTCTCTAGATAAATTTGAAATCACTCGTGGCATTACTTATGATAAGTATTATCTAACGTATTGTATTTTAGATGTCAATATTGTAACTTATTTTATATTTTGATATTGTTCAAATGGAGACAGACCTTTGCGTTGAGGAGAATTCTCAATAATAAAAAAAATAATAAATTGTACTTGCAATAATCGTGATAGCCATGTACTTAGTTACCTCTCCAATACATGAATATCTCTAAATTCCTATTCTTAGTCCAAGTTAGCGGTCCGCTAGCAACAAAAACCGTAATCGACGTCGAATCTGCTTAATTGTATGACATAGTAGAAGAGAACTGTATTTATATGGACTATTTATTAACTCATGCTCCAATTGGGAGTCAATGAAATTAGCGTTTCAATGAATTTTGATTTACAACCAATCACAGTCGTGTTTAACCTGGAATTTATCAAATAAGTTTATCATACTAAAAAAGTCCACAGCTGTGGTCTCAAGGTCTTATCACGAAGCGGGCCCGGGTTCGATTCCCGGTCGGGACAGGCTACTGGGTGAGTTTTTTTTTTGGGGGTTTTCCCTCACCTCTAAGAGAAATGGCAGGAAGCTTAGGGTCCAACGGTCCCCGAAAATCATCCGGCCATCATCATCATCCTTATCATTATCATCGTCCTTCACCGGTGTAAAAGCAACGGGAAACTACCACACCTATAATTCCATAGTAAAGCTGCAAAGCATAGCATGAAAATGCTATGATTGAAGTGAAAGACCTGCCCTGGGGCAGAATTATTATGGATGAATGGACATTAAAGAAATTTCCTCCTTTATAACATTCTGAATAGGCCAGATCATTATTTTGCAGTGTTTGATGACTCTCTAAGGAATACGGTTACCAGATTATATATATATATATATATATATATATATATATATATATATGTAAAAAGATATTGGTTGCGTGATATAATAAAAAAACATTCGTTGTCATTGATTATACCACAATACAGAAACCACTGTTTGCACTTACTTGAACGTATTATTTTCCCGGAATTTACATTCAGGAAAAATATAATTTACATCATAGGACATTAGAAATTAATTAGTAACCTATAATGTTCGTTATGAAAAGTTTGATATGTTTCATTTTTTCTCCACTAGGGTGCATTCTTACAATATTGTCATCGTTTGGCAATAAATAATATGATCTAATTGCAATGATCAACAAATGAAATATAAGAAACTTTTCTCATTTGTTTTCAAACATCGCCGTTTACATTAAATATACAAATATATTAAAATAACTATTTAAATAATGATTTGTGAGTAAACAGCTTAATTTTATTCGTTAAATAGGCTTATCAAATGCCACTCTTGATTTCCAAAATCTCAACGTAAATTCACTCCTCACTTCTTGAGTCGTGAATTTATCAATAATTTGGAAATTACTCATGGCATTACTTGTATAAAACTTAAAATTAATCAATATTTCATGTTGTTGCATTATAAATATAAAGTAAAAGAAAATGTATATTGCTAGAATAGACCTATGTTATGTGTGAACATTCATCCTGCGAAAATAATGGTCGCTTAACTCTGATTTTATCAACAGAAGTTGATGCACAGCGTCATAAATAGGCCTGACCATAATTTACAATGTGAAAATTATATAACAGTTGATAAGTATGAATTTGAAATTACGAGAAAATTATTTTGATAGAAAATAAAATGGCTAACATGTATATATGGCGAAGAAAACTTAAGCAATTATTTACTGATGTAATTGTTATTGTTTAAAGCGATGTTCGGAAAGATCCCAGGTTAGCACCAGATGCACTATGCGTAGTAGAATTGTTCGGGCCTAGTTTGCAGTAGGGCAACTTCCGGGACCGATTAAAACGATGCGGAGAATTCGCATCCAAATGTGCAATAAATTTGGCAAATGGGGCATTCTCCAGGATTACCGGAGGCGCTAGATTAGAGGAGTTGGGCCAATGTAGTCCCGTTGATCACAAGTCAGGACTACCCTGTTCAAAGTTGCTTTATCCCATAACAATGTTCTGAATAAGCAAGCAGAAGACATTACTTATCATATATAGCAGTCTTTTTTTGCCTTTGTCCAATTTTGTTCATCCCTTCCTATCGTTCTTTCTATCTCCAACCTCTGTTTACCGCATGCCTCAAGTTCTAATGAAAGCAAGAAACGACATTGTAGAAATAATCTTGCAAATATAAAACTACACTCCACGTAAACTTCTATATGTGTAAAATGTTAGGTCTTTTACAGAAAAACTTTCGAATTGGTACCGTGTTTTGTTCAAACAATCTCATTTAACATTCCTTCCAAAATCAATTAGAGCTTTTTTTTCAGACTGGGCGGGCAGAATGCCCTAAGCACCGCGACTTGAAATATATGTTGCGCTGTCCCAATAATATTTTGGATTAATGGGATGAAAGTTTACGGTGTTAAGTAAGTTGTAGGTCGTCTTCCGAGCCCGGCACAAAAGGTTCTACACCCATTACTCATACCGACTGTTTGGGTTGGGCCCGTGGTCACGAGGGGGACTATAACCCTCCCCTTGGACACTTCTGCCCTTTTATATGCTCAGGCTCGGAATCATGAGCCGTCATCCTGATGTAATTTCCACTAAATTCCCACAGCTACATATTTACAACACCTGTGAATGCTATCCAAACTATTTTTCTTAAGATAAAATTATATGAAGGGTGCTATGAAATAATCGGTTGCTGTGGGCTAGTAGTTATGCTCCTTGCCTCTGGTTCCGAGGGTCGCGGGTTCAAACCCGACCGCAGTCAATGGACTTTTTAGGACAGAAAATCCAAGGAGTAAGTCCTCCGAGAGGGACTTTAAGCCGTGGGTCCCGAGTCTGAATATGTGTTGGCTCGTAAAAGATCCTTAAGGCTGAATTAAGAGGCCTGTGAGCAATATTTACCGACATAAACGTCCTAGTAATACCTTAGTTCCCTGCTAGATATCTCGTAATTGGGTCGGTGTGTTGACCGCATGCCATCCATGACATCTATGAGCAAATAAGTAAAGTAAGTAAAGTGATCCCACAACAGACCCGGAGGCCCTTGGGGTAGTAGGAGGTTAAGGCTCCCACTTTTTACTAGACAATCGGCACTTTATGTCAGCCGGGTTGTCAGCCCTGCGTGACGGCCGCCTTTACCCCCAGAACAAGCGTCTGGTAACTAAAAATTAACTTGGTCTAGTAACTCCTTACAAAGGAGAGGCTATGGCTTAACAATGGGCTACGTCATTATAGATATAGCTATGGAATAAATGCGTGAGATATAAAGTGCCGTGAATGTTAAGGGAGGGGGCATAGGGAGTGTTGGTGGGATGCCTTTCGGAAATTCTGAACTCCGAAAAAAAAAAATCTGGAAAACCCGGTATGGCCCACCACCAATACCCCTCACTAACCGCTAGGATTCGAACCTGAAATCCCAGTATGAAGCAGCCGCGCATACATCGGGACAGCTACAATTATCGCAGACTTCAGTTAATCTGAATAATGCTATATCCAACTTTTTTTTAGTTCAATCTGAATCGTTGAAATTAATTCATATCGGTAACACGTGGGTTATGTTACGTGTTAGCCATCCCGAACCCCAACCCCCACACCTGAATGGAGATTCCTTAGGCTATATACATAAAATCGTAGTCACATTATCTAAAAATTATTAATTTATGCTTGAGTGCTGTGGACATTAGTCTTGAATAGCTACGTGTGTAGCTACAGCCGTGAGGAACCGGACCTGCTCAGAAGCCATGACAAACAGATCCTGGACCAACACCAATCAAGAACTCCGACACTTGGTGAACTCAATAGCAGTGCATGGATACCACCACAAAAATATGCAAGACCAAGTGTTTCCACGATCCCGGGAACAACTTGTGTGTGAACTGTGCGAGCAACCATGCGATCGTTACCATGTAACCACCTGCAAAAAACGAAGGAAATCACTGGTAGAATTCAGCAAATAACAAACTATATGAATCAAATTAATAACAAAACTTATGTAACTTACATATTTTCTGCACAACTTGTGCGCATTTTTTCTATTATCTAATATATAAAAATGAATTTTTGTTTGTTTGTTGGTTTTTTTTGCTTGCTCGTACTTTATGCGCGGCCATACCGTTGATCCGATTGTGATGGGGCTTTTTGCAAAATGTTTAGGAGATTACCGGGATGAACATAGGCTATAAGACAGTTGTGATACTGAACTCTTACACCCTTAAAAATCGCCCTTTGTAGTGGAAAACGTGAAAAAATAGCTCTTTGGACGCTTAAATGGCTTACGCTGCCTAAACCATAATAAATACGCAAAATTAATGTACACAGAATTGAATATCTCAAAAAAACTCTACAAAAAAGTCCGCGACAGCATATGTTTATCTCTTACGGATAACTCACAATAACCATTTTTGTCTTTCATTGATGCCAAGAAGATCGGGACAAGTACATAGATTCCTGTGCAAGAATAGCAAGCACATGGCAGGTATTTTTTACGGATAATTCACAATAAGGAATTTTGTCTTTTAGCTCATTTATGCCAAGAAGTTCGAGATAAGTAGTTTCCCGGGCAACACCGGGTAATCAGCACGGGGAATTTTAAAATAATTACGATATGCATTTATAATTATTTTTCATTTTACTTATTCAACTAATCATAAGAAGTACATTATTTTTTGTCTTTCAGCTCATTTATGCCAAGAAGATCGGGATGTCAACTTTTATAAGATTCATGATATGTTCCGTTGATGTATTATTCAAAATTAAAGTGTACAATTTTGAAATATTTGCCTAAATGGTCTGTCTCCTCAACTGATAATAAAGTTGAGGAGACGGACCATTTAGTTAAATATTTCGTAATTTTATACTTTAAGATCGGGATGAGTAGATTCCCGGACAATGACGGGTAAACAGCACGGGGTGTCTAAAAATAATTACGATATAAAATGTTCCTTTTACTTATTTAACTTTACTTATTTAACTAAACATATGAAATATGTAAATTATTCGATCTAAAGATTTCTGTAAGGAAAACGAAGACCATGGCTTTTAGAGGAAGAGATCCAGTGAGATCCAAAATTATTTTAGAAAATCAAAGTATAGAACAGGTGTCTAGTTTCAAATATTTGGGCTGTGATGTTGGCTACAATGTGGAAAGAGATATTGACTCCAAAATAAATAAATTTCAGACGGTGTGCGGAACAATACAGAGAACATTCAAAAACAAAATTAGAAAAGAAAACAAGATAAAAATATATAATGTTATGGCGGTTCCCACAATATTGTATGGATGTGAAACTTAGGCTCCAGTGAAAAGACAGAAGGATAGAATACAGACGGCAGAGATGCGGTTCCTAAGACAAGTAAAAGAAATCTAAATTTATATTTGCTCTAAACTCGACTTCACTATTATCCAGTGTAAGATATATATATATTAATTGGTGTTTCCCGTATAATGTAGCATATTTATATTATTATTATTATTATTATTATTATCGTATCATTATTGTTATTACCCTATAAAATGTTGTTTGTACATGACATTTACATTGCTACATTTATTGTATCTTTAACTGTTTATAATTAGTATAGTGTATATCTATATTTGTCGAATATTTATTTGTATTTGTGCTGGTTGAGTGGAAGAGAGGGCCTTATGGCCTTAACTCTGCCAGAATAAATAAAGTATTATTATTATTATTATTATTATTATTATTATTATTATTATTATTATTATTATAAAAGGATGTACAAGAATTGATAGAATAAGAAATGAGGATATAAGAGAAGAATTGAAAGTACAGCCTTTATTGGATAAAGTCACGAATTACAGACAGAAATGGATTGATCACATGGATGGAATGAGTAAGGAGAGGTATTCATTGTTAGCAAGAAATTATCAAGCAAGAGGAAGGCGTGATGTTGGAAGACCTAGAAGACGTTGGGCTAATGCATTATGAAGTCGGAACGGGCAATTGCCTAATCCCTGGAGTGTTGATGATGATGAACTAAACATATAACACATTAATTTTCGTATTTCAGATCATTTATGTCAAGAAGATCGGAATAAGTAGATTCTCGGGCAACGTCGGGTAATTAGCACGGGGTATCTAAAAATTATAAATTTATAATTATTTCTCCTCTTACTTATTCAACCAGACATAAAATCACATTAATTTTAATTTATTTAGACATAGCAGCGCACGCCGGGTATTAGCTGGTTATTATCTAAAAATTCATCATCTTGAGATCAGTGGTAATTATAGCGACATAAGTGCAATAATTGCGGATTTTTTTCGACAGCCACATTTTAAACTTTCCTGAAATTATTACGTTATTCTAGTGCGTTACCCGCTGTTACGAGTCATATCAACTACGGTATTATCTTGCCAAAAATCCTAATTTTTCCAGTGCAAGACATTTTAAAAGCGAACTTCAAAAGTGATAGCACAGAATGTAGTAGTAGTAGGACTTTATTACACAAAAAGTAATATATTTACAATATTATTTACAAATATGGGTCGCACGGGCAGTAAGCCGTACGTGCTGTTGACAGTCCGTTACAATAAAGTAATAATTGGTACTAGTGTAAAGAAAAATAAACAACAAAAACAGCAATAACATAACAATTACATAAAGAAAACACAATAATAATATTACAATTAAATAGTAACACAATAGCATTATACACTAGAAAAACATTAACATTACAATTACATAAAGAAAACACAATATTACAATTAAATAATAACACAATAGCATTATACACTAATTAATTTATATATAATTGTTAATAATTAATAGTATTGCATTTTGATAACATATATTTATTCATGAATGAGTGTTGTCCTTATTTTTCGCGTTTTGTCCAGTAAATAGACAACCTATTGTCCCTGAAACATCGTTTTGCCTTTTAAAGAAACTTAAGAAAACGAACATAAAGTACAACAATAAGAAAAAAAAAGTCGGGCGTCAGCCTGCTCTTAAATACTACTGCCACAATGAAAGAACGATCCTGATCAGATCATTTCATAGACGAGGAAAAAAATCGTCCGGCACTAAAAAGTCACCTTATGCCTTAATATAGAGTGTACAGATTTTTCTTATGGTGATAGTAAACATCCATACAATCATTTTAGCACAATGGACCTTGGGTCGGAAATGCATTGTTGTGGGTCTACAGAATGAAACAGCATTAAAATTGTTGAACACATTATTGTTTATTTATTAATTCTAATCAGAAATACAATCATCAGCAACAAATGAAAGTCCAAAATTCAATATTAGATTTTGTGAGATACAGACAACTAGAATTGTATGGTCATATACGTAGAATGTCAGAGAAAAGATTAACCAGACAAACTTTGGAATGGATTCCACCTGGGAAAGGAAAGAGTGGTCGACCTAGATTTAAACGTGTGGATGATGTAAGAAGAGGTATGAGGGAGTTAGGTCTTAAATAATTGGAATGGGAAGATAGAGAAGAATGGAGAAAGAAGATAATTTATGAAGTTTTGTGCACATGAAGATGTTTCATTACACAGTAAACCTGTTTATAAATAAATATATTATCATAAAAAAATTGTGGGCGCGAATAAACTTGTAATTGATGTGTTCTGATAAATGATAATATTACTTTCCGCGATTTAACTTGTTATAATTTTACAAAAGGAGAAAAGTAGCACGGCCTGATATATTCTAGTCACGAACTGAAATTCTGGAATGCTATGTAGATTATAAAAATGCAATTGATCGGACATCCCATTTTCATACCTTTAATATTAAAAAAAAAAATCGGCTGGACTGACAAGGGATCTATCAACCATTGCATATCAAAACCCACCTTAAAATTTCTTTCAGAGAAGCGTTGTGATTTACTAAGACTGTGTCCAAATATATATATATATATATATATATATATATCATGTCATATTAAGCGTGCATTGCTCAATGTCAAACATTTAATTATAACATCGATAAAGCGTCCCTGCTATAAAGTAAAAATATTCTCTTTAATTTGCTTACTTGTTATAGTAGCTTCTAGGTGGCAGTGGAGACCGAGATACCGCTACATCTGGTACGTAATAATAGAGAATATGTATAAGAAAAGTAAATGTTTGTTCTGGATTCGCCTGGCAGCGTAAGTGGTAGCGCACTGAGATATCAACTCAGAGGTCCGGGTTCGAATCCAGTCCAGGCATTTATTTTTCTTATCATGTCATATATATACATATATGACACTTTTAACTACAATATATTTAAATCCAGCGCCAAATCTCTCATTTGAACTATAGGGAAGTAATACGACTCGTGACTTGGCACTAAACACATAGGTAAAACAACAATACATTTCAAGACAAGATATTCTCAACATTTCGAAAACTTTATTAATAACGAAGAAAAATCAAGTCTTGCCAAACACATACAGTACTAGAAAGGGGTCATCAGTTCGATAAAGTCGATAAAACAATGTCACTACTACACAGAGAGCATAACAACAACAGGATCTGCATCCTTTAAGATATCCATCCATCCATAGTAATTCTGCCGAGGGCAGGTCTTTCATTGCAATCATAGCATTTTCATGCTATGCTTTGCAGCTTTACTATGGATTTATAGGCATGGTAGCTTCCCGTTGCTTTCTACACCAGTGAAGGATGATGATGATGATGATAATGATAAGGATGATAATGATGGCCGGATGATTTTCGGAGACCGTTGGGCCCTAGCTTCCTGACATTTGTCTTACAGGTGAGGGAAAACCCCGAAAAACCTCACCCAGGAGCCTGTCCCGACTGCGAATCGAACCCGGGCTCGCTGCGTGACAAGGCAGCACGCTACCTCGAGACCACAGCGGTAGACCTTTGAAGATATAGAGATTCTAAAAGAAGCAAGGAATACAGACCGACTCAACGAGAACATACCCGCAAACATAAACCCGTTGTACAGCTTATACAACATCAGTTCCAGTTAAAATGCAGAAGATGGAACATTGTTTCTAATGGTCACCATATTGGAACTACTTAATGAAGTTTAATAATTTAGTTGAGGACGACTGACTTACGAGGTACCAATTTTATATCTAATATCTTACTAAAAAACGTGCCGTCCGCGACATGCACCATTTAACTCCACTCTGCTCTACTCTAGCAGGCATGTCCGTTTGCTACGCACTGTGGGTTAGTATTGCTGAATTCTGGCTTCGATTTATATGCCTTGCAGTTAAAAGCGGCTGATACATTTTGGATATGGACTTGGTACATCACAACGCTTTTCTGGGAGAAATTTGCAGGTAGGTTTCGGCATGCAATGATTGACAGTTCCCTTGTAAGAACCACACGGTTTAAAAATGTAGTAAAGACATACAATTTAAGTCAATATGACACAATCGTTATTTTAAAAGGTTTCAGAACAAGGTTGGACACAATAGCAGCTGAGTAGCACTGCATCTTGTTAACAATGAAGTTCTTGACTAAGTCTGAAATCAATGGCGACTTATTGTAGCTACTGTGACATTGGCTCGAATGTTATTAGCTAATTTGGAGACAGGCAGTGAGCAGTAATTGAAAGCAATTTAAGTCCTCAAATTGCGCTCTGAGATTACACCGATTTCCAACTCTCCATTTTGAACTCCTAATCCATGCGCGGACAGATTTCAATTTTTTACATTCACTTCTGCAACTCTTCTCTAGTCGACACGTTCTGTTCAGATAAATGTAGTTTATTTAAAAAAGAAATGAAAGCTCTGTGGTCAAACGTTTCACCTCTTCTTTCCCCTGTTAGCGTGTTCTTATTTGAAACATCATTTGTCAACTTAACTGGAATTTTTATTAGTATTGCAAAATATAAGAAATACATTTTAATGAATTCTGAAGGAATACAGATATTATGGTTGTAGACCTAATTATGAAAATAATTTTAAAGTTTATTTACCAATATTCATCAGTCCTTCTTACTAGACATCGAAAATGACATATATTATTTCGGAAATTATCCACAATACAGTGGTTTTCCTCGTCTCCCTTAAGAAATTGACTTTCTCCAGTTGTAGCGACCCTTAACATTATCTGTAAGTCCCAGTTTGCTCATACTTCTTCTCGTACCGTCCATCCAACCTTTAGGTCTTCCTTTTATCATTTTCCTATTTATTTTCAATCCCAATATCTTCTTAATAATTCTGTCATATATATATATATATATATATATATATATATATATATATATATATTTCCGTTGCAGTGAACACCATATGAGTCCAACAGCAATAGATTGCATGTTGCAGAGTTGGAAAGGAATAATTCTTGTAGGAATTCTCTCCATTTTTTGTCATTTTCCCGACGTAGTCCACTTTATTACAAGGTTGTCAGCCTGGAACATGCACAACACCACACACTTTACTGGTTCCTGACATTCAAACGTTCTGCCGAAAAAATCTCCTTATTGAAACCACTGTCATCTGCATTAAAAATTTGTTCATCGGTGTATTTGTCCATAAGTGATGTGCACTCACGTCTGAAGGTTAGTATTGATTTTTCAATAACTGTCGTGTTAAGCACCTTACGCTATGTCATATATGATGTTATTTTGCGGCTGACAATCTTATACCATTTTTTAAACCTATGTAACCAGAAAGGACATGCTTTGAAGTAGGTTTGATCTTTGGCACACCAAATCGTTAGGTGTTTTTAGTGCAATTCTCTTTATGCCACTTTCTTTTACGAATTCAATTTCTAGGCCTCTGCAGACATAATTCTTCAAATTTTGTTCGGTGAACACTTTTAATTTATTTTAATTTATAATATAATTTTATTGCTCAACTGCTTATTTCATTTTGTAGAGTTGGCTTTCGTTTGTTAGACTTGAGAAACTGTATTTCAAACTGCTCCATGGCCTAAGGTTAAAGATTTTCTTCTCGTTCCTTGGTGTACTTGGCAGAATCGAATACTCAAGTATCTTGCACTTTTCTTCAGAAGTAATGAGCCGGGATGGATTCGGAGGGGACGAACAATAAATAAAACCAGATTGCTGTGAAGTACTCGATTCTTCTTATGACGAGGCTATTGTTTGTTCTGTATCGCTTTCTTGTACATGAGGCATGTCACCATCATCATCTCGTGGACCATTTCATCAATGTCCAGAGTGTGAATTTCTTAAACTGATTCCGTTTCAAAACTCTTTATTGGGTCATACAAAACATCAGCAACTGCAAGCTCTTTTCGCAACATTTCACATTCTGTCTCTTTATAACCTTCGCCTGTTAGTTTAGCGATAGCTTGAACCAATATATTTACAGGGTTCATCTTCTCCACTCAATAAAAGCAAACAGACCACTCACAACTGCACAATAAAACTGACAGTACGCCTAGAATAGTACTATGCTCACTCTCGCTTATACCACAGTGCATTTTATACCTGCCCGCAACCTAAAGGTACGTACACATATGCGCGCCGCGAACACGAACGGCGCACGCGCGGCGCATGCGCGGCGCGTGTTATGTTCGTCGAAATGATTAATTTCAACGAACCTCATGCGATCCATAGGAAACCCACAAACCTTCAGTAGACATTTTACAGAGCAGGTGTAACCAACCATGTCTATTCCCTTTCCGTTCTCCCGCTTGTCCTGCATTCTTTCCCAAAAATAGGGACTTTTTTTAAAATGCCGCGGGACGCGGGACGCGGGACAAATTGTTAAAAATCGGGACTGTCCCGCCAAAATCGGGACGTCTGGTCAGGCTTATTAGTTATTACATCTTATAACTTTATTTATACTTTTTCAAATATTATAGCATTAAAGGAATTTAAAAAAATATATGATTTCTATATATATGTTTAAAATTATTAAGAATCTATCTCACCATAACATGGCCTTAATTTTTAATAAAGATGTACATGATTATTATACTAGAGGTTGTACTTTATTGCACAAAGATACTAGTTTCTAAAAAAAAGGTATAAAAGGGATTCGTTATGCATTAATCAACCATTAACTTACCTATTGGATATCAACATTTCACGAATGTTAAACATTTTTCTAATTGTATTAAAACATTTTTTCTCATTGCTTTCTTAGTTAATTTTGTTAATTTTATTATTATTAATATTATCCTGTTTAAATATTGTATTTATATGTGTATATATATTGTGCTTCTATAGTAGTTTGTATTATTTAAACTTATGTCTGAATTTGTTTTCTTGTTTTTATTGTTAATTGTTTTATGGCCATTATTTTTTGTATATTGCCCCTTAACATGAGCAATCTTGCTCTTTGGAGTCTTTGAAGAAATAAGTAAATAATTAGTAATAAATGTGTTTATATATTGTATTGTTTTGTGATACTTCATGCATAATATTATGAAATGAACGTCTTAAATAAATATTGTTTTCTAAAATAATTCTAATTTATTCACACAATTACAATACACATGAAAAAAAAACACATTGAAAAAAAACAGGCATCTCCTTTCAATGATTTTTAAAAATGATCCTTATGTTGAGGATCCCACAATAATTGCTTGCTTCTATAAATATCAATAAGTTTTTAACATGTTTTCCTCTGACCACTCCATACTCAAATAATAGGTGCGCACCGAAAACAATGAACCTCTCAGGTACCCGTCCAAACCTAAACAGCGAACCATCAAAGTGTTTGTGGAAAAAACCGACAATGAGTGGATCGTGGTGAGAGACGCGCGCGCGCCGTTCGCGCGCACCTTAAAACCCCGTCCAAATCTGACGAACATGGTGCGCCGAGCGGCGCGCAAGTGTGTACGTACCTTGAGATGGCCCCGTCAACTTAGATCTTCATTGGTCTGTATCTCTTGTGTTCAATGCATTTGGGGTTGTACAACGTACGAATTTTGCTTTATTTTTAATGCACAATCGAACTGTAATAACGACATTTGTTTTTTTCTTACCCCAGGTGAAGGTTAGCTTGCCAAATCAAATGTTAAATTGCGGATATGCTAAAATCGATATCATAAAATTGTCTTTATTAGCAAAGTCGGAAAGATAGTAGCTATTGAGATTGTTATCATGAAAATATTTCTGAAAACTATTTATGAATCTTCATCTACCCCACATACGAGTATTACACACCGAAAATCACGTTGAGAAAAATTATAAATCTTTATACAGGGCTATTCAGAAGAAGGAAGAGATTTTAAACATTTATTTCTTCCAAACTATAAAAAATATCAACACATTTCCAACGTTGCTGGAAAGATAAAAGTTCAAATTTCACTATTTTATGCATTTAATTTGAGCACGATGTGTTATAGGACGAATATGAAAACGGTGGCTCATTTCTTGCCACACACGATTCAGTAAGTCCCTAGTTATCAAAATCACAGCTTCAACAATTCGATGTCGCAGATTTTTAAGAGTGTCAGGCATAGAGGGAATAAAAGCTCGGTCTTTTACGTTACCCCACAGATAAAAATCACACTGGGTTAGGTCGGGTGACCTGTCACCGGTAATGTAGTTGATCGTCTGCTTCTTCTCCTCCAAACTAATGTCCTGTTGTGTCGCCATTTTAGTACAATCAACATGGCAAGCAAAAGCGCCAATGCGGCTGTGATCAGAACTTCAAAATTTTCTCATTGCAGGAGCGTTGGAAATGTGTTTCTAGTTTTTGTAGTATGGGAGAAATAAATGATTGAAGCCTGTTCCTGTATGTATGTATATTATATATATATATATATATATAATTGCCTATTTTTTATGTTGTAACAGTCACAACTTTTGTTTTTTTTCTCGGATCAAAACTCGTCGTATAACAATAAATTAAGAAAAGTAAGGTCGAGTTCATTTACCGCGTTAACCAGGAAAATCAGATACTTTGGAGTGGGAATTAACCTGAAGCGAAAAATCATTTTTTTTCTAGCGGTCGTATTTTTTACATTTTTAGAACGAATCTCAGTATATGCTATTGAAACAAAGCGGGAAAGATATTTTCTAAAACAATCAACGAAAATCCGGCTATTTGTGAGTGGGGTATATCGGAAAACCGACATTTAAAGGTAGCTCTAGGGGCCGTCATATTTGTTTTCTCACAACGAAACGGGATACATACCATTTAATTACATAATAAATGTATATTTTTCTAAACTAGCAATTTGACCATAAATTGGATTTGTTAAAAATTCGCTTAGTTTACTCAATTCCTGCGCGAAATTATGTTTGATTTTTATATTTTATTATGTTTTCCTCTTAGGAAATGTAGAAGGCATGTACTTGGGGTGGTCGCCTGTAGGATGGAGGCAATGGAAAATGAACAGCACACCATATATGGTGGATACATAGTGATTCACGCATCATATTTCGCTTCACTGTATGAATTAGGGTTATAATTTTTTTGGAATTTTGTGAAATATAATTTTACCTGAGCAATGGATGGATGAACTTTTGCTTAAAACCATTGAAAAAGGCCTTCATCTTACTGAGCTTCAAGAAAAGGTCACCCCCAAATATATTTATATATGAATACTTAATATTGATTTGGGGTGACCTTTCTTGATGCTCAGTGAAATGAAGGCATTTTTGAATGGTTTTAAGTAAAAGTTCACCAATTCATTGAACAGGAAATATTTTATTTCAACAAGCAGTCCAAAAGAATATAACCCTCTAGGATTATAACTTTTTGGACATTTTTGAAATAAAATATTTCATGTGCAATGAATCGGTGTACAATATTTCCTGTACAATGAATGGGTGGACATTTGCTAAACATAATTGAAAAAGGCCTTCATTTCACTGAGCATCATGAAAAGGTCCCCCCAAATATATTTATATATCAATACTTAATATTAATTTGGGGGTGACCTTTTCTTGAAGCTGAGTGAGATGAAGGCCTTTTTCAATGGTTTTAAGTAAAAGTTCACCCATTCATTGCACAGGAAATATTTTATTTCACAAAAGTACAAAAGTTATAACCCTAGCATGCATACTATTGCAGTTAGCATTAACTGGATTGTACAATGATGTAAATGGTTAACGATTCTTTATGATCAGATTATTTTCACATTTTATTGTATTTTCTAATTTCAGATATACGGCACTCAGCATTTTTAAAATGTAGTTTACATATTGTATTGCAATACATTAAATAACATTCATTTTATATTTTACAGTTCAGTTTGAATTGTTCAGTTATCTTTATTTTTACGGCTGCTATCGTATATTAAAGTTTAAGTCTAAAAGTGTGCATTCATAGACAAAAATTAGTTTGTGAAATACTGTAATAAACCTATAATTTTGCCTCACTATGATAGTTGTCCAGCGGCTAGCTTTGTTTCCCCGCAGCTGTTATATATAATTAAGTTTACATATTGTATTGCAATACATTAAATAATATTCATTTTATATTTTACAGTTCAGTTTGAATTGTTCAGTTATCTTTATTTTTACGGCTGCTATCGTATATTAAAGTTTAAGTCTAAAAGTGTGCATTCATAGACAAAAATTAGTTTGTGAAATACTGTAATAAACCTATATTTTTGCCTCACTATGATAGTTGTCCAGCGGCTAGCTTTGTTTCCCCGCAGCTGTTATATATAATTAAGTTTACATATTGTATTGCAATACATTAAATAATATTCATTTTATATTTTACAGTTCAGTTTGAATTGTTCAGTTATCTTTATTTTTACGGCTGCTATCGTATATTAAAGTTTATGTCTAAAAGTGTGCATTCATAGACAAAAATTAGTTTGTGAAATACTGTAATAAACCTATATTTTTCCGCCTCACTATGATAGTTGTCCAGGGGCTAGCTTTGTTTCCCCGCAGCTGTTATATATAATTAAGTTTACATATTGTATTGCAATATATTAAATAATATTCATTTCATATTTTACAGTTCAGTTTGAATTGTTCAGTTATCTTTATTTTTACGGCTGCTATCGTATATTAAAGTTTAAGTCTAAAAGTGTGCATTCATAGACAAAAATTAGTTTGTGAAATACTGTAATAAACCTATATTTTTGCCTCACTATGATAGTTGTCCAGCGGCTAGCTTTGTTTCCCCGCAGCTGTTATATATAATTAAATACAAAGGTGCCGACTACCGCCACTATAATAATTCCGCATGTTAATCATTGTCAAACATTGTCGCGCGGCACCCGCTTTTATATAAACGGACAACCATCATAGTGAGGCGATAATACTAGTGTATGGCATTGGAACTTGGGTTGCAATAAAGAAAACTTAAGACATGTTAGATAGTTTTGAAAATAAAATACTATCAGTGACAGAGGAAATTTGAGAATAAGATATTATAATCAATTATATGACTTGTGTCCACCGCTGTGGTCTCGAGGTAGCGTGCTGCCTTGTCACTAAGCGGGCCCGGGTTCGATCACCGGTCGGGGCAGTTTTTCTGGGTGAGGTTTTTATCGGCGCTTTTTCTCACCTGCAAGACAAATGTCAAGAAAACTTTAAGGCCCAAACGGTCCCCGAAATCATACGGCCATCATCATCATCACCTTTATCATTATCATCATCATCATCACCATCACCATCACCATCATCCTTCACCGGTGTGGAAAGCAACGGGAAGCTACCACACCTACACAATTCCCTAGTAAAGCTGCAAGCATAGCATAAAAATGCTATAATTGCAGTGAAGGACCTGCCTTCGGGCAAAATTACTATGGATGGATATGACTTGTATAGGGAATCAGATATGTCAACAATAATTAAATTGAAAAGGTTACAACGGGCTGGACATGTACAGAGGATGGTCAGAGAAAGTATTCTCCAAGATAGCAATGGAACGACAAATGTTTGTTAGTCGACCTGTAGAAAACCTAAGAAAATATCGTTGGATGCTGTAAAAGAGGATATTCAAAAGCTGTTTAATTCAAGGAATCGGAAAGACTATTTAACTAATGCCCCAAACGTTAGTCAATGACCAATCAAAATCATGTTTCAGTGAATTTTATTTTACAACCAATGACAGTCGCGTTTCACCTCGCTCTTTATCGATTTCTCTTTATCAGCTCCTGCTTTGTGATAAAGTAAGCTCCTCCTTTTTAATATTCCGTACAGGTCACATCATTATTTTTCTCCAACAAATACATTGGATATAGTAAATAACGAACAGATTCCGCGATTTTACTGAGTTGTTTACTAAAAAATTAATGAATAACTTATAATGTTGATTATAATATTATACAGTTAGATGTGTTCAATCATTTCTCCACTAGGGTGCATTCTTACAATACTGTTATCCTATTTTTCAATAAATAATATGATCAAGTTGCAGTGAAAATACATAACCTCACATTTCTGAATTGTTTGCAAACCGCCGTTTACGTTAAATATATAAATATTTTAAAATACCGGTAACTATATTTAAATAATTATTTTTGGGTAAACAGCTTAATTTTGTTCGTTAAATACTCCTAACAAATGCCACTCTTGATTTCCAAATCATCTAGATAAATTACTTATGATAAAGCTAAGGATAGAGACGAATAGAGGCCGATATTGATGAAGGTCAAGGCCTGTCTTTGGCTGTAGCACAATTACTATTGATGGGGCATATAGTGTTAGTAAATTTGTTCTGTGGTAAGGAGAATGACACACTTTTTGAACCCCTGGTTTGCTAACAAAGGAATCCAATCAATAGAGATATTCCTTATCTTTGGTTGATCGCTAATGCAGTAATGAGCGTTTTGTCTAAGTCCCTGTAACGATTATAATAGATGCAGATATCGCATTTCGACCACTAGTAGGTAAGCAATGATTATGCTGCATACTTTAAGCATGGGTTCTTTTTTTTTATCGTCTCACTAACTTTCATAATATGAGGTGGACAAAGATATTACAGATGATTAAAAAAACTTTACTATATAACAATTAGTTGTCTACATCCGGTGAATGTCAGTAGTCCGGCATTACTTCTAGATGTTATCAACAAATTATAGGGAGCCCTTTGCTATCGGAATCTAGCACTAAGCTTGTTAGTTACCTGTGGAGATCGAATAAAAATACATTTTGCTATAAATTTTACATAAAATGAGGACGATAATCATATTTGCAATATTGATCTATCAGTGCATGCATTAACGAGCATCTGCAAATGTGTTTCCATATAAAAACTAGGTAATATACATTTAAACTAATAACAGTAGTAGTAATAATATTAATGATAATTATAATAGTATTTATTATTTATTACAACTAATTACAATGCTGTAGTTTTTCCCAACCAAGTAATTATTATACATATATATATATATATATATATATATATTTATTTATGTATGTATTTAAGTCCACCGCTTTGGTCTCGAGGTAGCGTGCTGCCTTGTCACGCAGCGGGCCCGGGTTCGATCTCCGGTCGGGGCAGTTTTTCTGGGTGAGGTTTTTATCGGGGTTTTTCCTCACCTGTAAGACAAATGTCAGGAAAACTTTAAGGCCCAAACGGTCCCCGAAATCATATGACCATCATCATCATCATCCTTATCATTAACATCATCATCATCCTTCACCGGTGTGGAAAACAACGCGAAACTACCACACCTACAATTCCCTAGTAAAGCTGCAAGCATAGCATGAAAATGCTATGATTGCAGTGAAGGACCTGCCTTGGGGCAGAATTACTATGGATGGGTATTTATTTATTTATTTATATCCATAGTAATTCTGTCCGAGGGCAGGTCTTTCACTGCAATCATAGCATCTTTATGCTATGCTTTGAAACTTTACTAGGGAATTATAGGTGTGGTTGCTTCCCGTTGCTTTCCATACCGGTGAAGGTTGATGATGACGGCCGGATGATTTTCGGGGACCGTTGGGCCCTAAGCTTCCTGACATTTGTCTTACAGGTGAGGAAAAACCCCGAAAAAAACATTACCCAGGAGCCTCTCCCGGCCGTGAATGGAACCCGCGCCCGCTGCGTGACAAGACAGCACGCTACCTCGAGACCACAGCGGTGGACTATATATATAATATCCAGTATTTAATCTTTCTCCATTATTTCCTATCCACTATATCTGTATTCTGTAGTTCTTTCATTCCATCGAACTTCCTGTTCCATCCAGTTATTTGATCTTCCTTTCCTGTTTCTCCCATCCGGTATCCATCACATCACTTATCTTTAGGTAGTCTCAAACTTCCATTCTAATTAAATGACCGAACCACTGTAATGACAATAACGATAATAATATAATGAAATACAATAAAATATAATACAATGTAGTGAAATATTATAGTAAATTATAAAAATGGTCGTATTTTATATAAAATACATAATATACAATATACATTTATATATCCATCCATAGTAATACTGCCCGAAGGCAGGTCTTTCAGTGCAATCATAGCACCTTCATGCTATGCTTTGCAGCTTTACTAGGGAATTATAGGTGTGGTAGCTTTTCGTTGCTTTCCACACCGGTGAAGGATGATGATGATAATGATAACGATAACGATGATGATGACCGGATGATTTTCGGGGACCGTTGGGCCCTAAGTTTCCTGACATTTGTCTTACAGGTGAGGAAAAACCCCGGAAGAAAATCTCATCCAGGAACCTGTCCGGACCGAGAATCGAACCCGAGTCCAATGCGTGACAAGACAGCACGCTACCTCGAGATTATAGCGGTGGGCATATTTATATATAGTAAAATAATTTATTAATACTGGCAGAGTAAAAGCCAAGAGGTCTTCTCAACCAGCGAAAAGGGTATTAAATACAAAATATTTACGAAAGATCGTAACATGTACAATTATGATTATATATTTATGTCAATTAAACTAAAATTATGATGAATCAAGTAAATAGGGCCTATTATTAGAAAAACAAAAACTAATCAGAAATCATCAATTTACACTCAGTATTCAGTAAAACAGTCGTTCGATGATCTTATTCTCATCAACAGTTTATACAATATATATAATTTTTGTGAGTAAAAATAATTGTAACTTATGTACAGCATTCAAAATATTATAGCAAGGCTGCCATGGGGTAGTTTTTACGTTGTTTTCTCGTAATAAAACAACACAGATAATCGGTAAAACTTCACAATAACTTTATTTAATTCTATATACTCTTAGTGACATTTCACTCACAAATTGCTGCAATAATCAATTTTTCTTTAAAGTTTATCTATCACAAAATTATCTTCAGTCTCTAACGTTTTCACTTGCTACAGTTTCTTCCGGTCACTGTTTACTGTATCGCTGTCACAACACACTTATCTCTCTGGCAACAGTTTGTATAAGCCGAGGAAAGAAAATTTCTCGGCTTCCAATCTAGATCCTTCCAGCATGGAAGCTTCTGGCATCGAACCATCCCGACAAGAAAATTGAGGGATTAGAGAAACATTCGAAACGGAAGTTCAGACGCATCGATCATCTGCGTGGGTCTTTCAACTCACGAGTCAATGACTCCGGAATCTATTTGCACCAATGCAAGACCACTATTTTCGCCGTCACTCGCGAAATTCAAACGCTGCTATTACGATGCATTACATTATTATAGGAGTAGCAATAAAACTGCTTGGATAGAGTTTTATATTTAATCACTACTTGTACTTACGTTTTTATTTGCTTATAGCCTAAATTAAAATTAAAAAAAAGAGAGAAAATTCTACCTCAGTGCAGGTATCGGATGGCCAATGGATTACGATATATAAAAATTATTTTTAAAGGTAAGTTTATCCTTAGTTGATGAAAAAATGTTTAATATTGCCAGGTAAATACAAATAAAATTCATATTAAATTCCGTTAAGGTAAATAGTCATAAAGTAAAATGTTAAAATATATACCTTTTGGCAGTTGCCGTTGTTCTCAACTCTGTTAAAAAAATATGTAAAAATTAACATAGTTGAGGACGACGGCACCTGCCAAAAGTTATATTTTAATATTTGACTTTATTGTCAAGTACTTATAATCAGAGAAATATTTATTTATTTATTTATTTATTTATTTATTTACTTATTTATTTATTTATTTATTTATCTATTTATGTATTTATTTATTTCGAGTTACTTTCTATATTATCCCCGACTCCCCTTAAAATATTTTATGACGGAAGTTGTATCGCTGACTCCATTTATTTGACGTACAATTTGCTTAAACTAATCAACCGGATTTTGTTTGAGAGCCATTAGGCACGTCCTGTGAACTCGAACCCTGGACAAACACTCATTCTGACCTATCACTTTTGAATTGTTGACGTGACTAATAGGTGTTTAATTATATGTGTGTTTGTCTGTGGCTAGGTGCAAATTTTCAATTGTGTATGAAAATCATCTCGAACCAACAATTGACTATTACAAAGATAACTACCAATTAGATAGTATAACTGTCACAGGATTGATGATCGGGGCAAGAGGTGCTATACCAGGATTCTTAGCTAAATTTTGGAATGCCTTAGAATTGTACAGGTGTATCTTTCTAAAATTGCCATCGCTGCCATTAGAGGATCAATTTCAATTTTAGGAAACCATATTTACAAATTTTCTACTTTATAGTATTATACCTCAATTGGGCCTACAATTTTAAAATTAAAAAAAATATATATATACTTACTTACTCACTGGCACTATCGAACCCGTAGGTTCATGGCCGCGCGGACATAAGCTCTCCATCATATATATATTGAATTTATCTGAACTAATTAACTCACTGACACTATCGAACCCGTAGGGTTATGGTCGCGCAGATATTAGCTTTCCATACACCCCTATCCTGAGCCAATGTTTTCCCATCATCTCCTGTATAATTTACCTCCCTCAAATCACGGTTATTTCTATTCTTCCACCTCATTCTTGGCTTCCCTACTGGGCGTTTTCCCTCTGGTGTTGCTATAAGGGATTTATATCCCTCTCTTTCATTCTATAATCGTGCCAAATATCCTGCCCATTAGACTACGAGACAACTGTTCCTATTACATTCGGTTTAATTAAGAAGATCATTTAGTTCAATGTTATGTAGTCTTCTCCATTCAGACGTCTACTCATCCTCTTTCGTCCAAAAATCCTCGAAAGAATTTTATTCTCAAATACTTGTAATCCCTTCACCTCGTAAGTAAGAGCCTATGTTTCGCATCCATATCATTTAACTGGAATAATAATAAATTTAAATATTTTCAGTTTTTGAGAGAACTTGGTGTAACAAGAGTCCCTGTAATGCGTAATACAGTAAAACCTGTCTTAGCCGGAACCTCTATAAGAAGGAAACGTATATAGACGGAAAAAAATCTCCAGAATGGTACGATTTTATATGTAAAATCGTCCTGTATCAGCCGGAAACCTTCATAGCGCGGAAACGGAATGGTTTTTAAAGTACCAATAGCTAATTTTTTACCTCAGTAAGACGGAAAATTATTCTTAAGCACGTTCTAATTACAGTATTAATGACCACGCGTTAAATTTCTGCATATGACGCTTCTGCATTATATCGTTTACCTTCTTGTGTAGCGATTGTATTGCGAGGATACCCTTGCGTATGTGACTGTCCTTATGTGCTGTGAATAAAACTAGGCAGCCTACCTTGCTACAGCTATAGAGGAAATGAAATTAACTAAAAATGTGAGTAATCTCTGTTTTACTTTTTTATTCACTATATTTGTGGTGCAGATGCTGTAGTGCTTTTTTGTTTGTAATTTGGGAACTCTTTATAAGAAGGAAAACTGCCAGGACGGAAATATATTTGAGGAATCATCATGTTCCTTCATAAACAGGTTTTACCGTATCAAACATTTCTAAAGTTGAACCTACATTTATTTCTTTCTGCGCCTCTCATTCCTGCTTTTAATCATTATTCCTGGATATTTGAAGTCAGTCACTACTTAAAAATTTGTCTCATTTGTCAATAAATGCCCATTTCCATTATATAATGTGTTTTCAGGTGTGACAATATACTAAGTTTTACTGATGTTAACTATCTGACTAACTCACTGGCACTATCGATCCCGTAGATTCATGGCCGCGCAGACATAATCTCTCCATATGTCCCTATTCTGAGTTAATGTTTTCCAATCATGTCCTGTATAATATACTTCCCTCAAATCATGTTTAATATTATTTTCCCATTTAATTCTTAGTCTACCAACTGGACGCTTTCCCTCTGGTTTTCCTACAAGGATCATCCATGCCCTTCTTTCATTCCCCATTTATTCCACATGTTTTATCCATCGCAGTCTACGAAACATAACTGTTATTATATCTTGTTTCCTATAAATACCATGTAGCTCATTGATATGAGTTATTCTCCATTCGCCTATCTGTTAATGTCTCTTTAGTACAAACAATTTCTTAAGGTCTATATTTTCAATGATATATTTGCCTCGTCGTGGTGGGATGGCTTGCATGCTTAAATTACCTCGAGAGATATGCCGGCGGTAGCATTGCTGCCGAAAGGGTCGTTCAGGTCGAAGGCGATAAGCGAGACGAAAAAGTTTATTGGTCGAAAGAGTGACGATCTTTCACCGTGAAAATACAACCGTCAAGAAATGAGGACAAGGATTCCACTCAAATAAAATTTTCATTCATTCATTTTCAGAATTTTCCTCATCATTGAGGATTTTCTCCAACCAATCTTAATAATTAACATCAGTTAAAAAAAATACATAATTGACTACGGACTTACAGACTATAAGTTTGTAATAAACATTCACAGATTTACCTTAATTAAAGGTCTCCATCGTTCTCTGTCCTCTGTGTCTCCATCCGTCACACCAAATTCCCTCATTGAATTCTGAATTTTATTCTTCCAGGGTTTTATTGGTCTTCCTTTTCTGCACCTTCTTTCAATTTTCCATGCATAGATGACCTTTGGTAGTCTTCCATCCTGCATTCTACTTACATGGCCATATCATTTTAGCCTTCTGTGTTCAATTTCATCCATTATACTTCTTTCTGCATTCATCCATTTTATAATTTCTGTATTTATAATTCTTTCCAGTGGAGATTTTCTAGCAGCTCTTCTCCTAAAATCCATTTCAACTGCAGTTATTCTGTTGACATGTTGTTGTGTCATTGTCCAAACTTCCGATACTATAACATTATAATTTGCAGTATAAAATGTTCCGGAGGTAAAATTGTCCTCCATTCGGTTCTCCGGGTGGGGAATATTTCAGGGAATCTAAGCCAAAGGCTCAAACACAGTGACATGTTACTAGGAACATGGAATGTTAGGACTGATGTTTACTTCGAGCCCCAATTTCTTAATGTTCCTCACTATAATGTACGTGTTGAATGTATCTGAATGTAGAAATAATACATAAAGAAACATTTTAACTAAAAAAATTGCCTCACAGATAATTAAATTTAATGAACTGATTATTTAATATACCAGTCATGTTCACATTTTTTTCCATATATTCTAATGGTTGATTTAATGTAAATATTAATTAATATAGGATCTCATTGCTGCGTTTTATTAAATTTGACGTCTGGTGACAGCAGGACGCCATCGCGGACGCTGGTCACAATCGGAATGAGTAGTTAAAAGCGGTCGTTAACTGGAGTTGCTGCAATATTTGCATGTTTATGCTTCTACGTCTGGACCCATGGCGTCGGCATCACTCCATTACGTATCTTTGCTTTGCTGCTTTTTAGCTCCTAACACCCTTTCACATGATTCTATCTTCTAGCATTACGCACACCCATAAACTGCTCACATACAAAATAAAGAATTTTTCTACCATCCCTGAATTCTGTAACCACTACACTTGAATAACTGGCCTATTCTACTCGTGAATTGCGACCAGCGATCAAATATTGAATTTTTCATACAAATTAAAAAAGTGCATCATAGTAACCATCAACTGGTGACGTAACATTCCCTATTATATAACTGGTGATCTGGAGTCATGGTGACTTCAATTTTTAAAATTATTTCATGGCTGTTATAATTAAAATATTAATGCGCTGTTCACTTGCCTTTATTCATACTGATGTATTCTTTTAGATTTCCTATGAATTTATGTTTCAAATTAGCAAATAAAACCGAGTTCTAGGGAAAATTAAAGTAGGCCTAGATGTAAAAATTGCCTCTTATCTGGCAACATTTTATTAAATTATAAAAATAGCAAATAAAACCTAGTTCTAGGGAAAATTAAAGTAGGCCTATATGCAAAAATTGCTTTATATCTTTATTAAATTATCGCAAAGCAAATACAACCTAGTTATAGGACAATTAAAATAGGCCTAGACGTAAAAAATGCTTTATATCAGGCAACATTTTATTAAATTATAAAAAGCAAATACAAACCTAGTTATATGTATAATTAAAGTAGGCCTAGATATCAAAATTGCTTTATAGCTGGCAACATTTTTAAATTATATAAAAGCAAATTAAACCTAGTTCTAGGGAAAATTAAAGTAGGCATAGTTGTAAAAATTGCTTTATATCTGGCAACAGTTACTTAAATTATAAGAAAGCAATTATAAGTAGTAATACTTACAAGGCAACTGTCAATCATTGACGCTGAAATATACCTTCAATTTCATTTTTCAGAGAAGCGTTGTGATGTACCAAGGTTGTGTTCAGGCTTTAAAATCCAGCACCAAATCTCTCAATTAAACTATAGGGAAGTAACGTAACTCCTAACCTGCAGATTGGATAAGTCTCGCTACCTGCCGCCCGCGCCACGTCCCCACTCTCTCCACTCCGCTCGTACTCAAGCAGGGACGTCCATCTACTCCGTACAGCGGTTCCCATGCTGGATTCTAGATGCGATTTCCGTACCTTGCAATTAAAATCGGTAGATTTTTGTTTTTTGATACGGCCTTGGTACGTCATAGTGTTTCACTGGAAGAAATTTCAATGTAGGTTACGGCATGCAATCGTTGACAGTTCCTTTGTTAGATGCAATTTGCATAGAATTATCAGTTACATATTCTGACTAATGTTCTGTTTCCACTTCATTATCTTAAGTATGGAAATCAAGAGTGGCAAAATTAATGTGCTTTTATGTTTAGTTGAATAAGTAAAAGGAAAAATAATTATAAATTTATATTTTTAGATACCTAGTACTGATAACACGGTGTTGTCCTGGAATCTACTTATCTTGATCTTTTTGGCATAAATGGGCTAAAAGCCAAAATTCGTTATTGTGATTTATCCGTAAAAGAGTACCCACCATGTGCTGCCATGTTTGTACAGGAATCTAGGTACTTGTCTCATTCTTCTTGGCATCAATTAAAGACAAAAATGGTTATTGTCAGTTATCTGTAAGAGATAAACATATGCTGTCGGGGACTGTTTTGTAGAGCTTTTTGAGATATTTAATTCTGCGTACATTAATTTTGTGTATTTATGGTTTAGGCAGCGTAAGCCATTTAAGCTTCCAAATAGCTACTTTTTTCACGTTTTCCACTACAAAGTTTGATTTTTAAGGGTGTAGGAGTTGAGTATCACAACTCTCTTATAGCCTATGTCCATCCCGGGAATCTCCTGAAAATTTCGCAAAAAGCCCCATCACAATCGGATCAAAGGTATGGCCGCGCATAAAGTACAAACAAACAAACATTTTTTTATAATTATATTACATAGTTGTAATTCATCTTCGATATCTTGGCTTCTCTTTTGATCTCATTAAGATACAACTGCAACGGATCTCAGAAATCTCATTTCTATTGTCTCAATTTTATGTTTATCAGAGATCGTTTAAGGCCAAGTCTCAGACCCGTATGTTAATGTTGGAACGGCCACTCTTTTGTAAAATTTCAATTAAGTTTCTCTTGTGGCATTAATTTCTCAAATGTATTCTTATTGTACCACATATCTGTTGAAATTTCCCTAATTTCTTCTCCATGTACCAATATTATGTCCAGGCATTGTTACTCAACATCTAATATACAAAGGTATTTAATTACAAAATTGGCCTAAAATATGAAAGAGTAATAATAATCCGAAGTATACCGAGTTTATATTCAAAATAATCAGGGAACCATTTGTAGTACAATGAAAATATAAATAAATTGATAATTAGAACAGTATCGATTTTTATATAAAATTTAATAAATTACCAACATCATAGAGTTATTAGTCAGTAAAAGCCTGGCATAACTCATGGTTTTTCCACGAGCAGCGTTGCTGAACACAATAGGGAAAGGAATTCGAACTGTCTCTTTGTAATACAAAATACACGGCCAAGGTACTGTCAACTAGACATAATCCCCAAACTAGCAAATAGCACTTCCACAGTAAGATACAAAAGACAGGTTTTCCAGTCTTAACGAGCAGGGGATGCTCTCCAAAACCAATCAAGATAAACATATATTAGCACGACAGGGGACATCTTTGTCGGAAATGTGGTACCCTTCACTTAGTAAATCGTTAAAGGAAAAATATATAAAATTATTTTTGGCAACCTAAGAATAAGTTATAGGGAGTTTGGACATCCTTTAGCAATGGAAAATGGGCGTAAAAATCACATCTGGAAATATGACGTATATGGAAGAGGGAACCAACCCCAAAACCTGTAACATTTGTTAATTTGTAAAGATGCCCAAAGCATATATGTGGGCGGGGTCATAAAATACTTAATGGACTAAATGAATTATTCGCGAAGAGTATCGCACAACACTTATTAGCCCGACGTCTAACAGGGCACACTTACTTGTTGGCCCACAGTCTATTAGGGTGCACACTTACTTGTTAGCCCGACGTCGAACAGGGCACATTACTTGTTGGACCGCCGTCGAATAGGGCGCATTTTTCGCAACTCTAATAAAACATTAATCTCAGTTTATTTAAATTTCGTCAAGGTCAAGATCATCTCCTAAATTGTGCGTACATCTGTGAAAATAAATTACTCCATTGTGTTTACTCCACGGCAGCCTCCAGTGATTTACCTAATTATTTGTATCACTTTAATCTTCCTCATGTGGACCTTTGATGAGAATCCAGCTCTTACCGAACCCTCAACATGAGCAGTCCGGAGCATCAAACCGTCCAGATACCCATATCCCTCGGACACGAAACCTAATCAACCTGAGCTAAAAAAAATCCCGTCCCATTCATATCCAAATTTTGCAGGTACGATAACATGCATCCCAGATAATTAAAACAAGTTACTTGTTCAATGATATTTGCTCCAATTACAATTTTTGTCCTTTTATTCTGAGTTCCAATAAATACCATGGACTTTGTTTTCTCTGTTGTGATTTTTATAATTTTAAAATAAACTTTTGCATTTTGATTTGTGCATCTAGTAATTTGTGGCGCTTGTACATTTTACATTCTGAATTCATTAAATAAACATCGATGTTAAGAGTTAATCCTAATGAGGGATAATGATTTTATTTTGTTATTTCTTCAATTATTTATTGAGACTGCGAGGGCAGACTGCCCTGAGCACAGCAACTTGACATATCTATTGTGTTATCCCAGTATTTTGGAGAGAGTGTTATAGAGATGAGTGAAATGAAAGTCTGCTCTACGGTGTTACGTAAGCTGTTAGGTCGTCTTCTAGGTCCGACACATCAGGTTCTATTCCCATAATCCAAACCGCCATTTTTGGGCTGGGCCGTTGCCGCGAGGGGAGACTACAACCCTCCCGTTGGCAACTTGTATCATTTTTATTGCTCGGACTGGGAATCCTGAAGCCGCACCCTGGTAGATATTCGGAACCACATATTGAAATGACAATAAGGGGGAAGAGGAATGGAGACTATTAGTGGGATGAAATTCGTGAACGGGGAATCCCCGAGAAAAACCTCGGAAATCTCTGTATGGTCCACCAACAATACCCTTCGGGAACTACCAGGATTCGAACTAGGGATCCCAGTAAGGGCAGTTGCTCGCGCTAGCCACGCGTCTACCGAGGTGAGTATTTTCTTTAAAATTGCTTCATTGTGAAATTAAAATCACGTTTGTAAGGAGTTAATAGTGAGATAAAAATGCATATACCAATTATGCACTGATTTTAAATTAATATAGGTTATAGCAACACAGTATAATTGAATAAATTGATTTAGGTTAATGCATAACACAGTAAAAAAAAAGATAAATTGATACTGATACAAAACCAGAATAATATAAAGAAAATACATAACATTAACGTAAGTCATGAAAATTAAATACCAGTAACACCGTTCAGTGAATTTATAGAACATACCTCAATTTTTTGTTTTTTGTCGCTCGAGTTTTTCCTGCCTCCGGCAATTAAGTTGTATTTACGGTAATACTTGTATATCTCAGCATCCTTGCTGATGGTAGAACACCTAACACGTTGCAAAGCTGGTTTTGTTGGCATTTTAGCTTAATACCCAACAGCATTTGCAAACCGTTTTTACGTCTATTTTCCTTGAAGTTTACAGTTAAAAAAATAATATTTGAAAAAATAGGTCTACAAAACGAAAACGAACTCCATGGTGCGACAGGCGTAGAAAAGCCTTGGCCTACCAGTCAAGGCAGACAATCATCCAGTCAGTGTAGGAGCGACATATGGTCAACTTGTCAAGTCTTCCAGCCATTATAGCTGATATTCTCCACCTAGAGCCGCTGCTTATTGCAGCTACCCAAAAGCCTCACGATGCTGGGTTGATACCAGTTCCAATACTGGCTGAAATTCCATGAGCAAATTTATTCCACCTATACTCAGATTCAACCCAGGAAATTACTGTGTGTTTGGAATAGAGAACCGTGTTGCTATTATAACAGTTATTTTCTTGAAAGAAACCCTTATGTAAAACTGAAGATTGCAACACAGCAGGTATATAGTTGTAAGTTGTAGCCGTCCAAGCCACCCCCTCTTAAAGAAAAAAACAGCTATCACTTGTCACTGAGCTCGTGCGGATCGGTGCTATCGTGTGTGAAAGTGTCGACTTTCATATTTACTATAAAACTAGTTTGCATGCCGTAAAATAAAAACTATGTTTTTTAAATGTATAGTACATAGATTTGGAAAAAATACTGCTAACCTTGCCCCTCCATCACTCCCTAAACAAACAAATGCCGTTATTATGAGTTTGGCAACATCTACCTTCTGTACGTAGGAGGACACTGGCGTATCCCATAAGGTGTGTAGTAACTTCCTGGGTTGAATTAGAGTGTAGGAGACCCGAAAAATCGCAAGTCCCGTAACTCTGCCCCTACGGCGCTGGAATTTGAAAAAAAAACTCTATTTTGAATTTATATCACATTTTTATGTCCTGTTAAAAACATAAGTGGTTTGCAGTTCGCGAAAAAATAAAATGCAAGAATAGTAACCTTTATGAACATTTCGCGCAATATACCATTTGGGAAAAATCACCATCCCTGGTGATAGTATTCTGAAGCTACGTTTCATTTATTCTGATGTATATTCACTTTCTCTGGTATTTCTATTCTTTAGCCTCCTTCCTCCAAAGATTTCAAAATGATTTTATGAAGTAATCTAATTACTCTTTGACGTTTTCCTAATAAATTGCTGGTAGTAACTTACCAAACTGTTCGTTACAACCATGACATGCTGCCAACTTAAATAATGGCCTTTCAGGTACTACAAGCTGCAGAGGAGGAATATACAAAATTGATTAATAATCATTTTTCGTTTAGTTTTTTCATGAAAGGCTTAAGACTTTGACAAACAGCTATTCTAATATGTTCAATTTGACAAAACTGGAGCCATTTTTAATACTGTTAATGTAACAGATAATTAGGATCCTATTTTTCAACACACCTAACTTGTTTTTTTTTCATCGATCTGTACTTAAATGATCGTATTTTATAACTACGCAGTATCAAAAGTGGACACTTTAATAGTTTTATAGGACCTTTATTTTAACCCTTATATTTTTAAGTATTCCTCCAACTATGGTATATACTTTTGCAGGTGTTGTAGTAGTAGAATGGTAAGAATTCCACCTTTGCTGACAATCGGAACCAAATTTTGCCAGGGTTGTCAACCCTGCGTGCCGATCAGTTTTACCACTTTTAATCTGAAGAAACGCCTTGTAGTTAGAAATATTTTAAAAATACTTAAAGTTATATTTAGGTATAAAACATTAAAAATACAAAATTATTTATTAAATTTTAATTTTAATAATTCAGGCAATATAAAATCTTACTTTAGGATGCAACATGCCCCGGCCTGCAGTCACACACAAAAGTAGAACTCTACTGGGAGGTTAGGAGGAAGATGTCAAATTTACACCATAATTGACATTAAGTTAACTGTTTACTGTTTGTTATTATGTTATTCTCTTTGTAGGTTGATGAGCTTATGGCTACAATACCAGCCATTAGATATATATATATATATATATATATATATACATATATATTAACTAACACGGGTACTATCGAACCCGTAGGCCCATGGCCGCGCGGACATAAGCTCTCCATACATCCCTATCCTGAGCCAATGTTTTCCGATCATCCCTGTATAATCTACTTCCCTCAAATCATAGCTAATGTTATTCTCCACCTCATTCTTGGTCTACAAACTGGGCGTTTTCCCTCTGGTTTTCCTACAAGAAGTTTCCATGCACGTCTTTCTTTCATTCCCCATTCGTGCCACATGTCCTGTCCATCGCAGTCTACTAAGCTTAACTGTTCTCATTATATCTGGCTTCCTATAAAGACCATCTAATTCACTGTTATGCAGTCTTTTCCATTCACCTGTCTGTTCATCTCTCTTTGGTCCAAACAATTTTCCTAAGAACTTTATTCTCAAATACTCGTAATCTCCTTTCCTCCCTTAAAGTAAGAGTCCATGTTTCGCATCCATATAATATAATTGGTTGAATAATAGTTTTATGTATTTTCAGTTGAACGTTTTTTGAAAGGAGTTGGGATGTCCAAAGTCTCTGTAATGCATAATAGCACGCATTTCCAGAATTCAGGGCTATGTTTAATTTCTTTGTGCATCTCATTCCTGTTGGTGATTATTGTTCCTAGGTATTTGAATTCAGCCACTTCCACAAAATTTCCCTCATTTGTCATTAGCTGACCGTTCCCATTATATGATGTATTTGTATGTATAACCATACATTTGGTTTTATTGATATTTACTTCCAGTCCCAATTTGTTAGTGTTACTCAGTAGTGTGTGCGTGTTGTCCTTTAATATCTCCTCGCTATCGCCCAATAGTACTACATAATTAGCATAAACTAACAGCTCAACCCAAATAATTCACGATTTTACCAGAATCGAACATTTTAATCTGACGTATAGACGCAGACGCGAAATATCGGATCATTGAGAATAACGTTTCTAAAAAGTAAACATTTACAAAATTTGGATAATTATTTTAGAGTTAATTGATATATAGGCCTATGCGTAACATTTTTATAAGTTCCAGAAAAATTATGTTGCACGTTTATATTATAAGTCGTTTAGATTAGATTATTACAGATGGGTTCGGGTTTTTAAGACCTTAACACAGCAACCTTGTTCTTTATGTTTATTGCATTACCCTTCATTACTTTATTGAATTGATGAGATGAAATTTACTCTACGGTGATATGTAGTCAGTTATGGTGTTCCTGGTTCGACTCACATCAAACATTCACACATAGCTCATACCGCTATTTATTTGGTCTGGACCCAAAGCCTGCAAGAGGGACTTACAACTTTCCTTTTGGTCCTATTCTGCCCTAAGCTGACACCCAGGCCCGGATTCATGAGGAAGTACATTATTGTGCCCCATTAGATCACCACAACCACACATTACAAATACATGTTGTTTGCTAAACCACACTACTTTTTATTGACATGAGACGTGGTGAAAGGTGATATGAAATGAATGAGAGGATGGTGGGATGAAATTCGGGAAACGGGAGAACCTAGGGAAAAACAAGCAAAAAAAATCTCGGTGTGGCCTATCACTAATGCCCCTTTGGAACTGCCAGAATTGAAACTTGAGATCCCAGTCTGGGCAACCGCATCCACCGAGACATATAAACGAAATTAAAAGATGAGCCTAATATGCATGTGATTTATATTTGTAAATAATATTCCTGTTTAAAAATACAAATGTCTTCTACTGCCTGAAATGCATATTTTAAGCGACTTTTCTGTTTTTCCTTAGATTTTTAACGCTTAATATTTGGACTCAATAACCTAATGTATTCTTAAAGTAAACTATAAAAAAACAATAAATACCTTGGCAGGTGCCGTCGTCCTCAATTAGATTATTTTTTAACTGTAGACCTACAGTTTTTAAAAAAATAACCTAGTTGAGAAAGACGGCACCTGCGAAGGAATTTATTGATTATAATATTTTACTTTAAGATCATTCATCTCTACAGTTGCTATTCATTTTATTAATATTAGTGATATATCCTTAACCTCGAATCTTATAAACGATAATTAAATTATTAGAATATGTAATATTACATATTAACTAATTCTTCAATATTTCAATAATTGCTATAATACTTACTTACTCACTGGCACTATCGAACCCGTAGGTTCATGGCCGCACGGACATAAACTCTCCATACATCCTTATCCTGAGCTAATGCTTTCCAATCATTCCCTGTATAATCTACTTCCTTCAAATCATAGTTAATGTTATTCTCCCACCTCATTCTTGTTCTACCAACTGGGCGTTTTCCCTCTGGCTTTCCTACAAGAAGCTTCCATGCTAGTCTTTCATTCCCCATACGTGCAACATGTCCTGCCCATCGCAGTCTACGAGACTTAACTGTTCTTATTATATCTGGCTTCCTATAAAGACCATGTAGTTCATTGTTATGTAGTCTTCTCCATTCACCTGTCTGTCCATCTCTCTTTGGTCCAAAAATTTCCTAAGTACTTTATTCTCAAATACTTTTAATCTCCTTTCCTCCCTTAAGTAAGAGGTCCATGTTTCGCAACCATATGTATACTGGTAGATATTAGTTTTATATATTTTCAGTTTACGTTTTTTTGAAAGGAGTTGGGATATCAAGAGTCTCTGCGATGCATAATAGCACGCATTTGCAGAATTGAGCCTATGTTTAATTTCTTTTGTGCATGTCATTCCTATTTGTGATTATTGTTCCTAGGTATTTGAATTCAGCCACTTCCTCAAAATTTCCATCATTTGTCATTAGCTGTCCATTTCTATTATATAATGATAATTGCTATATTATGGAAATAATTACACTAAGACATGTTTACTGACGATGCTTTCACTTTGAATTTTAAGTTGTCATATTTTCAGAATTTCTCTTTTTGTACGATTACATAATGATGAGACATGAACAGATGGCATGGAGTTGTCACCCCGATGCGGAGAGTGGACATCGCCACAATCGTCCATGTGAATCAGACCGGTAAGTTGAATCAAACGGCGAGAACACTTGACAACAACAAGCAGCGAAGTGTTATCAACGCCAGAAAGTTTCGGCAGATGCTCAAAAAACTAAATGAACTCGTCCTACATTCCGCAGTTCTCTGAACATTCCACAAATTAAGTTAGTGTATATTCTTTGTTCTTCCATTCATAACTTTAAATTTCACTTTACAATTATAGTGACTGTTTAACTCATGCCCCAAATGGCAGTCAATGTCCATTAACGTTTCAATGAATTTTGTTTTACAACCAATAACACTCGTGTTTCAAGTCGATAATTATCGAATTTTGATTACCAAAATAAAGAAAGCTCCTCCTTTTTAATATTCTGAACAGGTCAGAGTATTATTTTGCATGACTGACTCTCCAACAAATACGTTAAATATAGCAAATAATGAACATATTCCTTCGAACTACACAGTTGATAATAATTTTATGATTAACAATAGTGTTTTTAAATAATTATTTTACTGAGTTGTTTCCTAAAAAAATAATTAATAACCTATAATGTTGGTTATAATATACAATTTGATTTTAAATTTTTTTCCGCTAGGGTGCATTCTTACAATATTTCAATCCTATTTTACAATAAATAATATGATCAAGTTGCAGTGGATGACAAATTAAACATAACCAAACTTTTCTCATTTGTTTTGAAACATCGCAGTTTACATTAAATATATAAATATTTTAAAATAACTGTATTAAATAATTATTTGTGAGTAAACAGCTTAATTTTATTCGTTAAATAGTCCTAACAAATGCCACTCTTGATTTCCAAATCCTATAGATAAATTTGGAAATCTCTCGTGGCATTACTTATGACTATTTAACTCATGCCCCAAATGGAAGTCAATGACCAATCACGTTTCAATGATTTTTGATTTACAACCAATCACAGTCGTGTTTAGCCTAGAATTTACCAACTGAAGTTTATCATAATAAATAAAGCACCTCCTTTTTAACATTCTGAATAGGTCATAGCATTATTTTGCAGTGACTGACTCTGTAAGAAATACGACTACCAGGTTGTATATATAGTGCATGAATATCAACACATAGCGCATGCGGGAGTTAATATAAAAACATTTGTAACAATTGATTATACAACCAAAAAAAGGAACCACTATTTGCACTTTCTTAAATGTATTTTTTCCCAGGTAATAACATTCCAGAAAAATATAATTGTCATATTTACATAGGACATCAGAAATTAATTAATGTACAGTTTGATGTGTTTCATTTTTTTTCACTAGAGTGCATTCTTACAATATTGCGATCCTTTGTCAATAAATAATATGGCCTGGTTGCAGTGATGAACAAAATAAGCAAATTAAGCGTACCAATCGTTTCTCATTTGTTTTCAAACATCGCCGATTACATTAAATATATAAATATTGTAAATTAACTAATTTAAATAATGATTTGTAAGTAAACAGCTTAATTTTATTCGTTAAATAGTCCTAACAAATGCCACTCTTGATTTCCAAATTCTCTAGATAAATTCATTCCTCACTTTGTGAGTCGTGAATTTATCGATAATTTGGAAATCACTCGTGGCATTACTTATGATAAACATATCATTTATTTATTTATCAAACATTCACATTTAATTCTGTCTTTTCTAAAAAAATACAATTTTACTTTTTCAACATAAGTATTAGGCCCTAATTTATGTTTTGCATTGCAACGTTAATGAAAATTGAGGTAAATCTTTGAAGAAGTGGTTGAATTCAAATATCTAACAAAAAGAATTACGAATAACAATGAAGTGCAGAAAGAAATTTTACATAGGCTCAATTCCGGAAATGCATAATATTATGCATTACAGGAATTATATTCGTCCCAAATTATCACAAAAACATCAAACTGAAAACATAAAACTGTTATTCCAATTATATTATATGGGTACGAAACAATGAATCTAACTGTAAGGGAGGAGACAAATTTACGAGTATTAAAAAAAGTTTATAGGAAAATTTTTGAACGAAAGTGAAATGAACACAGACAGGCGAATGGAGATGACTACTTAACAGTGAGCTACATGCTCTTCATGGGAAACCAGATGTAATAAGATGTGTTAACTCTCGATCACTGCGATGGACAGGACATGTTGCACGAAAGGGAAATGGAACCGGACATCGAAACTCCTTGCAGGAAAACCAGAGGGAAAGCGCCCAGCAGGCAGGCCAAAAAGGAGGTGGAGAAATAACATTAACCATTATTTGTAGGAAGTTAATTATACAGGGTCGAGGGTTCAAGTTCCGGTGGGGTCAGGATTTTTAAACTGACCCAAACCTGGCCCTAGGGTCGACTCAGCCTCTAACGGAAGTGAGTACCAGACGTTTGTTCTGGGGGTAAAGGCGGCCGTCACGCAGGGCTGACAACCCGGCGGACATCAAGTGCCGATTGTCTAGAAAAAGTGGGAGCCTTAACCTCCTACTACCCCAAGGGCCTCCTGAGGCCTGTAGCGGGACTACTTCACTTTTACTTTACTAATTATACAGGAGATGATTGGAAAACTTTATCTCAGGATAAGGATGTATGAAGAGGTCCGCTGTGGGGTTTAACGGTTATTTATATCATACTAATGCATATTGAATGCATTATGTTTTGCAGATTATATAGTATTAATTTTTGACAGAGAAGACAGGCTACAAAAAGCAGTGTGTCAAATAATATATGTAAGAAATTTAATGTGATAATTTGAAATTTAAAAACTAAAATAATGGCGTTCCGTGGAAAGTACCCAGTAAGAACAAACATGGTAATAGAAGATACTGTGTTAAAACAGGTTTCACACTTTAAGTATTTGGGCTTATGATGAAGAACAAGATATAAATAAGAAAATGCAAACATTTCAACATATTTGTGGAACAACCAGATGAACACTAAGAAACAATTAAGAAAGGATACGGAGCTAAGATTCTACTCAACGATGGCACTACCAGCGGCGATGTATGGAAGTGAGGCCTGGGTCCTGAAGGAGAAAGAAAGAAGTAAAATTCAGGCAGCGGAAATGAGATTCCTACGGGCTGTGAAAGGTTGTACAAGAGAAGAACATATTAGAAATGAGAATATTAGAGAGTAACTAAAAGTACAACACTTCTACAACAAGTAGAACACAGGAACAATTGAATAGAACATCTGCAAAGATCTGCAAAGAATGACAGAGGATAGGATACCAAAGATGGCACTGATGTATAATCCTGGAAGACGAAGATCGGTAGGGAAACCAGAAAGCGCTGGACTGAACATATTTGAGATCGGAATAGGCAAAGTCCTTATCAGTGAAGGATGATGATAATGCATATATAACTTAAGTTGAATTGCTTAAATGTTCCATATTTTTTTAGAAAGTTATGTTCTCTTTATTGTACGCAGTTTCCTTAATATATATTTTTTTGTTCAATACCACCTATTTGTCATTCGACATTTCAGGTAATCTCTCCTGGCATTGGCGTATTGTAACCCACTTCTGAGGTTGGGGCGCCTGGAAGGCGGGGTTACGCTGCCCCAATGATATGATGGGTGATGACGGTGGGTAATAATGCGCCAGGAGAGGCCTTTAAACCTAATGGTGAAAGTTAAAAATTAAATTGTACCTGTTGGTAGGTGCCGTCGTCCTCAACTTTGTTAATATATTGTGTATATAGCCTAATTAACTGGAGCGCTTTCGGAAGTTACCTTCCATCTTCTGCAGGTTGAGTTTCCGTTACTAGTTGTTGTGTACGGTGATGTATACTCCAACTGTTTGTAGCAGCAACTGACTTGTTTTTGACAACAAGCAACGGAAACTCAACCTGCAGAAGATGGAAGGTAACTTCCGAAAGCGCTCCAGTTAATTTTATATACAATATAGTAACAAAGTTGAGGACGACGGCACAATTTAATTTTTAACTTTCACCATATGACTTCACCTCAACGGAATTTGATATGAATTTTACTAATATTGACTTTAAACCTAAGCTTAATCTAATGAGGTGAATATGATATTGATGGTAATGATGGCCAGATGATGTTCGGGGACCGTTTTGGCCTTAAAGTATCCTGACATTTGTCTTACAGGTGAGGAAAACCCCCGAAAATAACTTCACCCAAGGAAACTTGTCACGAGCGGGGATCGAAACTGGGCCCGCTGCGTGACAAGCTAGCACGCTACCTCGAGACCACAGCGGTGGACTATTGTTTTGAAATTAGTTGCCATATTACAATAATAGTATAAACATTTAAGATCATAAGGACCTAATATCATTGAGAGCTACTGCATGTACTAATTTGTGAAGATGCAGTGCAATGCTTTAGGTATCAGTTGTATGGATCTCTGATCTGATAGTAGCATTCACATTATAAATATGCATATGACAGCTAAAGTACACATCTCGTGTGAAATATATTGCTCTTAAATATTCAAATTAAAATATAGACTCACATATTGGCAGCTACTGGCCATAGATTTCTCACCCAACTTATCTTCTCGGTCTTTCTATACCCCTAGGCATTTCGATATATTTGTTTCGACTTATCATATAATTAGGTTTGTTTGTCGTCTTACCTTTTCTAAAATATATGTATCTTATGTGTAAATTTCCAAAGTTCATTTTCTATACAATTTTAAATTAAGATTATAAGATTAGATAACAGAAATAAGTTATTTTATTTTATATAGATGGTGAATTACATAGCAACTGGTGTAACAATTACAACAAAGTAAAATAGCATTTTATTTATTTTTTTCTAGCCTTCAGATAGCAGGACACTACTTTTTCACTTCAATACATGTATATAATATATAGATTCAAATTTCTTTAAAAAGAAATATTAAGTTCATATCTTTAATATTACATGTAAAATGTATGGTTTTATATCGGTAACTGATGTAACTGTAGAATGACATGATGTGTTCACAGGAGAGAGAAAGAGAGGAGAAGAGAGAGAGAGAGGAGAGAGAGAGAGAGAGAGAGAGAGAGAGAGAGAGTAAGAGAGTAAAATAATAATCTCTGTGAAGTTTTAAATTTTATTTCAACAAATAGTTGTGAATGTAGTTTATATAGGAAGAATAAAAGTTCACTGCTACCTGGCGCACGTGAATCGTATTAGCATAGAAGAAAAATCTATGTTTAAATCGTAATGCCTAATAGCTTAAATCGTTAAAGCATTGGTGTGAAGAACCAAAGATATAGGGTTCAAATCCGATTTAGGCATATATTTTTCTCTTCAAATATAGGAGGAGTTACAAAATACACCTTTTGAGTTCTATGTTCTAATAAACTCTAGTCAATAATTATACAAAATGAAGGCAACTGATGTAACAACTAACGCTTTGCGTGGTATAAAAGTTTCAATTAAGATAAATAAATTTTTTTGTTACGTATGAGTTTCTTTATATTCTACAATATTTTGGGATGTAGAGCATTTGAAAATATTTTTAGTAGTCGATATAGAACATTAGGAAGCTCGGAAGTAATATTAATTTCCTTGTGCTATGTCAAATTTTGTCTCATTGAGTCGGTATGTTGATTGCATGCCATTCGTGACATCTATAGGAAAAAATGTAACTAAATTAACTTGGTCCAGTAACTTCTAACAAAGGAGAGTCTATGGCTCAACAGAAGGCTACACCATTATAGACAGATAGATGTTAAAGTTTAACTGGAATTCGCCGGATTATATACAAGTTACATGTGCCATAAATATTAATTCACGATTAAATTATTATATAAAATAAAGTGTATTAAATTATTTTTTATTATTTTACTCACTTACTTACTCACTGGCACTATCGAACCCGTAAGTTCATTGCCGGACATAAGCTCTCCATACATCCCTATCCTTAGCTAATGCTTTCCAATCATTCCCTGTATAATCTACTTCCCTCAGATCATAGTTAATGTTATTCTCCCACCTCATTCTTGGTCTACCAACTGGGCGTTTTCCCTCTGGCTTTCCTACAAGAAGCTTCCATGCAAGTCTTTCATTCCCCATACGTGCAACATGTCCTGCCCATCGCAGTCTACGAGACATAACTGTTCTTATTATATCTAGCTTCCTATAAAGACCATGTAGCTCATTGTTATGAAGTCTTCTCCATTCACCTGTCTGTTTATCTCTCTTTGGTCCGAAAATTTTCCTAAGTACTTTATTATTTTAGTGTACAAAAATCTTAAAATTTGACTAATTGTACTTGAGTTACATAATTCATTATTTAATAATAATAATAATAATAATAATAATAATAATAATAATAATAATAATAATTCACTTGATGTAAAAACAGGTGAAAAGGCCTAATTTCATGAAGCAGAATAATAATAATAATAATAATATAATAATAATAATAATAATAATAATGGTAAACGACGTGGTTTTGTAATTGTAAATACACTGGTCCTATAGAAGATATTATAAAGGATGAGTTTTATGAACATATTTCATTTGTCAAATGCCATGTCAAATTTTAAGTGGAATTCGCCAGATTATGTATAAATTACACGTACCATAAATATTATCATCATAGTACATTCACGAATTTAGGCCATTTGTTGACCTGTTTCGGCCTCAAGAGAAACACCATCCTGAAGTCTTTTGAGTGGACGTCCTGGTCTTCTTCTTCCTGCAGGTTGATATCTTAACATTTGTTTGGGTATCCTGTGATCTTCCATTCGATGAAAAATAAATATTAAATCATGTTAAATTAATATATGTTTCATGGCATTTGTGGCATTCCCTCCTGGCATTGGCAGAATTGTGATTCACTTGTGGCGCCTGGAAGTTGGAGTTAAGTTATCATAAGTAATGCCACGAGTGATTTCCAAATTATCCATAAATTCACGACTCACGAAGTGAGGAGTGAATTTATCTAGAGAATTTGGAAATCAAGAGTGGCATTTGTTAGGACTATTTAGCGAATAAAATTAAGCTGTTTACTCACAAATCATTATTTAACTATAGTTATTTTAAAATATTTATATATTTAATGTAAACGGCGATGTTTGAAAACAAATGAGAAACGATAGGTACGCTTCATCTGCTTCTTTTGTTTATCACTGCAACCAGATCATACTATTTATTGCCAAAGGAACGCAATATTGTAAGAATGCTCTCTAGTGGAGAAAAAATGAAACACATCAAACTGTATATTAATTCATTTCTGATGTCGTATGATGTAAATATGACAAATATATTTTTCTGGGTTATTACCTGGGAAAAAATACATTTAAGAAAGTGCAAACAGTGGTTTCTTTTTTTGGTGGTATAATCAATTGCTACAAATGTTTTTATATTAACGCCCGCATGCGGCATGTGTTGACATTCATGCACTATATATACAATCTGGTAGCCGTATTACTCGGAGGCTCTGTCACTGCAAAATAATGGTCAGACCTGTTCAGAATATTAAAAAGGAGGAGCTTTCTTTAATATAGTAAATTTAACACTGATAAATATTTCGTGAAACACGACTCTGATTGGTTGTAAAACAGAAATCACTGAAACGTGATTGGTCATTTACTCCCATTTGGGGCATGAGTTAAATAGTCTGTATGATGTGTGATAACGAAGCACCAGGAAAGTCCTTAAACTAAACTTACTCTAAACTCCAGGACATGGACAATCGCAGAAATAATTGTCTTTAAAGATAAATTCCTGTGATCTGAGCGGGAATCGGACCCGGGACCTCATGAATTGTAGTCAATTCTGACCATAATAGCGTGAGACTGATCTGTGAATAATTCAAATGCGCATTTTATAAGCTTACGCCAATCAGGTTAGCGAACACAAAAATTATGGATTCGACAGTATTTTATTTTTCTCATCTTCTCATCAACCTATAGGTGCTATGGGACAGACGTTTATTAAATTTTGAAAATCAGCTTAGTGGCTTCGAATAATATGGATTTGGCACTCCAATATCGGTCATTTATTTTATTTTTCAAACTTCTGATTCCCTTAGCACCTAGGGATGCAAGATGTCTAATTGAGGCTTACATGACATCGAGACTGCTACAAATCAGCTGAGCGACTTCCAAAGCAATGGGTTTGACACTAGTACTAATAATTATTTTCAATCTTTACATGTCACTCTTCCCCTTATCCTATCCTCCCACAGAGACTTTTCAGATTGTTAGTCATTTGTACACAGAGTTTGGTTGACTATTTAACTCGTGCCCCAAATGGTAGTCAATTACCAATCACGTTTCAATGAATTTTGTTTTACAACCAATGACAGTCGTGTTTCACCTCGCTCTTCATCGTTTCTCTGTACCAGCTCCTGCTTTTGTGATAAAAAAAGCTCCTCCTTTTTAATATCCTCAACAGCTCAGAGCATTATTTTTCTCCAACAAATACATTAAGTGTAGCAAATAATCAAGATTCCTTGATTTTACTGAGTTGTTCACTAAAAAATAAATTAATAATCTATAATGTTGATTATAATATACAGTTTGATTTGTTTAATTATTTCTCCACTTGGGTGCATTCTTACAATATTGCAATATTGCGATCCTATTTGGCAATAAATAATATGATCAAGTTGCAGTGAATATACATAACCTCACATTTCTGATTTGTTTTCAAACATTATATATATATATATATATATATATATATATATATATATATTAAAATACCGGCAACTATATTTAAATAATGACTTTTCAATAAGCAGCTTAATTCTATTCTTTAAATAGTCCTAACAAATGCTACTCTTGATTTCCAAATCCTCTAGATAAATTGGAAATTACTCATGGCATTACTTACGATAATTGCTCAAAGTGTTCCAGAATTGTTACCAAATTATTTATAATTATTCTTTAAGTACTATGGGATAGTTTTTTTTAAGTTAATTATTTTTAAGATATTGTTATTTTACACTCACTGTGTGAAACATGCAATTTTACAGATACGTCAGTTACCGATATAATGTCATACAATTTATGTAGAATTAATAAAGAGATAAACTCAATTGTTTGTTAAACAGATTGAAACCTATATATAAATGTATTGAAAAGAAAAAGCAATGTACTACTTTCTGAAGGGTAATAAAATCTAAAATGTTTATTTTATTTTGCTTTGTTACACCAGTTACCATGCCATGGAATTCATCAGTATAAAATAAATATTACATTTACATTATTTCTGTTATGTAATCTTATCTTCAGAAAGATTTTAAGCATCGGTTTCCAGTGTTATAACCCTCGTAAAATGACATTACCTCTGGCACATAGTCTTTGACTCAGCAGTATCTGTGGTCGCTCTCTATTTACCTTGTAATACTGTGAGCCAAACAATGGAAATTATCCTCGTTTCCGTTTCTTGTATGCATTCGGGTTCTTGTATTGTGCGTGTTTGTATGGAAATTACGCATTTAAACGTCTTTTAAAGTGTGTGTGTTATTTCAATGACATCATAAAACGTTTGTAAGAATTATAAAGATTTAAGTGTAAGGTAAGATATTTTATTAACAATATTTCTCTGTTGGACTAATGACTGGCATTCTTTTAGGTCATGTAATTAAAATGGATGCTTTAATGATTGTTTTCTGCGACCAGAGTATATACTGTGTTTAAACATACAAACTTATTCTGCTACAGAGCTAATTTTTCATATACTGTATGCTAATATAATTAAGAAAACACCAAATTATGAAAAGTTTACAGTAGGCCCTTCTTCTTCTTCGTCAGGCTCTACGACTTCCAGTGGAATGTCTTGGCCTTCTCAACCAGTTTACGCCACTTCTTCCTATCTTGTGCAGTAGATTTCAAATCAAAAATCCCCATCTCTCTCAAATCCTCAATTACGTCATCCTCCCATCGATCCTTGGGTCTTCCCCTTGGTCTTGTTCCCTGTGGTTTCCAATTCAAAATATCATTCGGCAATTTTCCCTTTGGCATTCTTAGTGTATGTCCATACCATTGTAATCTTTTGGATTTGATGAAACTAACTATATTTTCTTTATTATTCTTGAGGTATAATTCGTCATTCCTTCTACAAGTATTTAATATACCAAAGAACTAAATGTTTCAAAATTCTTACGGTGTAATAATATTAACATTATAATGAACACATAGTATTGGAATTATTTATAATATTTATTGTTAGTTTAAGTTTATTAATCTGGATAAAATAATAATGAATAGTGTTATAATTATTATTATAAATATTATTTATCTTTTTTGAATGGAAGTCAAATATACTAAATATATTAGATAAATAATAATATATTACTCCCTCCATGGTATCTTTACCTTGTCGTGGTGGAGTGGCTTGCGTGCTTAAATAATCCTGAGAGCTATGCCGGCGGTAGCATTGCTGCCGATAGGGTTACCCATGCCGGACTGGTCGAAGGTGATAAGCCAGACGAAAAAAGTACCTTGGCCGAAAGAGTGACGATCTTTCACCGTAAAAATACAACCGTCAAGAAATGCGGACATTGGTTCATCTGGGGTAAAATTTTCCGGAGGTCAAATAGTCCCCCATTCGGTTCTCCGGGCGGGGACTACTTCAGGGAACCCATGCCAAAGGCTCAATTGGAAAGCATTAGCTCAGGATAGGGATGTATGGAGAGCTTATGTCCGCGCGGCCATGAACCTTCGGGTTCGATAGTGCCAGTTAGTAAGTAAGTAAGTAAATAATATATTACTCCTTAATTATCTCCCTCATCAGTAGATTGAAATAAAATTAAACATTTTAATTTACATTATTTTTGTTATTCAATCTTATCATAAGAAATATTGTAAGCATTTGTTTCCATAGTTTATAACCCTCATAAAATGACGTTGACTCTGACATGTAGTCTTATACTGTGGTCGCTCTCTATGTACCTAGCAATACTGTAAGCCAAGCAATGGAAAGTATCCATGTTTCCGTTTCTTATATGCATTCGGGTACTTGTATTGTGCGTGACGATATCAAAAATGCGCTTTTAAACGTCTTTTTTAAGAGTGTGTGTTATTTTAATGACATCATAAAATGTTTGTAAGAATTACAAACATTTAACTTAAGGTAAGATATTTTATTAACATTATTTTTATGTTGGATTTATGACTGGCATTCTTTTATTTAGGTTATGTAATTAGAATCAATGCTTTAATGAGAGTTTTCAGTGACCGAAGTATATGTTGTATTTAAACATATAAAATTAGCCTGCTAGAGAACTAATTTTTCATATACTGTATGCTAATATATTTAAGAAAATACAAAAAAAATGATTAAATTTTTACAGTAGGCCCTACAAGTTTTTTAATGTAGGAAAGTACGAAATGTATCAAAATTCTAACGGTATAATAATATTAACATTATACTACACACAAATTCTCAGAACGATATCATAATAAAGAATTTTATTTACATAGACCCACAGTACAATAATAATAATAATAATAATAATAATAATAATAATAATAATTAATGGTTTATATTACCTGATGGAGTTAAGACCGTAAGATATTCTCTTTCACTTCACGTGTGTTAAATTATACATTTATTAATTATAAATTATCGATAACTTGATTAATAATATATATATATATATATATATATATATATATATATATATCATCATCATCATAGTACATTCACGAATTTAGGCCATTTGTTGACCTGTTTCGGCCTCAAGAGAAACACCATCCAGAAGTCTTTTGAGTGGACGTCCTGGTCTTCTTCTTCCTGCGGGTTGATATCTTAACATTTGTTTGGGTATTCTGTGATCTTCCATTCGATGAACATGTTGTATCCATCTTGACTTATAATCAGAAATTTTGTTTTCTAAAGATTCCATGTGTAATTCTTCTAAGATGTCTTCATTTTTTTTGTGATCTAGTAGTTGTGTATCCTGCAGTCCTCCGAAGATCTCATTTCAGCAGATCTAAGTCTCTGTATATCCTTCTGTTTCAACGTCCATACTTCGCTACCATACAAAAGAGTATATATATATATATATATATATATATATATTAGAATTCAAATGTTAGGGAAACTTTAAGGCCCAAACGGTCCCCGAAATCATATGGCCATCATCATCACCATTATCCTTATCATCCATCATCTTCACCGGTGTGGAAAGCAACGGGAAGCTACCACACCTACAATTCCCTAAGTAAAGCCTGCAAAGCATACATGAAAATGCTATGATTGCAGTGAAGGACCTGCCTCGGCAGAACAGACAGACAGAATTACTATGGATGGGGGATATTAGACAGTATACCGTGTGGTTAACAATTAAAATTATCTCAACTAAAACTGTGTCAATAATAGGCTGGATATTAGGCATAGGCTACACACTATACAGATAAGGAAAGGACTAAAATAATAATAAGATGATTATTATTCTTATTATATTTTTGATGAAATATTGGGCTTGGTAATTGAAAATGCAAAGTATAATATAAGAATAAAAACATACCTAGAGCATGGTTATGCTATATTGTTCAAGGAAATATTTTATGAGTTTTTTAAACTGTTTTTGAATGTCATAGTTGCAGAATGTTTTCGACACAGTCTTGATAACTGTGTTTCTAATCAGAATTATCTTAGAGCAAAAGTGACATAAAAGACTTTACCGTATTCTCGAGATTAGATAAAATATTTTTGTCGAGATTAACCTCGTAATGGAAATAGGCGACTATTATCTCGCAAATAAACAAAATAACTGTTTTTGATGTAGGCTGTATAATAATTAATTCGGCTATTTCATGGAAGACATATCCTTATATACTTTAGTCTATTAAATTTAGCCATTCTGGTAAGGATTTAGATTTTACTTATAGAGCGATTCCATGAAAATTTCATATCGAGATGAAAATTTTGAAATTGACGCAGGAATAATTTTTTTGGCGTAATATATATCTTTAAGGATCAAATTTTCTGATTATATAAGATAATGTCCCATTATATAAGATAATGGGACATAAGTGTATTATTTTAATCTAATATTAGTGGTGGAACTTGTCATATTCCAAACCTGTAAAAACACGCAAAATTTTACAAATTTGTTGTTCAATGATTTGGTCGTATTAATTCGTTTTATTTTACAAACTCTTTTGTTAAACCATACTTTGGTCCTCACTAGTCGTAAATGTAAAAATATTAATTGCCTTCTAATGTTCTATATACCTTAAACGTGTCCTATAATTGTTAACTGCAAGCCATGGTCAGTCAGTCACAGAAAACGTATAAAAATTACTGGACGCAACGTAATAATTGATGGAATAAAATTTCCTCTTGGATTCTACGTTATCGGTACACAAATAAGAAAAACGTATTGATGACATTTTCTTGTAAAGTCATTTTTTTTTTTCCGCTAGTGTCCCGTGACTGACTGGCATTTGTCCTATCGTATATATGCTAATACGCATGGTACAGTCAGTTGCTTGCTGCACTCCGCTGAGGATTAACATAAACATGGTTTAGGAAATATGGTAGACTGTTCGGTACAGCTGTTCCATAAAATAATTACGGACCCTTTTTCTATGTCAATTTGAGCTAAAAGACAGTTAGCGGAAGCATTTAAATATATTCAGGAAAAAGGTTACAGTGAACGAAGCAGCCATACTTGTTAATTTCTCAGAAAATTATACCTACAAAAAACAAAATTAGATCCAGGCAGTTCATTGGAAAAATTAGCATAGGGCCTATCTTAATATTAACTGCTGTTGCCTAGTTTATATGGAAGGTGACGAGAAGTTCAGAAGAAATACTTTGTTCTAGTGTCAGGTTATGTGACATATTGCAAGTGTGCTACAGATGTTTGCTATAGAAAAGTGTTTTTCTGAACTATAGTGATTTCTTCAAAAACTTGATGTGATAAATATTTTGAGTTGGAGCAGCAGTTAATAGAATAGACCTACACATTTAGCAATGTGATACTGCTTACTTGCATATTTGGATTTTGACATAAAATGGAACTTCTTTGAATCGTACAATGGAAACGGGGCTATAAATGCGACTGGCGGCCAAATAAAAAGGATGGCACGGATGTATGAAAAATCGGGAAAGAAGATACAAAATTGTGCAGAATTATGTAATGTGAGCTGTAAAATCAACCAAATAACTGGAGTCACAAAATGATATAGAAGAAGGAAAGAATTTTTTAGAAAAACAATTTGAATATCTTGCATCTATCATAGACTCATTGCGTATACAACGTGAAAGCGTTGGACCCGTGTGTTACAGAGTATCCACAACTGTCAATCAATCAGCGCAACAGCGTGGGACTTTATGCGTGATAGGAAACATTTTTATTAATGGGTCAAGTCAGGTCAAGTTAGCGGCGAAGACTAGAGAGAGAAATGCGATCTCAAACATCGGTGTTATGATGCGAGTCATCAGAATTCGGGCTTATTAGAGTTACGTTTTTATTGTTGTTTAAAAGTAGAATTCAATACGTCAGCAATTGTTTACTAACTACAGCTTAATGCGATTTACGATAATTTGTTTTGAAAGTACATGCACTCTGAATAATTACTAACTTATTAAGAATGTGTATACATTCTGGGGGTTTAACATGTTTATTTCAGTGGTTCAATCTAGAAATCAGAAATATTAACTCTTACATCAGGTAAACTGTAATAAACTCCACTCCAAGCGCGACAGGCCTAGAAGGCTCTTGGTTTGCATACTGGCTGCTGGCCTCACGTCCACATGTGTTAATTACAGAGGTAGACGATCATAAGCCTGTAGGGGTGACATGTAGTCAGCGTGTTGGGTCACCCAGCCGTTATAGTTGGTCTTATCAACCTGGAGTCGTTACTTATTGTAGCTACCCAAATGCCTCACGATGCTGGGTGGGCCCCTGTCCCATACTGACCAAAATTTCATGAGAAAATGTCTTCTTCCATGGGGACTCGAACCAGCGCAAGTCCCATAGCTCTGCGTCAAGGCTTCTTGCCTTAACCACTCGGCTATGGCGCCGGACTAAATTGTAATCAGTTAAATATATATATATATATATATATATATATACACACACACACATGCATACAATTTTAGTAGGTATATTTAACAATAGAGAAGGCACTTTGTTATTAAGTATTTAATAGTTCCGTTATTTTTATAATTTAAAATGGTACATGGTAAGCCAGTTAATTTAATTACATTATTGATTTAAAGTAATATTTATTTTACAGCAAAATTAAATTTAACAATTTTCGTAGAATTGATAAAGTATTTGCAGCTCTTTATTAATCTCTGTTACTGAAGCTGTTTATCTAGTTTCATAGTATTTTGTTACATTTGTGTAATATTTGCATTTTGTAATTCTAAATAAAATTCAGATATGTCAGTCACAAAATAATGTCAGTCAGTCACGCAAAACATATTAGGTCATAACGTCGGTATTAATTGTGATTTAGGTTTATTTTTTCATTTAAAATGTAACTTTGAAATGTGTCCTCCAAACGGTATTTTGGAAAATTTAATTAAGGATCACATTTCAGAGAATGATGTAGATGAACATGTTAAGCTGCATGATGAGTTGACATTTATGTCAGTCAGTCACACATACTTTGATAGATAATAAATAACATTGTTTTTCTTCAGAAGTTGTATATTTATGTACAATCTAAACCAGACACTTTTCCTCTATCGTATCACGTATATAACACCTCTAATTTCAACCAATTGTAATATTTATGCAAGCATTTTGCTGCAAAGGTGCATTGTAAATGTCAGTCAGTCACATATGGAATTGCTCTATACTATTAAACTCATGCCCCAAATGACAGTCAATGACCAATCCCATGTCAATGAATTTTGATTTACAACCAATCACAGTCGTTTTTCACCTCGATTTTATCACTTTCATTTTATCAAGTGACTTCCAGATTGTACATATAGTGGACGAATCTAACCTGATTCTGCTTGCGAGATATAATAGATAAACATTCGTAGCAATTTATTATACCACAAAAAAAACACCGTTTTCACTTTCTTAAACGTATTATTTCCCAGGAATTAATGTTACAGAAAAATATAATTGACATATTTACATTATAGGACATCAGAAATTAATTAGTAACCTATAATGATGTTTAATTTATTCTCCAGGGTGCATTCTTTCAATATTGCGCTTCCGTTTGACAATAAATATGATCTGCTTGCAGCCATGAACAAACGAAACATAACGTTTTTCATTTGTTTTCAAACATCGCCGTTTATATTAAATATATTGTATTGTAAGCCCATGTTTTCCCTTACCAGAGATTTAGGCGCTCTCCCCGACATGGAAGAATTTGAACCATACTAATTTAGTTACACTTGTTTTCGTATAGATGTCATTTTGAGTGGTCCGTGGTCAGCGTTCCGCCTCATACTGACATCTGGGAAACCCAGGTAGTACTAGGACGGGAAAATTCGCTAAATTTTGCTTAGATGCCTTTTCATTCAGGCTTAAGGATTTTTACGAGCCTGAAAATCTTCAGACTCGGGACCCACGGCTTAAAGTTCCTCCCGGAGGACTTGCTCCTTGGACTTTTCCGTCTTTAAAAAAATCCATCGACCCCGGCCGGGTTTGAACCCGCGATCCTCGGGACCAGAGGCAAGGAGCATAACCAATAGTGCACCGCGGCCGACTTTGAAATATATACATATTTAAATTAACTATATTTAAATAATGATTTGTGAGTAAACAGCTTAATTTGATTCGTTAAATGGTCCTAACAAATGTCCCTCCCGATTTCCAAATTCCCTAAATAAATTCACTCCTCACTTCGTGAGTCGTGAATTTATCGATCAGTTGGAAACCACTCGTGGCATTTCTTAGGTCTCTTTATCTCATAGACCGATAATTTTGCCTCTTCCTGTTGATAAAATTGCCCCTTCCTGTTGATAAAATTACTTCTTCCTGTTCGTAATGAGAGATGTAACAGCAAATTAACTTATTTGACAAGGATATCGATTGAACAATGTACGACCGATATGGTACAGCAAGAAATGTCAAAAGAAGAGGATTAAAAAATTATACAAAAAATGAAGTTAGCTCTGTTGCTCTAAAATTATTAAATGTTGTATAATGAATCTACATTATTGTTAATAGTTATTTTTCATACAATCATGTTAATTTTTCCCAAGCCCAAGGAGATTTAACAGTAAATATATGCTGTTTGTCCACCTCTGTGGTCTCTAGGGTAACCTGCTGCCTTGTCACGCAGCGGGCCCGGGTTCGGTTCCCGAATGGGACAGTCTCCTGGGTAAGGATTTTTTTCGGGGTTTTTCCTCACCTATAAGATAAATGTCAGGAAGCTTAGGGCCCAACGGTACCCGAAAACCATCCGGCCATCATCATCATTATCCTTGTCATTATCATAATCATCCTTCACCGTTGTAGAAAGCAGCGGGAAGCTACAGCACTTATAATCCCCTAGTAAAGCAGCAAAGCATAGCATGAAAATGCTATGATTGCAGTGAAAGACCTGCCTTCGGGCAGAATTACTATGGGTGGATGGATATGCTATTTATAACTATACAGTGGCTTTAGAAATCGCCCGGTAATAAGATCGGAATACATAACCACACATTTGGTAAATATTAAACATTATAATTATTTTTAGCTTCTGGTGTTGTATTATTCTCTAAATAGTCACTCCAAATCCAATGCGAGGTTGAATTTTCCATTAGACAAAATCACTCGCGACTTTTTCAGAAATACACGACCTCTTGTTAGATTACAGTTGACTATTTAACTCATGCCCCAAATGGGAGTCAATGACCAATCACGTTTCAATGATTTCTGTTTTACAACCAATCAGAGTCGTGTTTCACCAAATATTTATCAGTGTTATAATTACCATATTAAAGAAAGTTCCTCCTTACCATATTGCGTTCCTTTGGCAATAAATAGTATGATCTGGTTGCAGTGATAAACAAAAGAAGCAGTAGAAGCGTACCTATCGTTTCTCATTTGTTTTGAAACATCGCCGTTTACATTAAATATATAAATATTTTAAAATAACTATAGTTAAATAATGATTTGTGAGGTAAACAGCTTAATTTTATTCGTTAAATAGTCCTAACAAATGCCACTCTTGATTTCCAAATTATCTAGATAAATTCACTCCTCACTTCGTGAGTCGTGAATTTATCGATAATTTGGAAATCACTCGTGGCATTACTTATGATAATCTTTCTCTTTCCCTCTAATTCTCTCTGCCTTATTTTAACTTCTATCTTTGTATGCAACTTTATTCCCGAGTTTTACAGGGACACGATCCGTCGAGAGAGGATTTTAAACTCTCTATCATATACTCTATATAGCCTACGTACAGTATATATCATTCATCAGGTCACTTACCAGAATAACATATTACAATATTAAGTCGTTCGGTTTTTACTGATTTTAATTATGCAATTGTAACTCTGTTACGTGCTTAGTGTATTAAAAAACTGACAAATAAATATTACAAAATGTGATTTTGGCTCTTATTTTTATATATTTGTTCATATATCTATTTTACATGATGGATTTAAGATCGTAAGATCCTTTCTTTCACTTTACCATGTTTGATTGTACATATAATAATTATAAATTATCTACAACTTAATTAATAATTTATTTATTTAACAAGTTTAAAATGTATACAACATCTTTCTGTGCCCAATACTAAGTTTTTTATTCTCTTCCTCCATTCATCTCTATCCTTCCAGTCACCATCCTGAAGTCCTCTGTTCTTAATCAGATTTACAATTCCCTCTAATAGAAATAGGCTACATAATATATAGTTGACACGAAAATAAAAATATTTATTTATTTAGCAGGTTTCAAAATGTTTCACGACATCTTCCTGCACCCAATTAATTTACTGTCATTTTCTTCCACATCTCTCTGTGATTCCAATCACCATCGTCCAACCCTTTTTCTTTCATGCTGCTCAAAACACTCTCAACCCGCGTTATTTTTTGCCGTCCTCTTCTTCTACCAAGCGGCACCCATTCTAGCATTCTTCTTGGGAATCTGTCTTCTGCCATTCTTTTTACATGACTTTGCCATTTTTAAGATATTTAATATAAAATTGGTACCTGGTAAGTCAGTCGTCCTCAACTAAATTATTAAACTTTAAGTAATTCCAATATGGAGGTCATTCAGAAACAATGTTTCATCTTCTGCATTTTAACAGAAGATGAAACATTGTTTTTGAAAGGTCTCCGTATTGGAATTACTTAAAGTTTAATAATTTAGTTGAGGACGACTGACTTACCAGGTACCAATTTTATATTAAATATATTATTACATAGCCTCAACTGTGCTTTAATATGAATTTTAAAAGTGTTGATTCTCGTACCATTTGTTTTTATGAAATCCACAACCGAAGTCTCAACATTCCATCTTTTGTTTAATTTCACTATTTCTAAATTTATCTCTTCCAGAATTTTTTTATATATCTTGTACATACTATATATTTAATTCGTTAATACTAGAGTAAATCAAAATACATTATAAATACTAATTGTATTGCATTAACATGTAATCGTTCATGTACTGTATATTGTAATTTAGATGTAATCCTATTTTTTTTATATTTTTTAAAATCTGGTTGAGTGACAGACAAGGACTTAAGGCCTTAACTCTGCCAGGGTAAAATAAAACTATTATTATTATTATTAATAATATTACTACTACATCATTAGCATAAACTAACAGCTTATTAATACCATTGAGTTGCAAGCCTTCCTCATTCTCAATGGTATTAATAAGCTGTTAGTTTATGCTGATGATGTAGTACTACTGGCCGATAGCGAGGAGAAACTAAAGGCCAACACGCACACACTATTGAGTAACACTAAGAAATTAGGACTGGAAGTAAATATCAGTAAACTAAATATATGGTCACACGTAGAAATTCAGTATATAATGGAAATGGACAGCTAATGAAAAATGAGGGAAATTTTGAGGAAGTGGCTGAATTCAAATACCTAGGAACAATAATCACAAATAGGAATGAGATGCACAAAGAAATTAAACATAGGCTCAATTCTGGAAATGCATGCTATTATGCATTGCAGAGACTTTTGATGTCCCAACTCCTTTCAAAAAACGTTAAGCTGAAAATATATAAAACTATTATTCTACCAGTTATATTATATGGGTGCGAAACATGGACTCTTACTTTAAGGGAGGAAAGGGGATTACGAGTAATTTGAGAATAAAGTTTCTTAGGAAAATTTTTGGACCAAAGAGAGATGAACTGGACAGGTGAAAGGAGAAGACTACCTAACAATGAACTAAATGTGTTTTATAGGAAGCCAATATAAATAAGAAAACAGTTATGTCTCGTTGGACTGCGATGGGCGGGACATGTTGCGCGTATGGGAATGAAAGACGTGCATGGAAGCTTCTTGTAGGAAAGCCAGAGGGAAAACGCCCAGTTGGTAGGCCAAGAATGAGGTGGGAGAACAACATTAACTATGATTTGAGGGAAGCAGATTATACAGGGAATGATTGGAAAGCATTGACTCAGGATAGGGATGTATGGAGAGCTTATGTCGCGCGGCCATGAACTTTCGGGTTCGATAGTGCCAGTGAGTAAGTAAGTAAGTGTTATTGCTGTTGCTATTATTGTTATTATTATTATTATTATTATTATTATTATTATTATTATTATTATTATTATTAGGGCCTATTATTAATTTGGTTAAGTGATTTTAGTGAACCGAGGAATATGAACAGTATGGAAATTACATTCAGTGCAAAGATAATTGTGGGTAGAGCAAGATTGCAAACATAGGGGAACATTAGGTCGCAAGAGTTTGTAAGCGGTCGAGCGGATTTTTAATTGAGTTTGATTCCTGATGTGTTAAAAGGTGGAGAGTAATATGCATAGCGTCTGGTAAGAGTTACTAGTAGTAATGAATTTAAACACCTCTTTCTTAAAAAGCTAACAAAATAATCACCCATTTACCATGAAGTGCTGAATATACTCTATATGGGCTATAATTAAAGTCTTAATAGCTGGAAAAACATATTGGCAGCTCGACAGGCCCCATTTAATCGAAATAAGCCGGAGTTTTTAATCTGTGGTTCGTTCTAACGTGCATATGTATATACCAGCACTATACTAACCCATATTTTGTTTCAACTCCATAAAGAAATGGTAAAACATGTAATTTGTGACATTTAAAACGCTTTTGTAAATAATGTATAGGTTGAATAAACTACCATTATGGCGCGACAGGCCTAGAAGACTTTGGCCTACCAGGCGACTGCAGGCCTCATTTACATTTATGCCACTTATACAGGGTGAATCCAAATTCCCCTTACAGAGTTTGAGAACTTGTAGTAGGGACTAAGACAGTTAAGTTTAGCATAGGAACTCGTGTCCGGAAACGTACTGATTTTCCGCTACACTAAAATTGCCATAGACTTTTTTTCTTTTCGGCGCCACTCACTAGGACAGCCCATACGTCATTCACTTCTCACCTGATATTCCGTATTCACTGCAACTGTCAACAGCACGTACGGCTTACTGCCTGTGCGACCCATATTTGTAAATAATATTGTAAATATCTTACTTTTTGTCTAATAAAGTCCTACTACTATATATATATATATATATATATTAGTGTATAATGCTATTGTGTTATTATTTAATTGTAATATTATTGTGTTTTTTTAGTGTATAATGCTATTGTGTTATTATTTAATTGTAATATTATTGTGTTTTCTTTATGTAATTGTCATGTTATTGCTTTTTTTGTTTATTTTTCTTCACACTAGTACCAATTATTATTTTATTGTAACGGACTGTCAACAGCACGTACGGCTTACTGCCCGTGCGACCCATATTTGTAAATAATATTGTAAATATCTTACTATTTGTCTAATAAAGTCCTACTACTACTACTACTACTAAAAAAAGTTTGTTTACTTGCTATTCAGTTGAGTTTTTGTTCCGCCCAGAGACGTTTGTACTAGAACAGTGCAGTAATAATCCTTCACGACAGTACGAGATATACGTACTTCATAGGTACTGTGGTTGCTGTTTATCCATGGTATTTGCAGAGTACGCAGACACGATGTTATTGTACGGTGAAGCTCGGTACAATGGCAGGTCCGATTGCTTGGTGTGCACGTTCTCCCGACTTGACCCCGCTAGACTTCTACCTGTGAAGTCACAAGAAAACCTTAATTTACGATTCCCCTGTAGAATCCGAGGAAGACCTATTGGCACGAGTTATGGTTGCGGCGGATGTTGGGAGGACCAGGGATTGATTAGTGATCATGTGTACGAGAACATGGTACGGAAATACTGCATCTGTATTGAAGTCAGTGGTCGTGACATTGAGCCCATCTTGTAGGTGGTTCCAGACGACAGGCAGCAGGAGTCGGAAAGAGCAATATGTGTTGTAGTGGTATTTTGTGTGTAACGGAAAAAATATACATTTCCGGACATGAGTTCCAATGTTTAATTTTGATTGTCTTGGTCCCCTCTATAAGTCGTCAAACTCTGTAAGGGGAATTTAGACTCATTCTGTAGAGGTGGCCAATCTTCCTGCCAGTATAGGGTTATATTAGTTATACTGACGGATCCCCCATGCGTTATAGTTGATTTTCTGAACCAGGAGCCGCTACTTATTGCACCTTCTCAAATTTGTCACCCTATTGGTTGCTTACGGATTCTATATTATCCGAAATTCCGTGATAATAAATATCGTAGACTATTTAACTCATACCCCAAATGGGACTCAATCACTTTTCAATGATTTCTGTTTTACAACCAATCAGAGTCGTGTTTCACGAAATATTTATCAGTGTTATAATTACCATATTAAAGAAAGCTCCTCCTTTTTAATATTCTGAACAGGTCTGACCATTATTTTGCAGTGACTGGGCCTGCGAGAAATACGGCTACCAGATCGCATATATAGTGCATGAATGTCAACACATGCCGCATGCGGGAGTTAATATAAAAACATTTGTAGCAATTGATTATACCACCAAAAAAAGAAACCACTGTTTGCACTTTCTTAAATGTATTTTTTCCCAGGTAACAATCCAGAAAAATATAATTGTCATATTTACATCATACAACATCAGAAATGAATGAATGTACAGTTTGATGTGTTTCATTTTTTCTCCACTAGAGAGCATTCTTATAATATTGCGTTCTTTTGGCAATAAATAGTATGATCTGGTTGCAGTGATAAACAAAAGAAGGAGATGAAGCGTACCTATCGTTTCTCATTTGTTTTCAAACATCGCCGTTTACATTAAATATATAAATATTTTAAAATAACTATGGTTAAATAATGATTTGTGAGTAAACAGCTTAATTTTATTCGTTAAATAGTCCTAACAAATGCCACTCTTGATTTCCAAATTCTCTAGATAAATTGGATATCACTCGTGGCATTACTTATGATAAACACAAGCATTCCTATTCCGTTTTACACGTCTCTCTCATAATAACCAACACATACTTACTTATTGCCTTCATGGCCCTTTAGCCTCTCGTTTGTTAGGAGTTTCCAGACCAAGCTAATATAATTATGCTTATTTCCCTACATATATCATAAATGATAAGTCGTGAGCATTCCGACACAATGTTACATCTAGTAGGCAAATAAGGTATTACTTGGATGATGATGGTTAGCAAATTTTGCTTAGAGGCCTCTTTTTTTCATGCATAAGTTTATTTTACGAGCCTGAAAATTTTCAGACTCGGGACCCACGGCCTAAAGTCCCTCCCGGAGGACTTTTCATTTACAGACCGAGGAGATACTACAGAAATGCACAATTGTACACAGATATTAAACATGACCCCTACTCGAACTTACTGGAAACATACATACATTAAAAAAAAACATCAGTACACATGAGTATCTCAAGGACATTTCCACAAACCCAAACTGCACTCACAACGTTTTTAAAAAATTTAAAAATGTGTAACAAATAAAACAAATGAAGCAAAAAATAAATAAATACCGGTACCTCTCCGTCTCAATATATAGCATAACAATTAATTCCAAATTACCAAAAACACAAAGTAAATTACAGCTTTATTCTCGGCTTCCTCCCAAACCTCCCCATGTAAAAACCCTTTCTAATTCCTGAAACGTTCCCCCTGAACACGACTTTCATGCCATCATATTAATCACAACTATAAACAAGTCAAAAATACATATCGCTCAAACATATTTATCTGGTCTAAGAGGGAAGTTTAAATAAGTCCCTAGAAGGACCATTAAGGGATTTTTTCTTATCCTTAACACACATACTAGCTCCATGGCACTATCGAACCCCTGAGTCATGACTACGCGGACATAAGCTCTCCATTCATCCCTATCCTGAGCTAATGTTTTCCAATCATCCCATGTAAAACTACTTTCTCAAATCATGGTTAATGTTATTCTCCCACTTCATTCTTGGTCTACCAACTGGGCGTTTTCCCTCTGGTTTTCTTACTAGATGCTTCCATGCACCTGTTGCATTCACCATTCTTGCCATATGTCCTCCAAATCGCACTCTTATTACATCTGGCTTCCTATAAAGACCATGTAGCTCACTGTAATGTAGTATTCTCTATTCACCTGTCCGTTCACCTCTCTTAGGTCATGTTTTTCCCCTAAGAACTTTATTCTCAAATACTCGTAGTTTCGTTTCCTCCCTTAAATTAAGAGTTCATATAGTACAAACTGGGACAATAACTGTATTAGCCTATATATTTTAAGTTCAGCGTTTTTTAAAAGGAGTTGGGACGACAAGAGTTCCTGTAATGCATACATTCGCCCAAGGTAAAACATTTAAACTCACAATGCATTTCACAAGCCAAACTCGATATAAATTAAAGTAACCAACGTAACAACTAACATTGAAGTGCGACATTCTGATTTTTCTCCACTTTTCTTTTACATTGTTTTCCTTCTTGTTTTTTTTTTTTTTTTTTTGTTAACTTTATGTTATTCTCTAATATAGACACAAGTACAAGAATCACACCCAGACCCAAGGTGGAGATTAAAAATCCCCTATTCCGCCGGGAATCGAACCCGGGTCGCCGGAGTGGAAGGTAGGGACTCTACCGACTAAGCCATGGCGACGGACAAGATTGAATAGCCTTCATTTGTTTTTAAATTCCTGACATAAAATTTCATAATATATTTTTGTTCATAGACTATAATCATGGGGTACGCCGTAGCGTAGTGGTTAAGGCACTGAGCTACAAGCCGGAGGGTCGAGGGTTCAAGTCCCGTTGGGGTCAGGATTTTTAAACTGACACAAACCCTCTGGCGGCACTATGGCCCTGGGGTCGACTCATCCTCTAACGGAAATGAGTACCAGACGCTTGTTCTGGGAGTAAAGGCGGCCGTCATGCAGGGCTGACAACCCGGCTGGCATAAAGTGCCGATTGTCTAGAAAAAGTGGGAGCCTTAACCTCCTACTACCCCAAGGGCCTCCGGACCTGTTCTGGGATCACTTCATAGACTGTAATCAAAAATTGTAAAATTCTGCAAACAAGATGCATTTAGCCGGTAATTACGATGTTCTGAACTCTGTATGGTGATATTTTTAACGTGAACATATAAGAGCATAACTGAGTTTTTAACAAGTCATTTGATTCCTTCCTGCTCTCTACGTGTTCAAAAATTCTGTAAGATTTATACAACAATGATATCAAGTTTTGATATTAGTGTATAACATTTACGGAATACTGAATTGAAATAGAGTACGAATGAATGATATAGCATTCAACCAATATCTCTGTATAATACCTAACCTTAGGAGAAATAGTTACATGAATAGTTATTTTTAAGATTGACACATTAATTCAAGTGTACACACGAATTTAATGTCCTTAGAAGGATTTCTAATTTAGAATTATTAATGAAACTTTTAATTGCAAGGATACAAAACAAACGCAAATAGGGGTGTAATTAATACTGTTATCTGAATATTTGGCATCACATAGTCCTGTTAATACTTGAGATAAGAAAGTTGAAGTTGGATTTCAAAGGAAATTAAAGGTAATTGTAATGGAAATTGGAAATTTGTTTCGAAAGAAGATGTTATTGTGCGAGAAAGTGAGAGCGATTTATATGCATTTGATCTCTTGACCTATAGAAAAGTCCACGCACTGTATTCCTTGTATTTAAGTTTACAGTAGACTTTAATGAGAAAAAGATGAGAGAAGCTATTTGCCCATAAGGATACATCTTCCTAACTCCAAGTACCCAGAAAATATAAAGAGAAACGTTAAACTGCGTGAGGTGGGGCCCTGCCCCGGGCCCCTCAGAGCCCTTTGTTGTTGTACGAAGCAGAAGAAGCTTCTTTGCAAATTAAATGAAAACATAACATTAAAAGTCGGATGTTGCAGGCAAAACAAGTGGTGAACACGAGCGAGAATGACTTACGAGGAAACTTTTTTAAAGGGTGCGTGTCGAGCCTCTCCCGTTGCTATGGTACTTTGTATATACCAAGAGTCAATAGAAAAGCGATTACACATTTTTAGAGAACATAATTTAGATTCTTAAAGCAGGTCCGAAAATGATATAAGGAAAATATTTAAAGCGTTAAATAAAGCAGCAAATTAAATCGGTCTCCAGATAAATTAAGAAAAGATTAAATATAGTATACGTTTCTTTACAGGGTTCTGCCCTACGGCTGGTCTTTCAATGCAATCATAGCTATGCTTTGCAGCTTTACTGGTTCATAGGTGTGGTAGCTTCCCGTTGCTTTCCACGCCGTGGATGATAATGATGGCCAGATGGTATTCGGGGACTGTTTGGGCCTCAAAGTTTCATGACATTCGTCTTACAGGTGAGGAAAAACTCCGAAATAATCTCACCTAGGAAGCTTGTCCCGACCGGGAATCAAATTTGGGTCCACTGCGTGACAAGGTATCACGATACCTCGAGACCACTGCGGTGGACATTTGATCTATAATAAAATAGTAAGACAAAGGAACAATAAATACAAGTAGAGAATTTTGAATTCGAAAAACGTTGAAAGTTTCATATATCTTAGGACCCAAATTATCGACACTAATGAGATTAAAGAGAAAATAAGAGAAATTCAAAATGCCAATAAATGTTAGTATGGAATGATATTTTTTAATTAAAATATTTTACTTTTAATATAGATTATATAATATATTGATAAAGCCTGTGCTAACGTATGGAAATGATAGGGGCCTATATGTGTCTCGAATGAAAACACCATTGTGTTTTGTGAAAGGAAAATTCTGAGAAGAATATCTGGACCCATTCAGCAAAGCGGAGATGGTGAATACGATATAATGAGGAATTATATCACTTGTATAAATCACCAGACATTGTTGCAGAAATTAAAATAGCTAGATTGAAATTGGCTGGACATATTCACAGAATGCATAATAGTGAAACGGTTAAAAAATAATGATGGACCTCCAGTTGGAAGAAGAAATGTCGGAAGACCTAAAGCTAGGTGAATGGATGCAGTTTTGGAAGATATCCGAAGACTTAAAATTCGAAATTGGTGGACGGTCGCCAGGAATTGATAGGTCTGAAGGTGAGTTTTTAGAGAGGCTGTGACTCGACCTGGGTTGTTACGCCAAATATGACGACGATGATGATTCTTAAAAATGTGCGTAGCAAACACTATCGTGGCAATTCTTGTTTCATTGATCTGGAGGCCGTGACTTCATAATTAGTGAACACAAAGTATGTAACATAGAAAGCGAACAAGAAATCTTGCTTACGTCAATAATCATGAGAGAGAAACTTCAAAATTAGTAATAAATTACAATATGAAATACATTGAGGTTCTTCTGAGAAAAGTAAGACAAATCGAGAAGTATAAAAAATCTGCAGTTGCTGGCCACGTCTGGTCAGAAAAATATAAAATCAATGTAAACACTAAATTATTTTTGAAAATAGAAAACACCAAAGAACTAACCGTTTGGGTGAGATCTTCATCCAGAAGAATAAAAATAGGATTATGAAATTTGAAATGCCCGGGGAAAAATGTTTGATTTACAAGTTCTTCTATCAATCAAATTATGAAGTGGGAGTCGACATTCATGACCGACAACATAAAATTCAACAGTCTGGACAAACTGACGATGATATGGACAGTATATGAAATATGTCAAAGATGGACCAGATTCAACTTATTATTCAAAATTAGTGTTATTCTACAAAGGTCGGAATAGAATAGAAGGGCGCTGTTAGTGTAGCGAGCGGGAAAACATACAGCCAGACTTAAGCATACAACCCTCAAAACATAAATAATGGACCTCTATACGCGAAATTAATTTTATATTTTTACTTTAAGAAAGTTAATCACATTGTATATAATTTTCGTAGCTTGACTATGCAGCACTTCCCTCTTTATTCACTGCATGATAGTTGAACGCCACAACGTACACGAATCAACTAAGTATATTGTAGAAAGAAACTAAATTACTTGCGACGTAGACTTGATGTCATACGCCGTAATTCTGAAACACAACGATTGTATTCTGGCTTTTGTAGACTAATAATGTATCATTGAATTAAATTAATGTAAAACTTAAAGTTTTATAAGATTTTCATATTTATTACAATATGAATTCGTAACGGCTGTTTCGGTACTTAGTACCTTCTTCAGACATGATTACAAATGAATGAATTTTGTTATTATACCGGGTGAAAATTATTTAAACCGACAAACTCTGGGAGGTTGGTAGGGGACATCAAAACAAATATTTTTCTCTAATGTCATTTATTTCTATGAGGATTATTTAAACCGGTAGAGGAAGATTTCTCTGGCGAAAAATTAATTAAACCAACAAACACTTTTTGCATTTTTTATTACCAAGAGACAACACATTAACACAACGCAATTACTTAAATTACAGTAGAGGTTCAAAAATGCCTCCATTGACATGTAAACAAAGGTTACACCGGCGGATCATGTTTTGTCTAACACGTGCAAAAACTCCAGGAGTATCGTTAATTGCTCCTGCTGCTGCTACTATCTGGGCAACCAGATCCTCTTCTGAAGCAACATGAGTTGTGTAAACAAGGTTGCGCATCTCTCACCACACAAAAAAAATCCAGAGGGGTCATATCTGGGGATCGAGCAGGCCATGGTACAGGACCACCTATGCCAATCAACTTTTCTGAAAACCGTTGGTTCAAGAATCGACGCACACGACGACTGAAATGTGCAGGCGCCCCGTCATACTGGAACCACATACGTTGTCTTGTAGGGAGCGGGACGTCTTCCAGCAATTCTGGCAATGCTCTGGCGAGAAAATTGTAATAGTGCCTGCCATTTAATGGTCTAGGTAGGAGATATGGCCCAATTAAAACAGTCTCCAACAACACCGGTCCTCTCAACAACGAAGAACCGCACTTGATGTGCGTGAGTAACTGTGGCATGTGGGTTATCCTCACTCCAAACATGCGCATTGTGCATGTTGAAGACTCCATCGCGCCCGAACGTTGCTTCATCTGTAAACAACACACAGAATGGAAATGTAGGATGCATTTGACACTGTTCCAGGTACCGCTGCGAAAAATGTGCTCTGGGTGCATAATCAACTGGTTCCAGATTTTGGACACGCTGTAAGTGAAATGGATGTAAAAATTGCTCATGAAGGACGTTTCTTACATTCGTCTGATTCGTCCCCATGTTAAGCGCAATTACATGAGTGCTGGTTGAAGGATCTCACTCCACATGCTGCAGGACATCTTCCTTAAATTGCAGCGTTCTTACTGTGCGACGGCGTCCCTGTCCAGGTAATCTGCTAAATGACCCGGTCTCACGCAGACGTTGGTACACAGCAGTTAACGTCGTATGATGCGGGATACGGCGATTAGGGTATTGTTGTTGATAAACCCGCTTGCAGCTCGTCCGTTGTGGTGCGCTACGTAGTACGCACCAACCATATCAGTGTACTCACTCCAGGTGTATCGCTCCATTAGTAAACAGATACAATTTACTACTACACAGGTGGACAAAACAATTCCTACCATCAACAGCAGTTGCAGTCATGACAACTGAAGAGCGTAATATGCCCTCTACCGGTTTAAATAGTCCTCATAGGAAAAAATTACATTAGGGAAAAATATTTGTTTTGGTGTCCCCTACAATCTCCCAGAGTTTGTCGGTTTAAATAATTTTCACCCTGTATAAAAACTCCAGTACATAACTGTAACTATGTAACTGAATGCAAACAAACTATTTTTTTTAATAAACAACGTCTTACAAATTTAAAATAGGCGATTCATTTAAACCTAGTTGGGAATTTAAATGAGCCGCCTCTTTTAAATTTATAATAGAGATTGTTTATTAAAAAAAAATTACATTCAGTTGCATAGTTCCAGTTGTTATGCATATACTGGAGTTTATTTATAATAACAAAATTCATTCATTTGTAATCATGTCTGAAGAAGGTACAAAGTACCGAAACAGCTTGTACGAATTTATATTGTAATACATGTAAAAATCACATAACATTTTGTGAGTTTTTTTCATTTAATTAAATATTGATTTTCATCAAGTAAAAGCCAAATCAATTGATAACTTAATAATGTATTATATGTATTGTTTTGTCGAGATTGTTTTCACCGAATTACAATAGTTTAATAATACACAACTGGAATATGATTTAACGAGCTTAAGTTACACTTGACTGAATATTTTCTTCTTTACTAAAACCATGGTATAAGTTACGCCATAACTAGGGACCGGATTTACATGCTCTATAAATTCTTAAAATATATGCAATTATGCTTTAACATGTTCCAAAAAATATACAGGTAAAACATGCATATTTTATTCATACAGGCTGTATCTAAAGTCACTATCCATTTCCATCAAAACACTTTTGTTTTTTCTTTTCTTTGCATACACTGTTAGCTTAGTTCAACATGTTTAGCACGGATGGACGGGATGTCATTGTTTGCGCACGGGTACGAGGATTGTGATTTGAAGATGCCAGAGCTGAATTTCCCCCATAAATTCCGTAAACCACCACCAACAAAGATACATATTCGTCTGCTTGTAAACAAATTTAAGAGTAATGTTAGTGTGTATGATGAGGCACGTCATGGACGACCACGCGTATCAACAGAAACAATGCAGAAGGTTCGAATTGCCAGTGATAGTTCGAAGACATCAACTCGACGCGTCAGTAGGATTTGAATTCCCCTCGCAACACAGTGTGGAGTGAGTGAGCGAGCGATTGGGAGAGCGAGTCAACTATATTAGAATGTACTGTATTTGAACAAAAATCCATATGTGCCATGAACTAAAAATAATAACACGAACGTTGCAAAAAGATGAATGAAAGTGATGTTTTTCTCTTTTTTTCCCTTCTGTCACATCATCGCCTATAACGTCGGTCCATTATCATAAATAATGTAGAGACGCATAAAAATAAACGACCTACTAAACTGGCTACATATAATAAGAAGAAAAAGGACATATAACACTGTTGTCTAACTCTCAATGATAACAAACTTGAAGTTTGAATTTATCTAATCATATCCGGTTACTGTAAGTAGAAAATGCACATTCATTAAAAAGAAACGCACAATGCACAATTTTCAACAGGGTTGTCGATTTAGTCACATCGTGGCCAGATCTGGTAATTTTGAAAACATAATTATGTACAAATTTGTGAAAAAAGGGGCACGCCATAGCGTAGTGGTTAAGGCACTGCGCTACAAGCCGGAAGGTCGATGGTTCAAATCCCGGTGGGGTCAGGATTTTTAAACTAACCCAAACCCTTCTGGCGGCACTATGGTCCTGGAATCGACTCAGCCTCTAACGAAAATGAGTACCAGATGCTTGTTCTGGCGGTAAAGGTGGCCGTCACGCAGGGCTGACAACCGGCTGACATCAAGTGCCGATTGTCCAGAAAAAGTGGGAGCCTTAACCTCCCACTACCCCAAGAGCCTCCTGAGGCCTGTAGAGGGAATACTTTACTTTACGTCACTAATAGCTTTTCTTGTCATTTGTCGCCTTTTCTTTAGCCACTTCTAGCCATTTTTATTTTAATTTAATTACCTTATTTAAATATTGTAATGATAAAGGATGGAGATTGATACATTTTACCACCACAAATAATATTCAGCATAATGAGTGACTCTCCTTCCAGGGAAGAACATACGCAAAGTAACGTAATCATCCCCTGATGGTATTACTAATCAGTAATCAGACCATGTATTAATGCCGAACAGGCTCCAGTGTAGAATTTTATACATACGATGGAAGTAGACCACTACTTCGTGAGAATAAGATATAAACAAATAATATCACATTGAAAAAGAATTTACGGTAAGAAGATAATAAAAATATGACTTAGTTAAACTAAAAGATAAAAAATAAAGAAAACTTTGAAATACTTTGACATATGACGCGAGAAACTTTCTAAGTTCGAATCATACACCAAGGAAATGCGTCAACAAACGCGAAGCGGTTTACGCTATGGAATCACGGGATGCAGCCAACTTATAAGCGATATTTAACGAACCTAAAATTTATCCTAACACAATTTAAGTACCGTACACCAATCTATGAAAGACCAGCCTAAAAGTTAGCCTATCGCAAATTAATTACTCTAACCTGTGAAAGAATGCAACGCCAAAATTAAATGGTAAGTTCTGGTATTCTGAAGAATATGTGTACAGTTAATTAGTGCATACTGTATGTTGGCTGCACTGAACACTCTTTATTGTTGTATAGAATATTCGTTAGGATCAATATGGCTGCTACGTCTTCATACTACGCATGTAGTTAAATATCATAGAAAAATATATTGAAATAATCCTTTGAAATAATCTAAAAATCATTGTAAATGGTGGGAAATAATTTGAAAAATAAAACCCTAAGAATAAAACTTGATAGGAGTTTATGAAGGAATTAAAAATGTGGCGTCACAGGTTAAAAAGTTTAGCCGAAAACTTTTTTTAATTCATAATTACTGAATCTCTCGTTGTAAGAACATATTATGTATTTCTTAAAATTGACTTAACATTCATGGTATAGTTAATATATTATAATTAAGCAATTCCAGTAGATTAAAAGATTATATATTTTGAAAATTTACTTCATATATATATATATATATATATATATATATGGTATGACAAGAAAAATAAGTGCCTGGACGGGATTCGAACCCGGATCTCTGAGTCTGTACCTCAGCGTGATATCCATTACACTACCAGGCGAATCCAATTCAAACACTTATTTTTCTTATATATATTATACTCAACATTATTACTAGATGTCGCGAGAACACTGTCTTCACTGCCATCTAGTAGCTGACTATAACAAGTAAGCAAATTAAAGAGAATATTTATTTTACTTTATAGCAGTGATTATATAAGTGTTTGAATTGGATTCGCCTGGTAGTGTAATGGATATCACGCTGAGGTACAAACTCAGATATCCGGGTTGGAATCCCGTCCAGGCACTTATTTTTCTTATCATACCATATTAAGCTTGCATTGCTCAATGTTAAACATATATATATATATATATATATATATATATATATATATATATGTGTGTGTGTGTGTGTGTGTGTGTGTGTGTGTGTGTGTGTGTGTGTGTGTGTGTGTGTGTGTGTGTGTGTGTGATGGTAAGTTCATTCTGTAAATTTTAAAATACATCATTCTCCAGGGACAAAAACTTTCATTTTTGTCATTTATAACCTATTTTTTGTAGTCAGTTGTAGCCACATTTTCTTACTGAGTGTTGACAACTCTGATCCGAAGCATAAAAAGTGGAATGATTAAAAAAAAGTAAAATCTTACAACTTTTCCTTTATGGTCCACCGCCGTGGTGTCGGTGAAGCGTCTCTGTCTTGTAAACAGTGGGCTCGGGTTAGATCCCCAGTTGAGACGAGTTTTATATTTTTTATTTAATTTTTACATCCTTATCATCAAAGTAACAACAGTAGGCTGTAACGTACAATTTTCCAATCCTAATGAACCATAAATTCAACGTTATGAGGAATTAACAGAACTACTTGGTGACAGACGTTCCGCAGTATGCGTTTACAACCTTCCACTGCGACAATTTTGCCATCAAAATTGGACATTATTTTCACAATCCTATTGGTGAAGCTAATATTAACACAAATTGATTTTCAGAGACTCATTGGCACATCAAATTTGTTGTTTTGAGAAATATTCTACATTACAATAATATGATTTAAATTTTGTCTAAGTCTAATATATAACCGTATCTCGTTATTCTACTCGTATGCCATCGTGCCACCTGTGAATATTCGTTCTGAGAAAAGTTGCTCCTAGCTTCATGTTGGCCAATGTGATAACAAACGTTCATACTGGAGCCAATTGCCAACATGTTTATTCACATATAAGATGGTTATCTCCAAGGAGTTCACCGACATTAGTGGCCAAGTTAGAGTTAATTTGGGCAAGTTGGGATGAGAAAATTGGCAAGTTAGTGTGCTTCAGTTTAGTTTAGCATTTCACTTGATTGTTAGCGGTTTTTTTGTGACTATTTAACTCATGTCCCAAATGGGAGTCAATGACCAATCACATTTCAATGATTTTTTATTTACTACCAATCACAGTCGTGTTTCGCCTAGAATTTACCAACTAAAGTTTATCATAATAAAGAAAGCACCTCCTTTTTAACATTCTGAGTAGGTCATAGCATTATTTTGCAGTGACTGACTCTGTAAGCAATACGGCTACCAGATTGTATATATAGTGCATGAATGTCAACACATAGCGCATATAAAAACATTCGTAGCAATTGATTATACCACAAAAAAACACTGTTTGCACTTTCTTAAATGTATTTTTTCCCAGGTAATAACATTCCAGAAAAATATAATAGACATATTTACATAATAGGACATCAAATTAATTAATATCTACAACGTTGGTTATACATTTCTCCACTAGGGTGCATTCTTACAATATTGCGATCCTTTGGCAATAAATAATATTATGATCAGGTTGCAGTGATGAACAAAGGAAGGAAATGAAGCGTACCAACCATTTCTCATTTGTTTTCAAACATCGCCGTCTACATTAAATATATACATATTTTAAAATAACTATATATTTAAATAATGATTTGTGAGTAAACAGCTTAATTTTATTTGTTAAATAGTCCTAACAAATGCCACTCTTCATTTCCAAATTCTCTAGATAAATTGGAAATCACTCGTGACATTATTTATGATAAGTTGGCTACACTGTCTGAGCAATGACTAATACATGTTTTACATTGTAAAAGTGATTTTTGGTTATTTTGAGGTCAATTTCTCACTTCATTTTAAGTCATTACATATTGTTTGTGATAACTTAAAAGAAACACTCAAACACACACATATATGTGTGTGTATATATATATATATCTTTCATAGTTATTCACATATTGTAACAGTAAATTGCATGTTTTCCGTTTTTTATTTGAATTTATGTAGGTGGCATGGTGACGTGGCTATATGTGTGCTCTCTAGCGGGAGTTCCTTAATAAAATTAATTAAGTTACGCTTATATCCCAACATCTCCCGCACCGTAGTCGAGTAGTTAAGGCAAAAGGCCTTTTCGCAGAGCTACGGGACTTGCGCTGGTTCAGATTTCCATGGGGAAATAAATTTTCTCATGGAATTTCGGAGAGTATGGGACCGGTGCCTACCCAGCATCGTGAAAATCAGCTATAAATGCTAGGGGATCCAAAATGCGTGCTACATGCCACCCCTATACTAGCAAAATGATCATCTACATCTGTGATTAACACATTTAGGTATGAGGCCAGCAGCCGGCTGGTAAGCTAAAGGCCTCCTAGGCCTGTCGCGCCAGGGAGTTTTATTTCCCAACTGATTTTCTATATTTTTATTTGAATTAGCATTTTCCAATTCTGGATAGAATCTAATTAAAGAAAGAAAAATTGATTTTGAACCCTGGACCTCTCGTTCTCCGTACGAGTGTGCTGTCCATTACACCATTCGAACGACGATACGAACATTAACATTTCTTTCAACTTATACAATTATTATTTTTATTGAGAATTTATACACTACTTTTTAGCGGAAAAGCTTCATATTATCTATTTGAATAGTTCATAACAGATATCAGCGAATAACATGTGGTTAGCACTTTCTCAAAGAGACATCTAGTAGGCAACTGAGGTATTACTCGAATGGAAAAGACCGAATAAGTTTTACTCAAATGCAATACTTTAGGCTTGAGTGTATTTTACGTGCCGAAAATATGTAGGCACTGGACCCACGGATTAAAGTCCCTCCCGGAGGACTTGTCCCATGGATTTTCCCATCCTAAAAAAAAATCCATTGACTTCGGTCGGGTTTGAACCCGCGTCCCTTGAGAACAGAGGCAAGAAACATAACCCCCTAGGCCACCGATTTCGATAATGTTATGATTGAAAACATTAAAAATAAATTAGATTAACCCAAGGAAGCGAAAAAGGCTGAAAAACGTATTTTACTCCATGCTGTATGTTCCATTGAATAGTAACTGAATATTTAAAAACCAGGATCATTCAAAATGAAGTTACAGATGTTAGCCATTCAACTACAGAGTTGTAAGAACTGAAAAGCTCTTTCCCCAGATTAGATCCCCATTGAAGGAATTACGAAAATTGAATTCTTGTAAAGGTTATGCCATTAAGGCGCGCGTTGAATGACTATTTTCGTCAAATTATACAGGAGGTTCCTCCCTCTCTTAGATATAACATTTACGATGACAGTTCTGAGGGGGAATAACACAGATCTACCATTTTCTTTATTGTGAGTCTCTGTCTCATCCATTATAATTGAGCGGATGATACTTTGCTGGAGATAATCGCAATTTTGAATGTCTTCCAGATATAGATTGAGAGGGAAGGCGGACGAAATTTATAGCAGATGATTGAGATAGAAAAAGCAAGAAATATCCACAGAAAAAGAATAGAAGCTATGAGACAGATTCACGAAAAGAAACTTACGTAAATACAATTGAAGGGTGACGGCTAAAACGATCTTTGTCCATTTTTTAAGAAAACGATGTTGTGACATTTCCCTATAACTAACTAAATTACAAAGCAATTCAATGGCACTATCGAACTCTTAAGTTGATGGCCGCGCGGATATAGACAATAAGCTCTACGTAGATTCCTATTTTGAGATGATTTCCAATCAACTCTGTATAATTTAACCTTATTAAAATCATGGTTACTGTTATTCTCCCAGTCATATTACATGAATACGAAACATGGTCTTTTACTTTAAGAGAAGAGAAAATGTTACGAGTATTTGAGAATATTTTTAGTAAAATTTTGGACCAAGGGAAATGAACAGACAGGCGAATGAAGAAGTTTTACATATCAGTGAATTACATGATTTTCATGGGAAACTAGTTGTAATATTAACAGTAAAATCTCGTAGACTGCGATGGTGGAAACATATGGTACAAATGGAGAATGAAAGAGGGGCATGGGAACTCCTTGTTAGTAAATTAGAGGGAAAGTGCGCCGTGTGTAGGCCAAGAATTGTGTTGGGGAAAATATTGACTATGATTTGAGGGACGTAGAATATACAGGCCATCATTGGAAAACTTCTTCCCCATGGGGACTCGAACCAACGCAAGTCCCCCGTAGCTTTGTGCCAAAGCTTCCTGCCTTAACCACTCGGCTACGGTGCGAGACCATTACTTACTTACTCACTGGCACTATCGAACCCATAGGTTCATGGCCGCGCGGACATAAGCTCTCCATACATCCCTATCCTGAGCTAATGCTTTCCAATCATTCCCTGTATAATCTACTTCCCTCAAATCATAGTTAATGTTGTTCTCCCATCTCATTCTTGGTCTACCAACTGGGCGTTTTCCCTCTGGCTTTCCTACAATAAGCTTCCATGCACGTCTTTCATTCCCCATTCGTGCAACATGTCCTGCCCATCGCAGTCTACGAGACTTAATTGTTCTTATTATATCTGGCTTCCTATAAAGACCATGTAGTTCATTGTTATGTAGTCTTCTCCATTCACCTGTCCGTTCATCTCTCTTTTGTCCAAAAATTTTCCTAAGAACTTTATTCTCAAAATACTCGTAATCTCCTTTCCTCCCTTAAAGTAAGAGTCCATGTTTCGCACCCATATAATATAACTGGTAGAATAATAGTTTTATATTTTTTCAGCTTAACGTTTTTTGAAAGGAGTTGGGAGACCATTATTATTATTATTATTATTATTATTATTATTATTATTATTAGTCATGTAGGGGAATGGCCATTTACTGCACAATTTATTATTTGCTGATGACCACATTACAATAGGACAAGATAAAGAAGATATGGAATATATGATCAGAAAGTTGGTCGAAGCAGTTGAGGTAGGTGGACCGAAGATAAATTATATTAAAACAGAATGTATGGTAATCGGAGGAAATTCAGAAGACCTACAAATAAATAATATGATAATTAAATGTGTTGAAGAATTTAAATATCTTTGATCTATAGTAGATAAATCAGGTACTTGTGAAAAAGATATTATTAACAGAGTAAATTGTGCAAGGAAGGCGATTAGATCCCTGAATGGTCTTTTATGGAATATAAATTTGACCAGAAAAACAAAACAAAAAGAGATTATACAGACAATAATAGAAAGTATACTTAAATATGGATCAGAAAGCTGGACAATAAATGAAAGGATTCAGAAAAGAATCTTGGCGACAGAAATGGATGGATTACGGAGAAGTATGAGAATATCCAGGTTACAACATACTCGAAACACATATATCAGACAAGAAATGGATGCACAAGAAACTGTTATCGATAGGATAACAAAGAGAGCTCTATAGTGGTATGGACATGTACAACGGATGTCGGAAGATCAGTGGCCTAAACAGGTGTTGGAATGGATGGTACCAGGCAGAAGGAAGAGGGGGAGAATTAGAAGAGCATAGTATGAGGGAATATATGATGCCATGATGAAGAGGGGTACGGAAGATGAACAATGGGAAGATAGGAATCTCTGGAAAGCAGGGATCAAGGGCAAACTGCTGTAAAGTGGAAAGCCTGTATTAAGTAAGTGTTATCATCATCATCATAGTACATATACGAATTTAGGCTATTTGTTGACTTGTTTCGGCCTCAAGAGAAACACCATCCAAAAGTCTTTTGAGTGGACGTCCTGGTCTTTTTCTTCCCGCAGGTTGATATCTTAACATTTGTTTGGGTATTCTGTGATCTTCCATTCGATGAACATGTTGCATCAATCTTGACTTATAATCAGAAATTTTGTTTTCTAAAGATTCCATGTGTAATTCTTCTAAGATGCCTTCATTTTTTTTTGTGATCTAGTAATCTGAAGTATTATTATCATTATTATTATTATTATTATTATTATTATTATTATTATTATTATTATTATTATTATTATTATTATTATTATTATTATTATTACAGTACTATACGATGATGCTGGGGAAATTAGAAATGTTCAGCATCAGTGCCGTTCTTAGTTTCATTACAGTTTACCCTAAGTTATTTCTAATCATCCTGTATGAGGTGTTCATAGATTAATTGGCGTTACCTTTTTTTCAGTTGTAGTTAACATAATTGAAAATGTGTTACGCATCGAGCACGCGGAAGAAGCTCATAAAAATGGAAGTAACGTAGTGTCTCCTCTCGTGTGTTATTTAAAACAATTCCTTCTCATTTGCTCGCACGATTCCAAACCTCCAATTACTGCAAATTACAGATGGTGAACCTAGGCATGAGCCGAGATGGCCTCGAGGCACAATGAACACGAGACCACCCAAACAGGGTTTTCCTGTGGTTGCAACCGGTGTTGACAAGTCCCCTGTAAACTTCGCACAAATCATAAACGCTAAAAGAAATAATAGTCATAATCTAACTGTCTAAAACTAACTCACTGGCACTACCGAACCCGTAGGTCCATGGCCGCGTGGACATAAGCTCTCCAAACATCCCTATCCTGAACTAATGTTTTCCAATCATTCCCTCTATAATATACTCCTCTCAAAATTAATCATAGTTAATATTATTCTTCCACCTCATACTTGGTCTACCAACTGAGCGTATTCCCGCTGGTTTTCCTACAAAATGCTTCTATGTCCATTTCAATTCCCCATTCGTACCACATCTCACACATTAAGTCTAAGGGACTTAACTGTTCTTATTATACCTGGTTTCCTATAAAGATCATAAAACTCGCTGTTATGAAGTCTTCTCCATTCATCTGTCTGTTCGTCTCTCTTTGGTCCAAATTTTTTCGTAGAAAATTTATTCTCAAATACTCGTAATATTTTCTCCTCCCTTAAAGTTAGAGTCCATGTTTCGCATTCATATAACTGGGAGAATAACAGTTTTATATATTTTCAGTCTAACTTTTTTTTTTGAGAGAAGTTGGGACAAATCCCCGTAATGTATAATAGCATGCATTTTCAGAATTGAGCCTAGAAATTGCGCATCTGATTCCTATTTGTAATTACTGTTTCTAGATCCGATAGCGAGGAGATACTAAAGGCCAACACGCACACACTATTGAGTAACACTAAGAAATTAGGACTGGAAGTAAATATCAGTAAAACTAAATATATGGTCACACGTAGAAATACATTATATAATGGAAATGGACAGCTAATGACAAATGAGGGAAATTTTGAGGAATTGGCTGAATTCAAATACCTAGGAACAAATAATCACAAATAGGAATGAGATGCACACAAGAAATTTAATAAACATAGGCTCAATTTCCTGGCAAAAAATGCATGCTATTATGCATTGCAGATACTTTTGATGTCCCAACTCCTTTCAAAAAACGTTAAGCTGAAAATATATAAAACTATTATTCTACCAGTTATATTATATGGGTGCGAAACATGGACTCTTACTTTAAGGGAGGAAAGGAGATTACGAGTATTTGAGAATAAAGTTCTTAGGAAAATTTTTGGACCAAAGAGAGATGAACAGACAGGTGAATGGAGAAGACTACATAACAATGAACTACATGGTCTTTATAGGAAGCCAGATATAATAAGAACAGTTAAGTCCCGTAGACTGCGATGGGCAGGACATGTTGCACGTATGGGGAATGAAAGACGTGCATGGAAACTTCTTGTAGGAAAGCCAGAAGGAAAACGCCCAGTTGGTAGACCAAGAATGAGGTGGGAAAACAACATTAACTATGATTTGAGGGAAGTAGACTATACAGGAAATGATTGGAAAGCATTAGCTCAGGATAGGGATGTATGGAGAGCTTATGTCCGCGCGGCCATGAACCTACGGGTTCGATAGTGCCAGTGAGTAAGTAAGTAAGTAAGATATTTGAATTCAGTCACCTCTTAAAATTTTCCCTCCTTTTTCATTAACATTAGTAATAATTAACCTAGTAGTGCAAATAGCAATAACTGTAATTATATTATTAATAGTAACCAATATTAATGTAATTATGGTCCACCGCTGTAATCTCGGGGTCGGGTCGCTGCCTCGTACGCAGCGAGTCCGGTCGGTACAAGTTTCCTGTGCCATTGTTTTTTTCTGGCTTTTTCCTCACCTGTAAGAGAACTGCCAGGAACTTTGTGGTCCAAACCGCCTCTGAACGTCATCATATTCACCATGTTTAGCATAAATGTGTGAGTATGAATGGTGTGTTTCGTCTTAATCTTGTATTGCCTCGGAGGAGGCCATGTTATTGAGCTGATATCTCATTTGGGGAGGCCCTTCGTGTCTTTGTGTGGTCAAAAAGGTGTGTGTGTGATCCGCACACACAACATAAAGTCCTGATATTGCGCCTTCACATTACCATCTTTTTCGACCCATGACCCATTTATTGCACGAAATTTCGACAACATTCAAAACAATGAATCTATGGAAGTGGGATATCAACGAATTCTTCGCAGCAAAAGCCAGAGACTGGTACCGTGTCGCGGAATAATAAACCTCGCTGAAATATAGCTGAAGAGTTTAGAAGAGATGGTCTGAACTTTGAAGTTTAGTTTAATTTCCTGTAAGGAAACAATCCAAATACAATTTTGCTTTAAAAAAGACATTACTTATATTACAGTATCTGCATAATAATCACTAGGGAAAGGAATTTGAGGTGCGGCACCTTTTCAAAAATATAGCTGTTTTCATACCAATAGTTCAGTATATGTATTTGGGGGATGAAATGAACACAATTTGTTGCACCTTATTGCACATTTTCGTGAGATTGCTACATTTCGCCCCCTTTCTCCTCTTTTTTTGCTTCAGCATCTTTTTCTCCACTCTTATCTGCGTTTTTAAAATATAGGACAAAACATTTATACTCTTTTCTACTTGAACAGCTTTTTAAAATCTCAATCACAAGTCAACATTATTAAATAAATATTAAAATATAATTTATGTAATTTATACCTCAGAAACAATGACCAATCTGCAGTGTGAAGTCAAATTTAAATTTCAACATCGTTGCTGTAACAGTTTAAAATAAGTTCAGTTATTACTGGCAATAATTTAACAGTTTTCTATCTACCGACTTCTTGTTGACTGTGTTTTACTTGTCTGAACCACAACGTATTTTCATTAGTATTACAACTGGGTTTTCACAACAATAACATGGCGAATGCTAAGAAGGATAAGTTGTATGCACTTTCAGAATTCAAAACGCAATTTATCGAAGCTAATTGCATCATTCTTCGATGTTCGATCTGCGAAGTAAATATTGCAATAAACTAAAGAACTATGAATTACCTCTTATGGACTCTATCAAGAAGAAAAATTGGGTGCAAAACGATGCGCATATTATATAAACTGAGTTCATGTAACTGGTTTAAACCGTAATTCAATTGTTTCAGAAGAGTCTTTTTTGCACCTTTCTGTATGTATTTTCAGAAACTCCCCCCCCCCCTTGTACGACCAAAATTTGCACCGGAAAATTCTTTCCCTAATAATCATATTTTTTGCACTTCTTAGTATACCTTTTAGTATACCATGTATACCATGCTAACACAGTAACATGTTTCCCTGCAGATGTTTTTGAGTGGCACGTGATCAGCGTTCCAACACAATGATACATCTATTAGGCAACTAAAATATTACTAGGATGGATGATTGTCAGTTAAATTTTGCACAGAGACCATTTTATTCAGACTAGTGGTTCTTTACGAGCCTGAAATTCTTTAAAATCGGAACTCAGGGCATAAAGCCCCCCCCCGGAATACTTGTGACTTGGAATGTTATTTTATTTGTACTATTATTAATTATATGTCCGCCATTTTAGCGATTTTCTCACGAACTTGCATATTGGAAGTTTTAAAAGCATATCTGAATTGAAAAACTGAAAGAGTTGAAAATAATTGTAATACTATCAAAATGGAGAGGTTTAGCAGTTTGATGGAGTTAAACAGTGAAATTCAACGATTATAATTAACAGTTATGAAGAGGTTCCCCCTCGTTAAATGAATACAATTTGTAACATTTAATGGCATTTGGTTTATTTGCTCTGGAGGCTAATTGAGTTCTTGTGGTTCTAGCTGCAGCGTAAATTATTCACAGTGTAAATATCGCAGCCGAGTGGAGAGTTAAACAATTCTACGTCACACGCTCACTTTCAAAACGATTGTTATACAACCTAACCAAATCAAGTGTGCTCCAGCACGTACACTTTGTAATATAGCCTGACTAAGCAAACTTCCACGCTACAACCATTTATACAAAACAGAGTACACTGAATGATGTAGTTTAAAAATGTCCGTCACGCAGCACCTGCGTAAACTAAGCTGGTTGGATTGTACAAGACCAGAAATTTACTTACGCAACTGATGACAATTTTTAATGCAATTTATATTATTACGAAGTGATCTGATACCATTTATCCGGAGTAATTACCATTGTGAAAGTATGTTAACGTAATACGAAACGTAAAGTGATCCCACTACAGACCTCAGGAGGCCCTTGGCGTAGTAGGAGGTTAAGGCTCCCACTTTTCTGGACAATCGGCACTTGATGTCAGCCGGGTTGTCAACCCTACGTGATGACCGCCTTTATCCTCAGAAGAAGCGTCTGGTACTCATTTTCATTAGAGGTTAAGTCGACCCCAGGGCCACGGTGCCGTCAGAAGGTTTGGGTCAGTTTAAAAATCCTGACCCCACCAGGACTCGAACCCTCGACCTTCCGGCTTGTAGCCCAGTGCCTTAACCACTACGCTAGAAACATAGGAGTGGAAATATATTTTTACGTTGTAATCGTCGATCATTTTGAATTTCTGTAGAATAACTGTGATGAAGAGGTATTTTTTTACGTATTTAAACACATTTAAAATGTAACTAACCTAATACAATTATTCTAAAGTAGGTGAATCCAATGGAACGCCTTTTTATAATTTTACGCTGTTAAATATGTACATTTGTTTGTGTTTTACGCTGTTAAATTCGGACATAATTCTTTGTTACCGACGGAAAAGTACCGTTATTGGCAGAGCCTTGTTGTTGACATCACAGATATGCTCTGGCAATGGGTTTATCGCTGATTAGTAGTGTGGTTATCGCTAGTTATAAGTGTGGTTATCGCTGGTTATAAGTGTGCTTATCGCTGGTAATAAGTGTGATTATCGCTGGTTATAAGTGTGGTTATCGCTGGTTATAAGTGTGGTTATCGCTGGTTATAAGTGTGGTTATCGCTGGTTGTAAGTGTGGTTATCACTGGTTATAAGTGTGGTTATCGCTGGTTATAAGTGTGATTATCGCTGGTTAGTAGTGTATTTATCGCTTGTTATGACGGCCATTTTGATTAACTGTTGTAACCAGAGTGGTGACGACAGGAAATAACCCCACCTTTTTTTTCTCATATTTATGAGTTAAATAAATTAATGATAATTACGACTCGCACCTAAATAGTACACTTAAAATAACGGTTTATGAGTATTTGTTGCATTTAAGTAGTGCTAAAGTGGGTAAATACATTTCGGGTCAAGTTCCACGGCGCCACTGAACGAATTCCTCAGAATATCACTTTTTTCCTCCATTCAATTAAAATGGTCTAACCTCTGCCCTTACCGATATTTTTTTTACATGCTACACGTCACCCGGGCCTTACAATGACACGACCTGCCAGGAGAGGGATTTTTGATTACACACATTGTACTTGTATTACCACACGAGAATATGGAGGGCTTCCCAGAATGAGAGTTCAGCACGATGTCAGGGCCTCCTGCGAGAAAACACAACACTAAAGTCGAAATACAACATTCACACTGCACATGGCGACTATGATAATGATGGCCAAATGACGTTCGGAGACCGTCCTGGTAATAAAGGTTCCTGACATCTGTCTTATTGGTGCGGAAAAACCCCGAAAAAATCATCACCCAATAAATTTGTCCCGACCGGTTGATCGAATTGCTACGAGGAAGCGATGGTACCCCGAGACCTCAGCGATTGACTAACATCAAATTTATGGTCCGAATATGCTAGTTTACGGAATAATTTTCCCTTTTCTTAATTAAATCGTTAGCATCCAGTTTCGTTGAAGCGAAACATAAATTGAGGCCACTAGAGAAATTTATAGTTTTGAGTTCCAGGCAAGCTTCCACTCCTAACGGTCCGGTTTTCATCATTAACTAACACAATCGTATTTTTCTTAATTAAATTTCACGTGCTAGAGAGATGAGGGCCGCTAGAGCGAATTTTATGTTCCATATTTCAGTTTAACACTACTAACATTGGAATTTCGCTGAATTTTTTAGAATACCTTTCTCGTTTCGTTTCATGGCATATACCAAGTTCCGCTACAAAAGAAAATTAAATTACGGCATCTTGAGTGATTTTTTAATTCTCGCTTAATGTTATCCCCAACTCCCAATGAACCGAATTCCTTGATTAAGAAACGCGACCTTACGTTTCTTCACTCTGAATAATAAATTGCAGCTGCTAGAGCGTTGAAAAACACACAAACATCACACAAACACACACACACACACATATGTATATAGGGTGAGACTAAATTACTCTTACAGAGTTTGAGGACTTATAGAGGAGACCAAGACAATTAAATAAAACATAGGAACCCATGTCCGGAAATATACCGTTTTACCGTTACACACAAAATACCACTACAATACATGTTGCTCTCTCCGACTCCTGCTGTCTGTCGTCTGGAACTACTTACAAGAAGGGATCAATGTGATGACCACCGACTTCAATGCAGATGCGGTACTTCCGTACCATGTTCTCGTACACATGATCACCAATCCCTGGTCCTCCAACATCCACCGCAGTCATAACTCGTAGTAGTACGTCTTCCGCGGATTCTACAGGGGTATCGTAAATTAAGGTTTTCTTGTGACCTGACAGGTAGTAGTCCAGTGGGGTCAAGTCGGGAGAACGTGCAGGCCAAGCAATCGCACCTGCCATTGCACCGAGATTCGTCGTACAATAACATCATGTCTGCGTATTCTGCAAATATGTATGTCATGGATTACAACAACACAGTATCATTGAAACACTCTGAATTTTGCTTTGAACTGTCGTTAAGGATTACTACAGTACTATGCAGGTGAAAACGTCTATGGGTGGATAACAAATACAACCTGCTATATCCAGACACTTGTGAAGCTCCGTCGTGCATTGCACGACAAACGCCCTGGAAGGAAGATCATTCTGCAACACGATAACGCGCGTCCTCACACTGCTCGTGCCACTGTGGAGAAGATCAGGACATTTGGGTGGTAAACTCTTCCACATCCTCCCTATAGTCCCGATTTGGCACCCTCCGACTACCATCTTTTCGGTTCTGTGAAGGAGCAGATGAGAGGCCAACGCTACGAGACGCTGGAGGATTTTCGGAAAGCAGTGCGTCAGTGTCTTCGAGCAGCTGGAACGGACTTCTATCATAGGGGAATTTTCAAGCTTGTAGAACGCTGGACAAAATGTGTGCAAAGAAATGGAGACTATGTTGAAAAGTAGCACAAAGGTCTGTAGATTAACATGGTGTACTTGGTTTGTCTAAAATAAATATTATGATTGTTTAAAAAAATGTTGCTAATGACTTTCAGTATGTCCCTCGTAAATAGCACGTAAACAAACTTACAGTGGACATGGAACATCAGGGGACCGGTGAATGACGTATGAACTACCCTAGTCAAGACTATCCTAGTGAGTGGCGCCGAAACAGGGTGTGAGGTAATTTTGCGTGTAGCGGAAAATCGGTACGCTTTCGGACACGAGTTCCTATGCTAAATTTAATTGTCTTGGTCCATACTGTAAGTTCTCAAACTCTGTAGAGGGAATTTAGACTCACTCTGCATATATATCCCTCCTCCATTTCTATAATAAGACTTATTTAAAGAGTGAATTTGTGAACTAAGATAATTCAGGAAAAAATATATATTACAAGATTATTCTTATACAGAGTTACACGTTAGTATGAGGTACACATTTTAAAAAATTCCTTTTATTTAATCAGTTTCGTCAATTACGATATGAAAACAAAATGTTTGAATTAGTATATTTTCTGAAAACACAATTTTTGAAAGTCTTAATATAGAAACAGACAAGCTATTTTCGAGTTTTGCGAGCACGAAAATGCGCAGTCTGAATTTTTGTAAATAATGTGAACATGGCACGTTACAAGTCTGAGTAGGCCTACATTCAATTCCAACATTACTTTTAAAGTAGTGTACATCATTATTATATTTAGAGATAACTATATTGTGCAATTAACTGATATTATCGAAACCTTCAACACTTCAACACTTTTAAAATTCATATTAAAGCACCGTTGAGGTTATGTAATAAGATGTTAAATATAAAATTGGTACCTGGTAAGGCAGTCGTCCTCAAATAAATTATTAAATATTTCCAACATGGAGGCCTTTCAAAAACACTGTTTAATCTTCTACATTTTAACTGGTATAGTATTAGTCATTCAAAATATCTCTGCAGGCGGAAGAATTGCGAATCTCTGTTTGTTGCTACACGTGACGTCATATATGGCAGTGTATAGTGTCAGCGTCCCACGTCCCATTCCCCTCTGCACTCATAGATAGCAGTGTCACGTGTTCTATTCCTGCATAAACACGACTGCAGTGCCCTCCGTCAACAACTGCGCTTACTCCTTAAACGGGTAATAGCAGTTTCATCTTTGTACAGTACCAGTTAAAATTCAGAAGATGGAACAGTGTATTGGAACTATTTAATAATTTAGTAGAGGACGACTGACTTGCAGGTACCAATTTTATATTTAACATATTATCCAAACCGTAGTTTTATGGCCGCTCAGATATAAGCTCTCCATATATCCCTATCCTGAGTTAATATTTTCTAATCATTCTCTGTATTATCTAGTTTCCTCAAATCATGGTTAATGTTATTTTCCCATCCAGTTAGTGTATATTTTTTGATTATTTAACCCATTCCCCAAATGGGAGTCAATGACCAATCACATTTCAATGATTTTTTTACAACCAATCACAGTCGTGTTTCGCCTAGAATTTACCAACTAAAGTTTATCATAAAAAAAGAAAGCACCTCCTTTTTAACATTCTGAATAGGTCATAGCATTATTTTTCAGTGACTGACTCTCTAAGAAATACGGCTACCAAATTGTATATATAGTGCATGAATGTCAACTGTAAGCGCATACGAGAGATAGGGCCTAATATAAAAACATTTGTAACAATTGATTAGACCAAAAAAAATGAAACAACTGTTTGTACTTTCTTAAACGAATTGTTTTTACGAAATGACGTTCCAGAAAAATGTAATTGACATATTTACAATAGGACATCAGAAATTAATTAATACCTTTAACGCTGGTTATCAATTTTTCCACTAGGATGCATTGTTACAACTTTGCGATCCTTTGGCAATAAATAATACGATCTGGTTGCAGTGATGAACAAAATAAGCAAATGGAGCGTACCAATCATTTCTCGTTTGTTTTCAAACATCGCCGTTTACATTAAATATATAAATATTTAAAAATAACTATAGTTAAATAATGGTTTGTGAGTAAACAGATTAATTTTATTCGTTAAATAGTCCTAACAAATGCCACTCTTGATTTCCAAATTATCTAGATAAATTGGAATTCACTCCTGGTATTACTTATGTTAATGCATGGGATATATGTAAAAATGAAATAAAATATATATTATCGCCTCACTATGATGGTTCCCCGTTTATATAAAAGCGGATGCCGCGCGAAAATGCTTGATATGCATAATTATTATAGTGGTGGCAGCCAGCATCTTTGTATTTAATTATATATATAAAGGCTGCGGGGAAACAAAGCTAGCCGCTGGAAAACCATCATAATGAGGCGATAACAACGCTACTATTGTACTCCATGGCGCAACAGGCCTAGAAGGCCCTTGACCTACCGGCCGGCTGCTTGCCTCACATCTACATGTGAGAGGTAGACGATCATCTTGCCCGTTTAGGAGTGATATGTGGTCAGCATGTCAGGTCCCCCAGCCGTTATAACTGGTTTTCTGTACCTGGAGCCGTTACTTAATGTACTCACGATGTTGGGGGGCATCCGTCCCATACTGGCCGAAGTTCCATGAGAATATGCCTTCCTCCATGGAGACCCAAACCAGCGCAAGTCCCGTAACTCTGGGCCAAGGCCACTTGCCTTAAGCACTCGACTATGATGCGGGAAAAAATACATCATCTATCTCTATCTATCTACGGGTTTTTACAGCTGCTGCCGTCTTCCCGTGCCAAACCTCCAAAGCCTACGATCTTGGGCATCTTCGATGCTTAGCCCTCTAGCTTGCATTACTGTCTTCAAGTTTTCCTTCCATATTAACTTTGGTCTCCCTCTTTTCTTCTTTCTGTTCGGATGCCATTCGTATAGTTGCTTCGGTCATCGCTCATCTTCCATTCTTAAAACATGTCCTAACCACCTTAATTCCTTCTCCTCAATTCTTTCACTTATGCTTTCTTCTGCTTCCATTATGGTTCTAATTTCCTTATTTGTGGCATGTTCTAATTTAGACTGCGTAAATAATCCATTTCTAGAGCTATTAGTAGCTACTTATTGATTGTCCATACCTCACTTCCATACATTGCAACAGATTCCACCAAATTTTTTACCAATATATTTTTTTTCTGTCTTTTCAAATATGCTTATCCCACCATATTGAATTTAACGATGAAATACATCACCGCATTGCTAAATTATTCTTAAAGTTCTAGAATTAAATAAACTATGCCATAATTTTTTGGAGCTTTGATGTTTTCTGCCCAAAACAAGTTGAATTCCAAATCAAGAATAATAGATCCTTTTTTTCACAGGGGCAGTCACTATTCAAGGTTGAATGAATGTGATAAAAAAATATGTAAATACGGTGCGTCTGATCCTTTCTTCATTATTTATGTATCTATTTTTGTGAAGTTTGGTTGGACAGACAGTGATATTTCTTAGCAAAGAGAAGATATTTTTATTTGGAGATTTTCAATGATAATGGGCGAGGTGACACGTTGGCATCCATCACTCTGTAGCCT